>CAMTDV010000027.1:32958959-33558959 GCA_947069175.1 Scalesia atractyloides | reverse complement strand
GTATATATATATATCATACCATAGGACTATACTCTGCTACACTCTCGTATACCATACGGCATAATATAGGGAAAACTATACTATACTATAGGGCATAATATAGAGCTATATTACACGTAAAACGAGGCCTTATGTATTATACTATACAACACTATACCGTCTAATATTATAGGGCTATATATACTACCCATAAAATGAGAGCAAGAATAGAGATATACTATACTAACAATGTTTTTATTTTTACAAAAATAAAAAAGTTTACCTAATTTTTTAATAAAATGTGGGTAAATCCATAAATATTGTGTATTTTTTTTAATAGTTATTAAAAAAATACTCCTATACGTGGCATGTAGTATGTGTCCTATAGAGCTATCTCCAAGTATAGGCAACATACGATTCAAAACTTGTCGAAGTTATAAAAAACAATTTCACGGGTGACTTATAAGGCTATACTTTGTGTACAGCGCAACAACTGATACCTATGGCTCTGAATTTGATGGTTAGCACCTATACATCATACATAGACATAAATTAAACTGTGTTTTGAAATAGAATTATTGAGTGTGCAAATAGCTAAACCCTAAAATATTTAAATAGAATGGTTGAGTTTTGAAATAGAATAGTTGAGTTTTAAATAATTTTCTAAGCAAAAATTGAAAACAATGCAATTTCTTAGGTGTTTGTTTGAATTACAAACATACGCGTGTTGCCAATTTTTCACTATAGATATGTGTATATACGTGTTTACAATTGAAAAATAGGTATTGAACATATTTGTTTGATAACTTATATATATATATATATATATATATATATATATATATATATATATATGTATATATATATGTATAATGTGTATAAATGACTGTACATATATTTATATAAAAAGGATTGTCGTTCTTAGAACATGTTTTTCTAGTGTACATATATGTAAATACATGTATAGAATTGAAAAGGTAAGTATGGTACATATATGTTTGATATTACACACATATGTATAGTTAAAAAACCTCTTAAAAAGGTGCGATTAGCAATAAAAATGTGTGATCCAGAATGCGTGCTTAGAGAAAATATGTGGTCTAAATGTTTCTTACATTTTATAAAAAGTTATATTTATTAGAGTAAAATGCCATTTTTGTTCCTGAGGTCTGGCCAGTTTTGCGACTTTCACCCAAATGTTTGTTTTTTTGCACCTGAATCCAAAAGGTTTTAGATCTTGCCATTTTCGTCCTGCTCGTTAACTCCATCTATTTTTTCTCTGTTAAGTCATTGGTATTTCCATCTTTTTTTGTTAGCTTAAAGGGCAGATTGTTCCTTTTGAGGGTTATTCTGTTATTTTACATAATGCGAAAAAAAAACGAATTGTCATTTATGTTATCAAAAGTACGAAAAATAACCCTAACTTAACAGAGAAAAATGGATAGAGTTGAAAATGATAAGATTTCAAAAATTTTGAATAAAATCTTTGGATGAAAGTCAACTGTAATTTACTTTTTCTTTGTAGAAATCAATATAATACAATAAACCACAGATTAAGTATTTGTAAACTAGTTTCCAATAGGTTTTGTAAAAATTAATCCAACTTTTAAAATAGTTTAGCTTTATTTTTTTTATATAAGGTAATGAGAAACTAACTTCAAAAACAACAAACAGACCACAACAGGAAGATACAGCGAAAATACACAATAGTAAATAAAACATATAGCTACATTCACCAGTACAAAATTTTAAGCTATAAATTCAATTTTTCTCCCTTCATTTTATGAGACTTCCTTAAACTTAGATCTAATTAATATGGTGTATGAATCTATCCCATCTTATAATCAATCCCACTTCTGATACGTCTATCACCTGACACATACTCGAGAAGTAAATATTGTTGGGGCACCGATATGATAGACCTTTAATTAGGAAACATGGCCCCTATTAAACATTTAAAGACCCATAACGATTCAGTTTTCTTTGAAGGGTCCCTGAAATGTATTTTGAATTAGCGAATCGGGTAAATCCCAACTGTCGGCCCCGTATTGTTCGTATGAGTCGAACTCAAACGAGGGTGCTAATCACCTCTTTGATCCATAATTTTTATAAAATTTGAAGTTAAAGAATATAAAAAGTTTAAAAGAATAAAAGTATTTTAGAGTTGGGGGGTTTGAATTACAAAATGTGAGGTTTATATAAGTGTTTAAAATTAAACTAAATTTTATTTTTATTTTTATTGGGTATTTTTGAGTACATGAATAAAAAGTTGCCCGTTTGTTTTTGTTTCCAAAGTCAAATTCATAAAAGTTTCTTTATGTCACCAACCAACAACCAACTTTATTAATCTTGCACCACACAATGCCGTGGCTAGCCCCAACTAATTTGTCCAAAGTCCCAATTTGCTTGTCACACCCCAATTGATTGCAGAAACAACAGGACGGGATGAAATAGATTTCAAAAGAATTCATAATGACTAAATGTGACAAATATATAAAAGTAAATTTTTGTTTCATTGCTAACGGTTCAAGTACATGGTTTGGAAACAAAAGTACAACAAGTAACGTATGACTAAACTAAGAAACATGAATTAAAGTTTGGTAGGTTTCTAGGCCTTTCTACTAGATTCTTTTCAACACGTCATGATCATAATCCTTCAATACATATTAAAGTAAGATATCAACAGATAAAGTATTGGCGAGCATACAAGTTTTTAGTGTACTAGCATATGTATAAAAGAGTTTATCGAGATCCACATGAAAATAACGTATACTAAGGCATAATATAACATAAGCTAGCATGCAACACCTACATGTCAACCCAAAGATTTCCGCTAGCATAATCTTGTCGTAGCAACGACAAGACCGTTTTGTTTGACTTAACATGACCTCAAAAATATGTGCGGTGCTTTAATCCTATAATGCTATACATGTTAAGGGAGAGTTGTACAAAGTCAATGACAAAGCATCGTACACGTAAAGTTTCTAGCATGAATGTATTTCGAGGTATAAACGTGTAAGGCATGTAAGTTGGATACAATTGTACGAATAATTTGTTTTCGTACAAGTGTTCGTGTGAGTTTTTATATGATATATGTATTGTACCCAAAAGTGTAAAAACGAAAAAGGGGTCATGTATACTCACGGTTTTGCAAAGCTTTCCAAATTAACCGTGAATTGACGAGTTGTTGAGAGTGGAATACCGAAGTTACCCTACATTGGGGAAACGAAGGTGTATGAGTATTTGGAGTTTGTGGAGAGTTCAGATTTGGGATTTAAGTATAAAAAGTATATGTACATGAAAATATATCTTGTCTAAATACTCATTTGGACAATGAGTTGTCATGTGTTTTAATGGGTCCTACTTTGCCCATTAGAATGACAAACGAGGAGTCTAAACCAAGGATAATATAACCTAAGTTCATGAAATCTAACAATAAAACGGTTAGTATCAAGAATTCAGTTAATTTACATATTTTATAATATAAGTATTAATCTAGTCCATATTCTCAAGTAGTATCATGTAAGTCAAGCATGGAGGTATGATTAACCTCATTATATGATTCACCAAATCACAAAGTCACCAACTTAGTTGATGACCCGGTTGGTCATGAATGAAAAATAAAAGTACAACTAGCTAAGTGTGCTAAGTAGCCAAGTAAGAACAACCCAGGCGTGTCATACCCAACATCGCAAATGTTGGAGGCGAGACGGGTTTATGTTACTTTGATTCTTGGAAGCTACTTAGGTGTTTATAAACTCAGCTTATAATCTGATTTGATATCCCAAACAATCCTACTTATGATATTACATCAGTAAGTAATTCATTTTCAAGTTCGTTATCATTTAAACCTTATTTTAGGCAAAAAGGGCATTTTAGTCAAAATGGCATAATTACGGAACTTGTGCATAAACTCAGATTCTTATTATGATCATGTAATATAACCTCAGAGGGTTATGCTACATATTATTACGATCATAATGCAACTTTAGATCAGTATCTAACTAATCTAAATCGGGTCAGAATCGAAAGTCAAAGCAAAAGTCAAACTTCGCGACTTTCGGTTGCGAACAGACCTTAGAACTGAAAATGACGAGCCGAACATGTTCTTACATGTTCTAATAATTATTACCAACTTGTTTAAGTGTCAAAACAGGTTTTATAACATATATAAGCTCAAATTATAATATTTTCGAAAAATGACCTGTTTGACTTTTTAATATAATAACTTTGACCCGTCAATTGGTCTAGCAAACGTGATCTTCAGGAGGTGCCCTTTATAGGGACTAACACCTACCTTATTACGATCAATTAGCCATGTTCGTTAAGAACAATGGCTGGACCATAATGGTCTTAACCGAAACTCAAGGCGTTTTCCGTAAAATGCTTGACTTTTGGCTATATAAGCCTATAAACGAAAATGAAAGAGGAAGGAGCATTTACAAGTGGTTCCTAGGATGCAATAGAACTAACTTGGATGCTCCTTTCAGTTAGGAACTTGCAGACACAGGCTTCTCGTGCCCCGCGAGAGGCACAGGCCTTGCCTCTCACGCCCCGCGAGCGCCTCATGGCCAGTTTCAAAGTTTGACACTTTTAGCCCCTTGACTTATAAAACCTTCTAAATCACCTTTTTAGCATATTTAGTCCTCCGTAACCAATATTTGGCGTACTCGGGAGTATGCCCGGACATTGTCAAGCTCTCGGTTCGTTAAATGCTCACTCAGAGGTAAAATTAACATGTTGACACTTTTAATCCCTCCATTGTCCAACTTTTGTATAAATATGGATTTGATCTCTCTTGTCCAACAAATGGGACATATGAGAGTTAGGACTTTGTAAAGGATCACTCAGAGGCTCATTATAAGCATGTTGACTTCGATGTCACTCAGGGGCTGGGCATGTTGACACAACGGTCACTCAGAGGCCAAGTTTTAGCATGTTGACACCAATGGTCACTTAGAGGCTATGTTTTAAGCATGTTGACACTAACGGTCACTCAGAGGCTTGGTTTATGCATGTTGAAATCAGAAGATTACTCAGAGACTTAGTTTGAGCATGTTGACGCTTTTAGTCCCTGTTAGTCTTCAATAGACTTAAAATAAAAAATATGACATGTGTCGCTATATTATTGGACACGATGTTACAGGGTGTTGCATCCTCAACCCCTTAAAAGAAATCTCGACCTCGAGATTTTATTCAAAAAGATGGGGGTACTTTTGTCTCATAGTGGACTCAACCTCCCATGTTAACTCGGGACCTCGAAGGGCATCCCATTTAACTTTTACTATATGTATCAATTTCCTTTGGAGCTTCTTAACCTTTCGATCCTCGATCGAAATTGGTTTCTCAAAGAACCTCATATTTTCATCCATTTGCACATATTTATGTGACATTGCTAGCGACTCATCAGCTAGACATTTCTTAAGGTTACTGATGTCGAACACATCATGAATTCGTCTAAGCTCCTCTGGTAGTCTAAGCTTATAAGCCATGGAATCGACACATTCAATTACCTCGAATGGTCCAATATATCTAGGGCTTAACTTGCCCTTCTTTCCGAAGCGCATTACACTTTTCAAGGGTGATACCTTCAGTAATATTTTGTCCCCTATTTGGAACTTAAGAGGTTTTCACCTCTTGTCGGCATAACTTTTCTGCCTATCACGGGTAGCTTTTAGATGATCACAGATTTGTATAATCTTATTTGTGGTCTCCAGGACAATCTCCGGTCCTGATAGTTGGTCTTCCCCAACTTCTGCCCAGCACACGGGGGTTCGACATTTTCTCCCATGCAAGGCCTCGTAAGGAGCAGCCTTGATGCTTGTATGATAACTATTATTATAGGAGAATTCTATCAGGGGTAAGTGGTCATCCCAACTTCCACCTAAATCAATCACACATGCCCTAAGCATATCTTCCAATGTCTGGATAGTAGGCTAACTTTGACCATCAGTCTGTGGATGGTAAGCCGTACTAAAATTTAATCTTGTGCCTAAAGATTATTGGAAACTTTTCCAAAAATGAGATGTATATCTAGTATCTCTATCAGATATAATAGATACTGGCACACCATGTAGGGACATAATTTTGTCCACGTACAACTTAGCCAATTTGTCAGAATTATACGTTTCTTTGATTGGCAAGAAGTGTGCTGGCTTAGTCAGCCTATCCACAATGATCCAAATCGTGTCATTACCACGTTTGGTCTAAGGTAACTTGGTAATCAAGTCCATTGTTACCATTTCCCATTTCCAAGTGGGAATTTCAAGTTGTTGTAGAAGTCCTGACGGTTTCTGATGTTCGGCCTTAACTTGCGAACACGTCAGACACTTAGCTACAAAGGTGGCTATGGATTTCTTCAAACCCATCCACCAATAATTCTTTTTCAGACCCTGATACATCTTGTCACCACCCGGGTGAACAGGGTATCTCGAATTATGTGCTTCTTGGAGGATTAGTTCTCTAAGTCCTCCAAAGATTAGAACCCAGATTCATCCGTTAAATCTAAGGATTCCATCATTTCCAGGAGTTAACTGATCAACAGTTCCGCCTAATCCTTCATTAGGAGCATTGGCCTCTAATAGAGCTTGCTTTTGCGCATCTAATAGCTTCTCACTTAAGCTATTTCTGAGCTCAATGGTCTTGGCGTTAACCCTTATAGGCTTAACCCATTCCTTGCGACTTAAGGCATCGGAAAAGACATTTGCTTTGCCGGGGTGGTAGCGAATTTCGCAATCATAATCGTTAAGTGTTTCCATCCAATGACGCTGTCGCATGTTCTATTTATTCTGATTGAAAAAATGTTGGAGGCTCTTATGGTCAGTGTAGATAATACACTTTGTGCCACATAAGTAGGGTCTCCACAGCTTTAGTGCAAATACAACGGCACCCAATTCCAAATCATGGGTGGTGTAATTCCTTTCGTGCACCTTTAATTGTCGTGATGCATAAGCAATCACTTTGCCTTTTTGCATTAGCACACAGCCCAGCCAGTGTGTGATCCATCACAGTAAACAATAAAGTCTTCAACACCCTCAGGTAGGGATAACACAGGAGCATTGCTCAACTTGTGTTTTAGAATCTCAAAAGATACTTGTTGTTTTGGACCCCAAATAAACTTAACATTTTTACGGGTCAAGGTAGTTAAAGGAGTGGCTATCCTTGAAAAGTTCTCGATGAACCTTCTGTAGTAACCAGCCAATCCTAAGAAGCTACGTATTTCTGATGGGGTTTTGGGTACTTCCCAATTCATTATGGCCTCTATTTTGGCAGGATCCACTTGGATACCAAGCTCACTTACAATGTGTCCAAGAAATCGGACTTCTGTAAGCCAAAACTCACACTTAAAGAACTTAGCATAAGCTTCTCTTACCTTAGAAGTTCTAAGATGCACCGAAGATGTTTCTCGTGATTAACTTGATTACGAGAGTAGATAAGTATGTCGTCTATGAAGACAATGACAAACTTATCTAAAATGGTTTGCAGACTCTATTTATGAGATCCATGAATGCTGCAGGTGTATTTGTGAGCCCAAAGGCATCACTAGAAATTCAAAATGACCATATCGAGTCCTGAAGGAAGTCTTAGGAACGTCCTCACTCCTAACCTTCAGCTGATGATATCCAGATCTTAAATCAATCTTGGATAAATAACTAGCCCCTTGAAATTGGTCGAATAAATCGTCGATCCTGGGTAATGGGTAACGATTCTTGATCGTTATCTTGTTCAATTCGCGGTAGTCAATGCACATCCGCATTGAACCGTCCTTTTTCTTAACGAAAAGAATTGGAACTCCCCGAGGCGAGGAACTCGGCTGAATAAAGCCTTTCTCTAAGAGTTCATCTAACTGCGTCCTCAACTCCTTCATTTCTGTTGGTGCGAATCGGTGTGGAGCTCTAGCTATGGGTGCTGATCCAGGTAGGATGTCAATCCTAAACTTTATTTGTCTATCTGGAGGTAGACCTGGTAGTTCTTTGGGAAAGACATCGAAATACTTCGAAATAACTTAAAGGACTTGAATATTCGGCTTAGGTTCATTGATAGTGACTTGTGCCATGTAAATGACACAACCTTTCCTTAAAACATTGGATGCCTTAAATAACGACACCTTGTCTGGAAATCCGTAGTGTGAATCTCCAGTGATGGCGATCATTTCACCAGATGGGGTTTTAATTTCGATAAGTTTCTTATCACATGCAATGCGGGCTTGGTTATGGGATAACCAATCCATGCCTAAAACTACATTGAACCCCGCCAATTTCATTGGCAAAAGAGAGATAGGAACGGAATGATTCTTAAAGAATATAGAGGATCCATCAAGAATGGAAGATGCTATTTCTAAAGTTCCGTCAGCAAGTTCTATCTCATAAGTTTTGTCTAGAGTTCTTATGGGTAGGTTTATAGTTTACTAAACTTATGGTCTACAAAAGACTTATCTGCACCCGAATCAAAAAGAACTCTAGCATATATATCGTTGATGAGGAAAGTACCTGTTATGACATTGCTGTCATTAACGGCCTCCCTAGCATTTACCTGGAAAGCACGAGCATTCCCTTTCTTAGCCTCTCCAAGCTTTGCATCATTATTTCTAGGGTTCTTAGGGCAATTAGGCTTAATATGCCCTTCTCAGTACAACCATAACAGACGACATCTTTAAGATTTTCGCATTCGTGGGTCTTATGCCATTCTCTTTTGCAAATACCACAGGGTTTAATCTGAGGGTCGGTATTGCATTGCCCCCAATGCCTGCGGCTACAGGTCTTGCATAGAGGTCTATTATCAGACCTATGTTGGTTCTTCTTGAACCCAAAATTTCATTTTTTTAAACCTTTGGGAGTTATCATCCTCCCGTTTTCTTTTCCCGTCAGTCTCGGTCTTGACTGACTTTTGCCTCACCAAATCCAAGGTGAGGGAGAGAGAAAGGTCAACAGCAGACCTATAGGTAGTGGGCTGAGCAGCCTTTACCATGCCCTTTATTTCGAGCGCTAACACATTAATAAAACGCGAGATGCGTTTGGGTTCCAGGGTAATCAAATAGCAAACTAACCTAGATAGGGAATTGAAATCGGAAACATACTTCCGACAATCTAGGTTCTTCATTGTGAGAGTCAGGAAGTCTATGTAACATCCGTCGAAAAACGAGTTTTCAAAACCCGCTTCGTTTATTAATCGAACAATCAGTTTTAAATTTTCGTTGCTTATTTATGACATATTTTAATTTTAAACGATACATAATTAATAAACAAATTAGAATTTATAAATTATAATTGTTAAAAAGTAAAATAAATTAATTAAAAAGAAAAACCGGCTGCCGGGAGTCGAACCCGGGTCAGCCGGGAACCTCAAGTCTTAACTCACATCCACCAAACCACTCCGCCACTTGTGTTCTTTAGTGATATATCAAGACAATTAATTCAAATAACAAAAACTCGTTTTCAAATCAGTCAACCGACGCGCCCAATTCGCAGTCGCCGGAAATCCCGACGATTTCGCCAATTATGGTCGGTTTCTTGTGACTTAACGTGCGTATTAACACTTACATCGGTTATAACCGATGTCCAGTTCCGCGACATCAGTCATAACCGCCGGAGAATAATTGACCAACGAATCAAGATAGAAATCGGACCCAATTCATCGATATTCTTTCCTATAAATACACACCCTAGCCTCTGGTAATCTTTTCGCTCAAAATCACACCAATTCTCGACGAAATTCACTCGCCGGAACTTTTCTGCCATCACCGGACTTTCGTCGGAAAACCGAGACTCACATCAACACGGTAAATACCTCGACACTTTCTGTTCCATTCCATTGTTAGACCATTACTAACATCAATCCATCACCCAGAATCGATCCCAGACGACGTTGCCGGATTTCTGTACTCGCCGGAAAAATCGCTGGAATTTCTGAACTCACGCTGTTAATCGGTATGATCAACTACACCTCCTGTTAATCATTGTTTAGTAACTAAATTTCACATCTAATCAATCAAAACTGTTAATTGATCCTAACAGCCGAAGTTCACAAAACAGAGCCGACGAATCCTTGCCGGAGTTCTGTGAAAGACACCTGTTCGGTACATCCTTTCCCCAAACCCTCTCCGATCATTACCTTTCAATTGCTTATAATGTTCGTTAATCGAGTTAAACAAGAAACAGTTTGGTTAAACCGTTGTCTGTGTTTTGAGTGAAGAAGACAAAGTTGTTTATGTTTATAAGATTAATTAAAATCAATATTATGAACGGGTTAGACACACAGTCCAGCGGTGGACTGTGTGCAAATAATACACACACGTCGCGAGTTCGATTCCTATCAAAATCCTAACCTCAGAAATAAAAATGTCTTTTTTTAAAACCGAACCGGGTTAACTCACAGTAAGATGTTAAGTATAATAAAAACCGGAATATTTACCAGGTTAGACACACAGTCCAGCGGTGGACTGTGTGCCAAACTAAACCACAGGTCCCGAGTTCGAGACCTGTGGAGATCACCGGGCTGATACAATTAAATCCTTTTTAAAATAAATGATTTTCGGATTTAGTTAAATAGTATATAAATATAATTAAAAACAGAAATATTTCGGGTTAGACACGTAGCTCAGTTGGTAGAGCTGCGTGCACGCGTACGGGAGGTCACGGGTTCGAGTCTCACTCAGTGCAATAATATTCACAACCGAACCGGTCAACGGTCAACGGCAAACAGTCATGGTCAACGGTCAAAAGTCAACATTTTTTTTTATTTTTATTTATTTATTTAATATAAAAATCAATTAAAAATACTTAAAAATAACGTTTTTAAAGTTAGAAAATAGCCTTAAACTCACAAAAATATATCCAAAAATCCTATTAAAATTGTTAATAAAATCCACTTATTTACCGTACCTTTTCGTTATTAATTAGGTTAGTTTTTCCTCGTTGATCAATCCTCTAAACTCGTGCGCATTCAACATCATCCACCGAACGCACCCAATGTGAGTGAATCTCTACAAATTCCCGTTTTAATCACGTTTTTGGGGTGTATCATGTGTCTTATTATTTATTACATTTAAACACTTGTGCATCCATCATATCCATGATCAAATGTGTATTCAACATGTATCAACTGTTTGTGTGGTTATTGTTTAGATTAAATTTATCATTTTCAGTACATACATTATCATAGGCCGCCACTCCCCATTACCTATGAGCGTGAGCCGTTCCCCATTACCTATGAGCGTGAACGAGGCGTTGCCAACATACGATCGGCTCCGTTTGATTGAGCCTTGATCGCACATACATTTCATCATAGGCCGTCTGCTCCCCATTACCTATGAGCGTGAGCCGTTCCCCATTACCTATGAGCGTGAACGAGACGTTTCCAACATTTACATTGTCATTCATGTTATATATTCATGTAAGGTGTTTTGTTATTGTATGTTATTGTTTGTTATGGTTATTGTTATTGTATGTTTATTTACGTTTGCTCACATATGATTATTGCACAATTTTTCCATATTAAATACAACAAGAAATAAATAATAAATGTTTTCTAACAAGGTTCACTCGCCAACTTTTGTTGATCCAAAAAACCATTTTTACACATGATACAGGTGGACAGGATGAAGCAAGGATCACATAGGAAAATGCCTTAGAAGAAAAATAATGAAGTCTAGAAAGATGTATAGGACATGTTGTACTTGTTTGATTTGATTGTGTGATCTTCTTTAATATTGTAATAATAAATATGAAACATTATAATAAATGTCATGAGCTTTGATGAAAACCCAATCATGCCCCTATCACCTTTTTCCGCTGCGGGTCGGGGGTGTGACAATCTGACTCTATCTTTTCCACCTCATGGGGTGGGCAGTAGGTTTCCTTAACAAGGTACATAAACTTGGACCATCCCAAATTATACAGGTATACTTTACCTGTAGATTGGATCATAGCCTTCCACCAAATTTAGGCATCACCTTTGAAAGATTGTGATATATACTTTACCACATCTTTTTCAACACAAACGCTGATATCTACAATCATTTCCATCTCATCAAGCCACTTTAGGGCTTCTACATCTCCTTTCTCCCCATTAAAGTCTCGGGGCTTACAGGAGACGAAGTATTTGTAGGTACATCCGTCTTTAAGAGAACAGGTCCTATCAGCAAATTCAAGTTTCTTTAGTTCACTCTTCACATTTGAAGAGTGAACTGAGCTCTCCTTATAAGCTGAGGATAGTGGAATTGATAAAGGTTTGGAGCGAGTAGCGCTCAACTCCCTAAGTTTTTCTATAGCCTTTTCCATAGCCTTTCCAACAGCTGCATCAATGCGAGCTTGGAAATCATCACTATTATTGGCTACATTTTCTGCGTTATTAGAGTTAACATCCCGGTGGCTACTTTGCGCCTCATCCGAGTTAGCCATTCTTTAAAGCTTTGGTTCTAAACATCAAATTAAATTTCTTTTAGCTATGGTATTAATAATCATATTGGCTGTAAACATTGGATATGACAATCCATCGCCTAATCAAGCTAGTGTGAATAACATCACAACTCTTAGGCTTATTATATCTATTTTTGGCCTAGGTCTCAAAAGGACCATCACAGGCAAATTACAATTTGGACGTAGTCAATATATTATTAGACAGTGGATCGTAATATCACAACTGTCATTGCCATTAGGCAACTATAATTAGCTCATTGGCTTGTCACGAAGGACATTAAAATATGGCACATTGGCTTGTCGCTAATGGACATAAAATATGGCACATTGGTCTGTCACTAATGGACATAAAATATGGCACATTAGCTTGTCACTCATGGACATAAAATATGGCACATTGGCCTGTCACTCATGGACATAAAATATGGCACATTGGCCTGTCACTAATGGACATAAAATATGGCACATTGGCTTGTCACTAATGGACATAAAACATGGCACATTGTCCTGCATCTCTAATGGATGTCAATTATTATCATCATATTGATGATATTAGCCAGGATCACATTGATCACATAGGCTATAAATAGGTTTTAGGACATAGTCCAATTACCTAGATGGCTAGTGTGGTTCCTCAAGTCACACTACCAAGAGTATGAACATTCCTGAATGTTAACATAAGAGTACCTTAATGGTTGATTAATAGTCCCGGTCACATTTGACCTTAACGACTTGGAGGCTTGAACTTAGTCCACCACCTCTGGATAGAAGGATAACTTCCCTTAACTATCATGATAAAAGGCCCTTTCATCCTTAACTATCATTTATAAGTTGGCCAAATATGTGGTCTGTGCCACTTGGCTAATCAAAACCATTAAGATCTTTTTGGAATTATATCACAGAGCACAAATTTCGAGTGAAATCGAGACGTTTGCTTTGAAGAAGATGAATACATATATAATTCCAAAAATACTTCATTAAAAGTCAATAAAAGTTACATTAATTGAAATAAATAAATAAAACTAACTGTCCATGCAAGGACTAAAAGAAATAAAAATGTCCACGCAGGGAATAAGGAAATAACAATGTCCTCACAGGGACTAAGGAAATAACAATGTCCTTGCATGGACTAAATATATTTAGAAAAGGACTTCACTCGTCCTTCCTTCCCTTAACCAACTTCGAGAGTTTCTTGAAGAACTTGTTCGTCTTCCTCTCCATTTTCTCCGCTTGTTGTTGCATTTCTTTCATTCATTCTATGGCCTCATTAATGGCCTCGAGTGGCGGTGGAGGTTGTGGTTGTGGCTGTGGCACCATCGGATACTGGTACCCATAACTTGGATATCTAGTAGGTGGATAAGCAGGTGGGAAAGGAGACGGGTAAAGTGCGTTATGTATGACCGCTTGCATGTAAGGGTCATGCGACAATGCTTAGTAATCAATTGGTGTAGATGGGTTAAAAGGATCATATCCAGTATTATATGGATATGTTGGGATAGGGTTATTATAACCTGATGGTGGTGGTTGAACTGCGGGTGATGGTGTTGGTTCCACCACAGATGAGGCATTAGAGGGTCCACCCATTTGTGGGTCCTCTTGAATGGTGGGGTAGGGTTTAGGCAATGGTGGTAGCGAACGCGACCATTGACCTACACGTACTGACATACGTGCTCCACGTTTCCTCCTCGGTGGCTCAGGTGGCGGCTGATGATGTTCCACTTGTTCCATGTGAACATCTTCTTGTATAGAAGGTGGTTGAGAGTGATAGAAAGGAGTGTTGGAAAAGGTAAATTGGTTCCAATATTGGTCCCACTCATTAGGACCTTGATATGGCGATCCGGCATAAGAGTTTGAATCGCTCGATATCTCGATGGGATGCGCATTTGAACCTGACGACGGCATCTCCGGATCGGAGTCCTCGTCCATTGGGTTTGGCTGATCTAGCTGATTCTGATCAGCTGGGGTGTGTTAAAGCATTGGCCGGGGTTAAATTCATCCTGATAAGAATGATGGGAATGGTGAGAGTGGTGTGAATGATGTGAATGGTATGAATGATAAGAGTTTTGAGTATGAGAAGGTGAATGTTGCGACAATGGCCATGAATCCCCCGAATCTTCATAGGGGTTCGGGTGATAGGGATGTGAAGGGATATGTCTTGAAGGTCCTCCCCTCATTGGTCCTTTTTCTCTTCCTCTTACTTTTGGCAGCATTTTTCCTGATAAAAATCAATTAAAAACAATACTAGTAACTTAATAATGAGATGAGTAAATCCTAGGTCAAAGCCTAGATTCGGAAGTCTAAGGAATGTGCTTGTGTAAGTTTGAGATTAAACACAAGAAGGCTAGTGATTAATTTTCTCAAACGTTGGCTCTGATACCAACCTGTCACACCCCGAATTTCCAACCAAATCCATACACCGGTGGGCCCGGGTGGGGAATATCGTGACGTAAGTTGATATCATCATAGTCAATTAAACATAGCACAGCGAAAGTCTTGGATTTAAATTACTATTACAACCAAATGTTTGAAATACAAAATAATATACAAGCTCCTAATAGAAGATCCATAGGCGGATCATAAATTGTACAAAATAAAGAATATAAAATAGACTTTGGGCAGATCTAGGATTTGCAAGATCCTCTTATCACTACCGAGCACTTCCAGCCTATTTTTGTATTGTACCTCAAGCTTAGTCTTTTGAAAATACGTCAGCTTTCACTGGTAAATACACTCTACTGACTCATATTGAAAACATTTAAAATATGTTTTAAGTGCGTGTCAGCACAAAATCTTTTATAACTTGGGAAAGTTGACCTTGCAACCTTGTTAACAGATTCACGTGTTTCTCCATACATACATGGCCCATTACAAAAACCGAGACATGATTAACGTACACACCACTTATGAACTCACAAAGGAGTTATCCCCAACAAGTGTGGGTAAATGCATTTGAGCGTCTGTCAGGTGTATGCCTACACCCCGTGCTAAGGTCGTGGCCATTATCTAATGTAATGAGCCGAGGATATCCAGGACACGGTAGTTAACCCCCGGTGTTTAAGTTATCAAACAAAACTGATTAAAATAGAATATGCGGATTTACTAGCCACAATCTGGCATTTGATTGATCCCATTTCCGACCAAGCGGTAATAATTTACCGTATCCCAAGCCCGTATAGGGAAAATAAGTCGAGAGTATTTACCTGAGCTAGTCTTCATTTAAACACAAGGTTTTAATAACTTAGCCGTACACAAAAGTACTAAGTGCAGATAGCATTTGCCGGCAAGTCTCTAGTCTGGATTATGGCATAAACTAACCAATTAAATACTAACGGTCTTATTTAAGTCATAGACTTAGACCGAGTAGCGTACGGGTTCAAAACGTACAACGCTAGATTAAACGATGATCGGATAGAATGTAGTTTAATCCCAA
Organism: Scalesia atractyloides; assembly: GCA_947069175.1. NCBI lineage: Eukaryota > Viridiplantae > Streptophyta > Magnoliopsida > Asterales > Asteraceae > Scalesia > Scalesia atractyloides. The sequence continues at coordinate 33,543,134 of CAMTDV010000027.1, read as the reverse complement.
CAAGTACCTTGACTTGTGTAATATGGATAAACTATAAACATTCTGGATTTTGAGACATAAATGACAAGGTTAGACCCGTTTCGGTTAATTTCTGTAAACTAGTTACATATGCTTAATCGTACGCATATCAGCGATATCGGGTAACCGGATAAGTCATGGACAAGTTCTATATGCCATTATATTTTAAATAAGTTGTAATATCAGTAGGATATCAACTTTTATGTCTGTTACGGTTTTAAAGTGAAACTATGCCTCATAAGAGCATTTCGGTAATTATATACCGTATATTTTAATGTTATGATCATAAGTACTCTGGAAAAATAACTTATTTATGATATAATATCAGTAGGATATTAATTACATGTGTAATTTATCTTTATGACTAAACTATGCACCAAAGGGGCATTTTGGTCATTTTACACATGGTTTATAAATTATTTAGGATTCTGAGTTTATATCTTGTACCTACTGTAAAAGTATTTAAAATAAGTTTTAAAATTAGTAGGTAACAAGTCTTGGTTGGTAAACATGGTTTAAAATCATACTATGCGCTGAAATGACGCTTATGTCGTAAAATGACAATTTATGCGATGTTTATCGAAAATTGATGTTTAGGTTAGGTTAAAATGTCATAGATATGTTATTTAATATAACATATCAGTTGGTAAAAGATTTACTTTGGAAAGATGTGATTAAAACCATTTTATAAGCCACAAGGGCCTTATCGTCATTTATCGACATAATATAAGGACTTGTTCATAAACTCAGCTTATAATCTGATTGGATATCCCAAACAATCCTACTTATGATATTATATCAGTAAGTAATTCATTTTCAAGTTCGTTATCATTTAAACCTTATTTTATGCAAAAAGGGCATTTTAGTCAAAATGGCATAATTACGGAACTTGTGCATAAACTCAGATTCTAATTATGATCATGTAATATAACCTTAGAGGGTTATGCTACATATTATTACAATCATAATGCAACTTTAGATCAGTATCTAACTAATCTAAATCGGGTCAGAATCGAAAGTCAAAGCAGAAGTCAAACTTCACGACTTTCGGTTGCGAACCGACCTTAGAACTGAAAAGGACGAGCCGAACATGTTCTTACATGTTCTAATAATTATTACCAACTTTTTTAAGTGTCAAAACAGGTTTTATAACATACATAAGCTCAAATTATAACATTTTCGAAAAATGGCCTGTTTGACTTTTTAATATAATAACTTTGACCCGTCAATTGGTCTAGCAAACGTGATCTTCAGGAGGTGCCCTTTATAGGGACTAACACCTACCTTATTACGATCAATTAGCCATGTTCGTTACGAACAATTGCTGGACCATAATGGTCTTAACAGAAAGTCAAGGCGTTTTCCGTAAAACGCTTGACTTTTGGCTATCTAAGCCTATAAACGAAAATGCAAGAGGAAGGAACACTTACAAGTGGTTCCTAGGATGCAATAGAACTAAGTTGGATGCTCCTTTCAGTTAGGAACTTACAGAGGAGGGAGATAGAGTTGTGAATGAGAAAGGTGCAAGTTCAAATGGTGAACCTTGGCACCTATTTGTAGTTGGAGAGCTTAAAGGAGGTGATGCTAGTGCTAAGGGGTGTAAGAGGGAGCTTACGAGTGTCCTAAAACGTGACATTGCAGTTTGGAAGACCATGGTTTCGATTTAATGGTTTTTAGCAACATGTGTGGAGGCCAAGCAAAAATTCTGCAAACACAGGCCTCTCGCGCCCCGCGAGAGGCACAGGCCTTGCATCTAGCACCTCGCAAACGCCTCATGGCCAGTTTCAAAGTTTGACACTTTTAGCCCCTTGACTTATAAAACCTTCTAAATCACCTTTTTATCATATTTAGTCCTCCGTAACCAATATTTGGCGTACCTAGGAGTATGCCCGGGCATTGTCAAGCTCTCGGTTCGTTAAAAGGTCACTCAGAGGTATAAACTAACATGTTTACACTTTTAATCCCTCTATTGTCCGACTTTTGTCTAATTATGGATTTGATCTCTCTCGTCCAACAAATGGGACATATGATAGTTAGGACTTTGTAAAGGATCACTCAGAGGCACATTATAAGCATGTTGACTCCGATGTCACTCACGGGCTGGGCATGTTGACACAACGGTCACATAGAGGCCAAGTTTTAGCATGTTGACACCAATGGTCACTCAGAGGCTATGTTTTAAGCATGTTGACACTAACAGTAACTTAGAGACTTGGTTTATGCATGTTAACATTAGAAGATCACTCAGAGACTTATTTTGAGCATGTTGACACTTTTAGTCCCTTTTAGTCTTTAATAGACTTAAAATAAAAATACGACACGTGTTGCCATATTATTGGACACGATTTTACAGGGTGTTACATGTTTGATATTACACACATATGTGTAGTTAAAAAAAACCTCTTAAAAAGGTGCGATTAGCAATAAAAATGTGTCATCCAGAATGCGTGCTTAGAGAAAATATGTGGTCTAAATGTTTCTTACATTTTATAAAAAGTTATATTTATTAGAGTAAAATGCCATTTTTGTTCCTGAGGTCTGGCCAGTTTTGCGACTTTCACCCAAATGTTTGTTTTTTTGCACCTGAATCCAAAAGGTTTTAGATCTTGCCATTTTCGTCCTGCTCGTTAACTCCCTCTATTTTTTCTCTGTTAAGTCATTGGTATTTCCATCTTTTTTTGTTAGCTTAAAGGCAGATTGTTCCTTTTGAGGGTTATTCGGTTATTTTACATAATGCGAAAAAAAAACGAATTGTCATTTATGTTATCAAAAGTACGAAAAATAACCCTAACTTAACAGAGAAAAATGGATAGAGTTGAAAATGATAAGATTTCAAATATTTTGAATATAGAGGAAAAACAAATCTTTGGATGAAAGTCAACTGTAATTTACTTTTTCTTTGTAGAAATCAATATAATACAATAAACCACAGATTAAGTATTTATAAACTAGTTTCCAATAGGTTTTGTAAAAAATAATCCAACTTTTAAAATAGTTTAGCTTTATGTTTTTTTATATAAGGTAATGAGAAACTAACTTCATAAACAACAAACAGACCACAACAAGAAGATACAGCGAAAATACACAATAGTAAATAAAACATATAGCTACATTCACCAGTACAAAATTTTAAGCTATAAATTCAATTTTTCTCCCTTCATTTTATGTGACTTCCTTAAACTTAGATCTAATTAATATGGTGTATGAATCCAATCCCATCTTATAATCAACCCCACTTCTGATACGTCTATCACCTGATACATACTCGAGAAGTAAATATTGTTGGGGCACTGATATGATAGACCTTTAATTAGGAAACATGGCCCCTATTAATCATTTATGGACACATAACGATTCAGTTTTCTTTGAAGGGTCCCTGAAATGTATTTTGAATTAGCGAATCGGGTAAATCCCAACTGTCGGCCCCGTATTGTTCGTATGAGTCGAACTCAAACGAGGGTACTAATCACCTCTTTGATCCATAATTTTTATAAAATTTGAAGTTAAAAAATATAAAAAGTTTAAGAGAATAAAAATATTTTAGAGTTGGGGGGTTTGAATTACAAAATGTGAGGTTTATATAAGTGTTTAAAATTAAACAAATTTTATTTTTATTTTTATTGGGTATTTTTGAGTATATGAATAAAAAGTTGCCCGTTTGTTTTTGTTTCCAAAGTCAAATTCATAAAATTTCTTTATGTCATGTCATACCCTGGATTTCCAACCCAAATCCATACATCGGTGGGCCTGGGTGGGGAGTATCGTGACGTCAGTTGATAATCATCATAGTCAATTAAACACTGCACAACGGAAGGCTTGGAGTAAAATTACTTTTACAAACCGAATGTTCGAAAATACAAAATAATATACAGGCTCGTAATAGAAGATCCACAGGCGGATCATAAATTGTACATGGAAAGAACATAAAACAGACTCTGGGCAGATCTAGGATTTGCAAGATCCGTATCACTATCGAGCATTTCCAGCCTATTTTCGTATTGTACCTGCAGTTTAGTCTTTTGAAAATACGCCAGCTTTTGCTGGTAAATACACCCAACTGACTCATTTTGAAAACATTTCAAAAACATTTTAAGTGCGTATCAGCACAAAATCTTTTGATAACTTGGGAAAGTTGACCGTCCAACCTTGTTAACAAATTTACATGTTTGTCCATACATACAGGGCCCGGTACGGAGACCGAGACATGATTAACATACACACCACTTTGGACTCACGAAGGAGTCAATTCCTTCCAACCTTGTGGGAATGCATAATTGAGCGTCTATCGGGTGTATGCCTACACCCGCGCTAAGGTCGCGGCCATTTCTATTGTAATGAGCCGAGGATACCCAGGACACGGTAGTTAACCCCCGATATTTAAGTTATCAAACAAAACTGATTAAAACAGAATATGCGGATTTACTAGCCGCACCCGGCATTTGATTGATCCCATTTCCGACCAAGCGGTAATAATTTACCGTAACCCAAGTCCGTATAGGGGAAATAAGTCGAGAGTATTTACCTGAGCTAGTCTTCTTTAATTTTAATAACTCAGCCATACACAAAAGTACTAAGTGCAAATAGCATTTGCCGGCAAGTCTCTAGTCTGGATTATGGCATAAACTAACCAATTAAGTAATAACGTTCTTATTTAAGTCATAGACTTTGACCGACTAGCGTGCTTGATCAAAACGTATAACGCTAGATTAAACGATTATCGGATAGAATGTAGTTTAATCCCAACAAGTACCTTGACTTATGTAATATGGATAAACTATAAACATTCTGTATTTTGAGACTTATATGACAAGGTTAGACACGTTTCAGTTATTTCCGTAAACTAGTTACATATGCTTAATCGTATGCATATCAGCGATATCGGGTAACCGGATAAGTCATGGACAAGTTATATATGCCATTATATTTTAAATAAGTTAAGATTTTAAAACGAATCTATGCCTCATAAGGGCATTTTGGTAATTTCATACCATATAAAAGGAACTTGAATATCATTTAATGTTATAATTATAAGTATTCTGGAAAAATATTATATTTATGATATAATATCAGTAGGATACCAATTATTTGTGTAATTTATCTTTTATGACCAAACTATGCACCGAAGGGGTATTTTGATCATTTTACACATAGTTTATAAATTATTTGGGATTCTGAGTTTATAACATGTACCTACTGTAAATATGTTTAAAATAAGTTTTAAAATCAGTAGGTAACAAGTCTTGGTCGATTAATATGGTTTAAAACCATACTATGCGCCAAAACGGCGCTTATGTCGTAATATGACGTCTTTATGCGATGTTTATGTAAACTGATGTTAAGGTCAGATTAAAATGTTTAAAATATGTTATTTAATATAACATATCAGTAGGTAAATGATTTAACTTGAAAATATTTGATTAAAATCATTTTATAAGCCACAAGGGCTAAAATCGTCATTTATTGGCATAGTTTAAGGACATGTTTGAAAACTCAATTTATAACTTGGTTTAACATTCCAAATCCTTCTTATAATATTACATCAGTAGAAAACTCATTTTCAAGTATTTAAAACCTTGTTTTATGCAAAAATGGCATTTTGGTCGAAGATGGCATAATTATGGAACTTGCGCATAAACTTGGATTTTGATTATGATCATGTAATATAACCACAAAGGGTTATGCTACATTATATTACGATCATAATGCAACTTTAGATCAGTATGTAACTAATCTAAATCGGGTCAAAATCGAAAGTCAAAGCAGAAGTCAAACTTTGCGACTTTCGGTTGCGACCGACCCTAGAATTGAAATTGACGAGCTGAACATGTTCTAATAATTATTACCAACTTGTTTAAGTGTTATAACAGGTTTCATAACATATATAAGATCAATTTATGATTTTTCCAAAAATGGCATATTTGACTTTTTAATATCATAACTTTGACCCGTCAATTGGTCTAGCAAACGTGATCTTCAGGAGGTGCCCTTTATAGGAACTAACACCTACCTTAATACGATCACTTATCCATGTTCATTTCGAACAATGGCTGGACCATAATGGTCTTAACGGAAAGTCAAAGCGTTTTCCGTTAAATGCTTGACTTTTGGCTATAAAAGCCTATAAACGAAAATGCACAAGATAGGAACACTTACCAGTGATTCCTAGGGTGCAAAAGAACTATGTTGGATGCTCTTTTTAGCTAGGAACTTCCAGAGGAGGGAGAAGAGTGAATGAATGAGAAAGGTGCAAGTTGGAATGTGAACTTCAGCACCTATTTATAGTTGGAGAACTCAAAGGAGGTGAAGGCAGATGTTTAGGGGTGTAAGAGGAAGTGTCCAAAACGTGGCACAGTTGATTACAAGTCCATAGTTTCGAATACATGGGTTTTGGAGTTTTTTTAGCAGAGGGCTTCTCGCGCCCCGCGAGAGACCCAGGCCAAGTCTCTCGCAGCCCGCTACCGCTCCTTGGCCAGTTTCAAAGTTTGACACTTTAACCCCTTAACTTTATAAAGCTTCTAAAAACCTTTTAGAACACCTTTTGGCACTTTTAGCCCTCCGTAGCCAATATTTGGCATACCCGGGATTATGCCCGGACATTGTCGAGCTATCGGTTCGTTAAAAGGTCATTAGGAGGTATAAATTAACATGTTGACACTTTTAATCCCTCCATCTTCCAACTTTCACATATTTACAAAATTGAACCCTCTCGTCCAACAAATGGTACGTATGAGAGTTAGGACTTCACAAAGGATCACTCAGAGGCTTATTATAAGCATTTTGACTCTGATGTCACTCAGAGGCTGGGCATGTTGACATATCAGTCACTCAGAGGCCAAGTTTTAAGCATGTTGACGTATCAGTCACTCAGAGGCTAATGATTTATGCATATTGACATATCAATCACTCAAAGGCTTGTTACTTATGCATGTTGACATCGGACCGTCACTTAGAGGCTCAGTTTGAGCATGTTGACGCCTTTAGTCCATATTGGTCTTTAATAGACTATATATTTAAAATACAACACGTGTCACTATACTATTGGACACAATTTTTACAGGGTGTTACATGTCACCAACCAACAACCAACTTTATTAATCTTGCAGCACACAATGCCATGGCTAGCCCCAACTAATTTGTCCAAAGGCCCAATTTGCTTGTCACACCCCAATTGATTGCAAAAACATCAGGGCGGGACAAAATAGATTTCAAGAGAATTCATAACGACTAAATATGACAACTATTTAAAAGTAAATTTTCGTTTCATTGCTAACGCTTCAAGTACATGGTTTGGAAACAAAAGTTAACAAGTAACGTATGACTAAACTAAGAAACATGAATTAAAGTTTGGTAGGTTTCTAGGCCTTTCCACTAGATTCTTTTCAACGCGTCATGATCATAATCCTTCAATACATATTAAAGTAAGATGTCAACAGATAAAGTATTGGCGAGCATACAAGTTTTTAGTGTACTAGCATATGTATAAAAGAGTTTATCGAGATCCACATGAAAATAACGTATACTAAGGCATAATATAACATAAGCTAGCATGCAACACCTACTTGTCAACCCAAAGATTTCCGCTAGCGTAATCTTGTCGTAGAAACGACAAGATCGTTTTGTTTGACTTAACATGACCTCAAAAATACGGGCGGTGCTTTAATCCTATAATGCTATACATGTTAAGGGAGAGTTGTACAAAGTCAATGACAAAGCATCGTACACATAAAGTTTCTAGCATGAATGTATTTAGAGGTATAAACGTGTAAGGCATGTAAGTTGGATACAATTGTACTAATAATTTGTTTTCGTATAAGTGTTCGTGTGAGTTTTTATTTGATATATGTATTGTACCCAAAAGTGTAAAAACGAAAAAGGGGTCATGTGTACTCACGTTTTTGCAAAGCTTTCCAAATTAACCGTGAATTGACGAGTTGTTGAGAGTGGAACACCGAAGTTACCCTACATTGGGGAAACGAAGGTGTATGAGTATTTGGAGTTTGTGGAGAGTTCAGATTTGGGATTTAAGTATAAAAAGTATATGTACATGAAAATATATCTTGTCTAAATACTCATTTGGACACTGAGTTGTCATGTGTTTTAATGGGTCCTACTTTCCCCATAAGAATGGCAAACGAGGAGTCTAAACCAAGGATAATATAACCTAAGTTCATGACATCTAACAATAAACCGGTAAGTATCAAGAATTCGATTAATTTACATATTTTATAATATAAGTATTAATCTAGTCCATATTCTCATGTAGTATCATGTAAGTCAAGCATGGAGGTATGATTAACCTCATTATATGATTCACCAAATCACAAAGTCACCAACTTAGTTGATTACCACCCGGTTGGTCATGAATTAAAAATAAAAGTACAACTAGCTAAGTTTGCTAAGTAGCCAAGTAAGAACAACCCGGGCGTGTCATACCCAACATGGCAAATGTTGGAGGCACGGCGGGTTAATCTTACTTTGATTCTTGGAAGCTACTTAGGTGTTCTCGCCACTAAAATAAGTGAGGTAGGTGGAATCATGGTTAGAAAACCAAGGCTTCCATTGTTCACACCTTCACCAAACCACAAGTCTTTAAACTTTGAAGGTTTAAAGCTTGGATGGTTCCATCACCTTGAAGTCACTTGGAACTTTTTATCGTAGAATTTTATAAGGGTTTTGAGCCTTTTTTCTTTTGGAAATCAACCAGTACACAAACCCACAACTATTAGCTTAGTTTGAAGCAAGGTGGGTACAAGATTCCACTATGTTTTAAGCATTATATATAAGAAACAAACCCGAATAAAATTTGATGCCAGGTTTTATTAATTTTAGAGTTCCTCCTTTCTTCCTGATTACGCACCGCATTAAAGTCCCCAATAATCACCCAACAACCCGAATATCTTTCTATAGCCACCCCTATGTCATCCCAAATAGTCTTTTATTGAGGGACCGTTTGTGGAGCGTAAACGTTAATAATATTGATAGCTTTGTTACTCCCCTTGATAATCCCCTTAGATAATAAAAACTTAGAATGTTTGATAGAATCATGTGCCTTGATGATGCTATGATCCCAAATGCTAACAACCCCTCCGGATCTTCCGCATCTCCCGACGACCGGCACATCATCCATCTCAAATCTGCCTACTCCCAAAATTTCACAAATTCGATACCTGAAATGTCACTAAATTGAATTTCTTGTAAAGCAATGAAATCAATTCCATTATCTTTTTCTAATTCTTTAATTCACCCAAATTTAGTTTTTGCCCCTCCCCTAAACCTCTAGTGTTCACCGATATTCATCTATTCACTTTCTAGATTCCTTCTTCCCTTGCTTCTCTGATCAAATGCTCAAAGTTTTGTAGATCTGCACCCACAACACCCCCCATGAGTGATGTAACATGTGTCTCTAAATTTATGTTTTATTCTTCCTCATTAGGTTTCTCAATTAAATCATTTACCGAAATGACCTTCCTAACCTTCTCCAATCCCTTCTCTCCATTACCATTTGTCGTATTCTCGCTTCTCTCGTGTAACCCTCCATTTCCATAATTTTGATCCGTTGTGTCATCCTGCTCTCCGGTTGTATAGTTGTACTCTTGTAAACCGATTGTTTCTTTATGATTGAAAGGGTCTTTTGCCATGTCCTCTTTCTAGAATCAAAAGCCTAGGAATATTATTAATCGCGCGTCTACTGTAGATGTACCCATGGAAGAAAGCCAACTTTTCATCTCCTTCTAGATCCCATCTAATCCTAGCACTTTGTTTGAGATCTTTAATTAAATAATCCTCGAGCTACTTTAAATCTTTTAAACATTCCAATTTGGTCCCCTCCTCCTCTTTAGACAACTCTTTACTTCCACCCTTAGACAACTCTTTACTTCCACCAGTTCTTCCATTTTTTTCTAAATCTTCCTTTAAGCCATTTCAGTTTCCCCTTCCTTTCCTTGGAAAAAACATTCTTTTTCCATTTTCTAATAATCTCCCTGATCACCTTAAATTTCTGCATTAAAACGAAATCTACCTCTCCCACACCGACAAAATGATCAATCGCCATATAAACCACCTTATCAAATCCTTTCTCTCCAATCAAGAGATGAAAATTCTAAATGGCTTGGGGCCAAAGATTTTATCCACACAGGTCAGGACCAAAGGGCAATGGTCCGAGTGAACCCTAGGCATTCCCCAAGGCAAGCCGCCGGCCATTTAGAGAAAAAAACCGTGACAAACCAAGACTCTTGTCGATCTTACTTTTATTGTTACTGTTGTCCTTAGGATACATGAATTTCCTCCTTCTCATGTTGTATTCTCTCAACCCATTTACAAAAATGAAATTATTAAAATTTGATACATAGGTTTTATTAATTTTAGAGTTCCTCCTTTCTTCCTGATTACACACCGATTTAAAGTCCCCCGTAATCACCCACCAACCCGAATATCTTCCCATAGCCACCCCTCTGTCTTCCCAAACAGTCTTTTATTGTGGGACCTTTTGTGGAGCATAAACGTAATAATATTGATAGCTTTGTTACTCTCCTTGATAATCCCCTTAGATAATAAAAACTTAGAATGTTTGATAGAATCATGTACCTTGATGATGCTATGATCCCAAATGCTAACAATCCCTCCAGATCTTCCGCATCTTCCGACGACCGGCACGTGATACATCTCAAATCTGCCTGCTCCCAGAATTTCTCGAATTCGATACCTGAAATGTCACTAAATAGAATTTCTTGTAAAGCAATAAAATCAATTCTGTTATCTTTTTTTTAATTCTTTAATCCACCCAGCTTTTTTTGCTCCCTCCGTTAAACCTCTAATGTTCACCGATATAAAATTCATCTATTCACTTTCTAGATTCCTTCTTCCCTTCTGATCAAATGCTCAACGTTTTGTAGATCAGCAACCACAACACCCCATGAGGGATGCAACATGTGTCTCTACATTTATGTTTTCTTCCTCCTCATTAGGTTGCACATTTAAATCATTTAACGAAAGGACCTTCCTAACCTCCTCCAACTCCATCTCTCCATTACCATTTTTCGTATTCTCGCTTCTCTCGTGTAACCCTCCATTCCCATAATTTTGATCCGTTGTGTCATCCTGTTCCCTGGTTGTATAGACGTACTCTTGTATACCAATTGTTTCGTTACAATCGAAAGGGTCTTTTGGCTTGTCCTCTTTCTGGGATCAAAAGCCTTGGAATATTATTAATCGCGCGTCTACTGTAGGTGTACCCATAGAAGAAAGCCAACTTTTCATATCCTTCCAGATCCCATCTAATCCTAGCTCTTTGTTTGAGATCTTTAATTATATAATCCTCGAGCTCATTTAAATCTTTCAAACATTCCAATTTGGTCCACTCCTCCTCTTTAGACAACTCTCTACCTTCCACCAGTTCTTCCGTTTTTTCTAAATCTTCCTTTAGAGCCATTTCAGTTTCCTCTTCCTTTCCTTAGATAAAACATTCTCTTTCCATTTTCTAATACTCTCCCTGATCACCTTAAATTTCTGCATTAAAACCAAATCTACCTCTCCCATACCGAGAAAAGATCAATCGCCATATGAAACACCTTGTCAAAATCCTTTCTCTCCAATCAAGAGGTGAAAATTCTAAACGGCTTGGGGCCAAAGATTTTATCCACACAAGTCAGGGCCAAAGGGCAATGGTCCGAGTGAACCCTAGGCATTGCCCTAAGGCAAGCCGCCGACCATTTAGAGAAAAAAACCGTGACAAACCAAGACTCTTGTCAATCTTACTTTGATTATTACCGTTGTCCTTAAGATAAATGAATTTCCTCCCTCTCATGTTGTATTCTCTCAACCCATTTACAAAAATGAAATTATTAAAACTTGTTGCACAAGTTTTATTAATTTTAGAGTTCCTCCTTTCTTCCTGATTACGCACCGCATTAAAGTCCCCCATAATCACCTAGCAACCCGAATATATTCCCATAGCCACCCCAATATCATCCCAAAGAGTCTTTTATTGAGGGACCTTTTGTGGAAAGTAAACGTTAATAATATTGATAGCTTTGTTACTCCCCTTGATAATCCCCTTAGATAATAAAAAATTAGAATGTTTGATAGAATCATGTGCCTTGATGATGCTATGATCCCAAACGCTAACAATCCCTCCAGATCTTCCGGATCTTCCAACGACCGGCACGTGATCCATCTCAAATCTACCTGCTCCAGAATTTCTCGAATTCGATACCTGAAATGTCACTAAATTGAATTTCTTGTAAAACAATAAAATCAATTCTGTTATCTTTTTTTAATTCTTTAATCCACCCAGCTTTATTTTTTGCTCCCTCCCTAAACCTCTAATGTTCACCGATATAAAATTCATCTATTCATTTTCTAGATTCCTTCTTCCCTTGCCTCTCTGATCAAATGCTCAAAGTTTTGTAGATCAGCACCCACCACACCCCCCATGAGGGATGTAACATGTGTCTCTACATTTACGTTTTCTTCCTCCTCATTAGGTTGCACATTTAAATCATTTATCGAAATGACCTTCCTAACCTCCTCCAACTCCTTTTCTCCATTACCATTTGTCGTATTCTCACTTCTCTCGTGTAACCCTCCATTCCCATAATTTTGATCCGCTGTATCATCCTGTTCTCCGGATGTATAGTTGTACTCTTGTATGTCGATTGTTTCGTTACAATCGAAAGGGTCTTTTGCCTTGTCCTCTTTCTGGGATCAAAAGCCTAGAAATATTATTAATCGTGTGTCTATTGTAGATGTACCCATGGAAGAAAGCCAACTTTTCATCTCCTTCTAGATCCCATCTAATCCTAACTCTTTGTTTGAGATCTTTAATTATATAATCCTCGGGCTCCTTTAAATCTTTCGAACATTCCAATTTGGTCCACTCCTCCTCTTTAGACAACTCTCTACCTTCCACAGTTCTTCCATTTTTTCTAAATCTTCCTTTAGAGCCATTTCAGTTTCCCCTTCCTTTCCTTGGATAAAACACTCTTTTTTCATTTTTTAATACTCTCACTGATCACCTTAAATTTCTACATTTAAACCAAATCTACCTCTCCCAGACCGACAAAATGATCAATCGCCTTGTGAACCATCTTGTTAAAATCCTTTCTTCCAATCAAGAGATGAAAAATTCTAAATGGCTTGGGGCCAAAGTTTTTATCCACACAAGTCAGGACCAAAGGGCAATGGTCCGAGTGAACCCTAGGCATTGCCCTAAGGCAAGCCGCTGGCCATTTAGAGAAAAAAACCATGACAAACCAAGACTCTTGTCGATCTTACTTTGATTGTTACCGTTGTTCTTAAGATAAATGAATTTCCTCTCTCTCATGTTGTATTCTCTCAACCCATTTACAAAAATGAAATTATTAAAATTTGATGCATTTGAATTCAAGTTAACAGAAAAACCAATATTGGGCTTCCTAAATTTTCTAAAACACTTCCTGGTCCCATTTGAATTCAAGTTAACAAAAAAACCAATATTGGTTAATTTTGTCATCAATATGTCACTATTATCGAAAATTCCTTTCCATGTACCTATATCCATCTCCACGTTAGGTCTTTCATAGAACCTAGGAAATTGCACCAATTCCACCGCTTCCTCATAATTGTGAGCCCCCCTTATGGTTAGCATTCTTGATATTTTCCCCATCTTTATTACCTTCCACCCTTTCATCTTCTCCGGCGACCATTCTTTCCATCGGCAAACTGTTATCTATGGCAATCTTCATCGCTTCCAGTGACTTTATGTAATCGTGAACCTACTTTCCCGGGCTATCCTTCTTCGATCCTTCTCCGTTCTTGTGCATCAAACTCCCAGCGACGATATTTTAGTTACTTCTCCATCGTTACTAGCACCGGTGGTCTTCTCAACCTCCGACATAAAATCCCACCCGTCTCCTATCTCCAACTTGTGACTCTAGAACTCAACATAATCGGGCACCCACTCCCCCCTTCTCTTCTTCGAGCCAAATCCTGAAACGCTTACCTTCATCGACAATTGTAACCTCCTCTTCGATCCTTTTAACCGAATCCATCATAACACATACGCGATCGACGGTTAAGTCATTGTCTTCTGGCTGCCATGCGAGGCATGGATTACTTTACCGAAACTCTCCAGATCTTCACCTGTGAAACCATCTGAAACCTGGTGCATTGGTCCTGAATCTGTCGATCTCGATCGTCGAATTGAACATTATTAAGACAGTCAGACCACCAAAACATTAATCTTCCTGAGCATCCACAGATCTTTCACCTTTCCGATTATCGCTTTTCAATGGAACTCATCATACGCTTTAACAAACTTCGAGACAACCACCTTCTTCAGGTTAACCAAATTTTGTTGCCTACTGGACACCGTTCCGTCATAAGATTTAGTACCGGATACAAAGGTACTAAACCTCCTATCTTCCTGTTCCTTGTATACATGAAAATTATCTTCATGTTCCTTGTATTCCTAGAAGATCGTCTTCCCTTTGCCTCTATTATTTAAACTCTCCTTGCTTTCCTTGCTATCTTTCAAGTCTTCGTTCTCTAAAGAAAATCTAGCAACATTGATGAATAATCTAAAACTACCCATCCAAACATTCTTAATCTTCTTCTCTATCTCTACCGGATCTCTAACACCTTTGAACTTTACAAAACCGAATCGATTCCCTTGTTTGTCTCTTTTCTTCGCGATATACACCCCTTCTATCGTACCATAAAGCCCTAATACCTCCGTAACTTCTTTCGCACTACATCTCTCCGTATACCTAGTCACATAGAACTTCGTAATTCCTTTGTTCCCCCTGTCTTCCTCGAAATCAGAAAGCGATCCCGTTCTCTGGCCATCCCTGCCCATCGGTCTTCTGTCCATGAGAGAGTGAATTTATATTTAGTGTTATTTGTGATAACACATAGTCTAATAGTTTATATCTGCGTAGCTTATTTACAGAATCAAGTTCATTTATGAAATTCCTTTTAAGCCTTCATTACAGAATTTTTTTTATAAATATTCAAAAGGTTTATAAGCCTTATTGCACTCTATGAAAAAATTTAAAAAAATCATGAATTGGCTTAGGTTTTCAAAAGCTAGGATTGTGTTTTGGTTTTGACCCTGATCGCTATGGGGTTAATAGGAATGGTAACTTTTGAGCATTCACTACTAGACGCTTGGGATGTTGAAGAGTGATATTTAATTTGAAAATTTATCATAGATATTGAATGTTTTTACATGTATATTTAACAAAGATTTTGAAAGATTTTGAGTTGTAGACTCACCAGATTTAGCTAATGTTTTAGTACTTGGTCAATCAAACGCGAGACATCTCCGGATTATCTGACAAGTACAGTAAAAAATCCCATTATGGTTAATTGGGTTAACTGTTTTGAAAACTTAAAGATTCAGTCCAGGTTTTAATTTTATTTTTACGAATAAATAAACGCTACATTCAGTATTAGTGAATCTGCTTGTATTTTTGTAAATGTTAGAATATGATGTAATATAAGAAACTAGATTTTTTAGTCGAAACAAGTGCCACTTTAAGTTCATTATCTATTGTTGGGTTTTATATGTATAAGCTTACGTGTAATGCTATATAAAAATAAGAATCCACAAATCATTTTATTGAGGACAACAAAGCCTCTGAATACGAAAACATAGATGCAAATGAAAAAAAATCAAATTACTTGGAGTTGATTACATTTCGCATGATTATACAAAATATGGAACTTCGCATGACTTTGTAGATTTTTGGCTTACATTGACTCGTGATCATAATAGATGTTAACACCCCCCCCCCCCTCCACCCACCACTATTTAGCAGGTCTTTTTGAGGGTGGAGGAGTATTGACTGATTATGTCGTCACAAATCAACCAACCATCATGCCACCACAATCTCTTACATTGATAACCAGCGTGAAATTTGTATGAAGATTGTGAAAGAGCTTAATGAACGCAATGAAGGCATATGTAACTTGGATTTTATTCCGGAAATGTTTTGAATATCGTTTTGCTCGATTGTATGATTACGTATTTCGTAAATCAAATATATAACTTTTATAAAATACGAATCGATCGAAAGTGTACAACCTTTGAAATTTTGCAAATGTTACAAGAAAGCTGATGCTTAGAGACAAGTATCTTCTACAACATGAGAGATCAAGTGGAAGATAAAGACTTCATTCTCTTGAAGAATGAAGATGTTTAAGCGTGAAGATGTTGAAGGCATGGATTAAGAAATTAAGGGGGAATATTGATGTGTAATTCCTCAATCCTTGTGGGTCAAAAGTAGCGGGTCGTTTATGTAATTAGTAAATAGTTAGGTTTGTGATCTAATTAGATTAGTTGGATTAGTGCGAGGACCGGAAGCGACAAGATGCAAATTGTATAACCTACATGTAAAGGAATCAACATATCAGGAGTCATAGACAAATTCAAAATGGGAAGCAATACATCAGACGACATCAAGGGACACGTCGTTTCTTGGAGGGATGCGATGGTTCAGATGCACCTCTTCGACATGACTCAATAGGGTTAGGATTTTCAATTGAAAATATACACAATCATTTTGTAGAATCACATTCAATCAGGTTCAGTTGAAATTTTTGTTGTTTCATTATTGTTCTTGTTTCATCTTTATTTCATATCAAGTTCATAGATTGCATAGATTGCGACCAACAAATTGTAGGATTTCACAATTATCCAGTGAACCAATATTCTTATTCATTCTTCAAACTTAAAACCACTGGTAAATAGGACACCTGTATCATGGTCATTCATTTTTTCTAGTGTTAAAGTAGTCTAATAATAATCAAGTAATGAGGTATATAGTTAGAGAGGACAGAAGGTTATATATGAAAGGCATGCTTTTTTAATGAAGACAACCACTGCTCAATTATTTTATATATGATAGACACGGCGTTGACAGGTAGGACACATGCTTCATATCTTAACACCAAGAGGACAAAATACGTGTGGCCTTAAAAAATGTAGGAACAGGTGCTCGTAAAGAACTCCAAGACACATGAAAGAAAGGGCATCTCACTTCTTGCTCCTTAACCAATGCCAATTAATAACTTTAGAGATTTGTCTGCTAATCTCCAGATTGCACACGCTTCTTCATTAATGTGATTGATTCTTACTTTCAAAGTTGACAAGTTTGTGTATATATATTAAACCTACAATATCTTGTCATTGTCACAAATATCTACATATCATTTCTTGTTTACACTCATGAAAACGGTTTCTTTAGTGTCTTCTCCTTCATTACCAACCAATGCCCGCCATATTCGATCCATCAGTTTGCCAAGCAGACTACATCCTAGCACTCTTCAAGTTGAAGAGGTACTAGCTCAACTCAAATCATGGGAGGCATCTTCGTCTTCAATAGCGAAGGTAGATACAACCTGTGATTCTATAGTGCGACTGAAAAGATTGTACACATCTGTTAACGATCTTATCAGCTTGCCTCAGACCCAACAAGCCCTGTTGCACAGAAAGGATGATAAATTGGTTGATGAGTTGCTGGATCGATCAATAAGTCTTTTAGATTTTTGTGGCTCCATTAAAGATGTCATGGCACAAGTAAATGAGCAAACAAGAAATATCCAATCCGCTCTTAGAAGAAGAAAGGAGGGTCTGAAAAGTGACCCTTCCTCACTCTGGAAAATGAAGGATGCCAAAAGAGCAATTTTAGCACTAAAGAAAATGAATAATAAAATTGAGGGCATTGTTCTCTTGGATCTTGATAACCACCTCTCATCTCTGATTAGATCATTGAGAGATACATGTGCATTGAGTATTTCCATATTTGGATCACTCATCTCATCTAAGTGCATATTTGGGTTGAAACGAAAGTCTACCAACTGGACAATAGTTTCAAATTTGATTCGTAAACCAAAAAAGGCGAGTGTAGATCAACCTCATATTTCAAATGAGGCTCTAGAATCCCACATTGAAGTCATTGAGGAGAGTTTAGAGTGCATGTCAAGGACTTTGATCAAAGCAAGGGTTTGTCTTCTTAATATTCGCTCTCAATAGGGTAACCGAGTTCAAATATTGGGATTTAAGTTTTAGTGGATCTACCTGTATTTTTGTAATTTTTAGAATATGATGTAATATAAGAAAGTAGATTGTTTACTCGAATCAAGTGTCGCTTTAAGTTCATTATCTATTTTTGGATTTATATGTATAAGCATAAATGTAATGCTAGATAACAAGAAGAATCCACAAATCATTTAATTGAGAACAACAGAGCCCCTGAATACAAAAACATAGACGATAACTGGCAAAATCAAATCACTTGTAGCTGATTACTTTTCGCATGATTATGTGAACTATGGAACTTCGCATGACTTTGACTTTTTAGATTTTTGGCTTACATGACTTTGACTTTGAGGGCGGAGGAGTATTGACTGATTCTGTAGTCACAAAGCAACCAACCAAGACTCCACCACAATATTTACATTGTTATTCATGTTGACCAGCATGAAAATTGTGAAAGAGCTTAGTGAACGCAATGAAGTTTTAAGTTTTTATTCAAACTTTTGTTAGTTTTATGCTTTAAATGTTTGAGTTAGTCTTAATTTGGCATTTAGTTGACATTTGTTTGCAAACGTTTTGAATATCTTTTGGAGACTACCTAAGTCTTATTTGAAGTGATGATACGTTTGGTAAACTTCATGGGGATTTGGCAGACTGTCTGAGTTTTATTTGAAGCGATGTATGTTTAGTAAACTTTAGGGGAATGTTTATGGTAGCTGACACTTTGGACTATTCACAAGCCCATTCTACCTCTAGCTTGTTGGATTAGCATGCTCAAGTAACAACATTCAACCTCACTTCTACCAAGATAATATCTAAAGGTTACACAAAAAGTAACAACTTTACATAAGGTTGAATATTATTTGAATGATCTAACACGAAATAAATCTAGGAAATTGGTTATTATTGTTATGGATCAATAATAATTAATAATTAAACAAAAGATATTAAATAAAGGATTATTTAATTGATTTTTATTGAAACCGGTTTTTTGATTATTTAGTTACTTTGTTAGTAACTAATTAATAATATTAAATTATATGTAAGATATATAATTATTTATTAAGGTAACAATATATTAAAAGGTTAATTTATTTAATTATCTAGTTGTGAATAAATATATTTGAAATTAAAATTATTAAACATATTAAATAATCGTTTCAGATAAACCTAAAACCCTAAAACCCCATGTTATAAACATACTATTATGATCTAAATGGGACTAGGTATCTTGTTGATGTTGTACCAAGTTTAGTAGAAATATGACAAACCGGAGATTATATATTCCATTTGCGCCACTTTCATTGTCGATGGATCACCATCCCTGCGCCACGGTAATTGCACCATCATGCACCGCAGATCATCGACCCATCTTCACTGTGGTCCCAGGTTATCGTTGTCACCACTACGCAACGACCTATTGTTGACCTTGGTTGGTTCGATTTGGTTTTTGTTCTGGTTTGTTTTGGGAGTAGGATCTAAAATGGTTTGGATTAACGAGTTACACGATTGGTGGACTTTTCGTGTTTCAGATCACAATCAAGTTGTTGAATGGAGGTGTCTCACGAATTGGAATATGCTACAACCAATTAAGGTACGTGCTTCTGAAACACCCGATGGTTGTTTTGTTTCTATTTGATTTTCATCTAGACTTCTGGTGTCCGAAGTCTTGATCATCGGTTCGTATCATTCATATTACCGTTGGAAACAAAGAAAAGGCGGTTTTATTGATTCAAACAATACACGATTCTAGAAGATCGTCCGCACTTACAACATTGATTTGTGTTTGGAACCTGGCGAAGATGCAATTCAATCAAAGATGAATATGAGTTGAGAAAGTGTGCTTATATATATAAAGACAATCACTCTGCTTTGTAGATAGATCTATTTTCATCTTCAGTTGTTATTTTAGTTGGATTTATACAAAATAATGTTATGGAAACTAGCTACTGTGAATAGCATTCGCTTTCGGTGATCTCTCGTAAACTTTTTGGGAACGCATATATAGCACTTGTTCAAAAGCCCGTTCTACCTTTACCTAACTAGTAAAAAAGCAAGAATGGTCCCTTGTTTCTTTATTATGTGGATTCATGTACATGACCATATGCCTCCTAGCATTATAAAATTAAAATCCACCTGGTTCTCAGCTTAATCTTATGAAACCATCAAGTAGGCCTGCAAATTGATATTTCCGACACTAATAACTTTAAGGTTGTTTTATTAAATTCTACTTGTAACCTGTTATTTTTTAAGTTTGATAAATTTAACAGACTAGCAAGAGAATCAGCGCTTCATGACGGGGACTTAACAATTTTAAACAAAAATAAAATAAAAACATAGATAGAAAAAAAACAATTATCAACAAAAACCAAACACACACCATGTGTAGTGTTTTTACTTTGTTAAAAACACTTCTCAACGAAAACTTTATATAAGAAAACGCAAAACGTAATATGCGCTTTGTGCATTGCGTGATGGATTTTTCACTTAGACCCTTATATTAATAGTTAAAATACAAATTAAACCTTCTTGATGGTAGACCCTGATCGTCGACCCCACGAGTTGCACCCTTGCTGTGAGTTAAGGAGGGTAATGAACCAAGACATAACCTTCCTCAACACGTTTGCTGCTGCCGAATTCCTGAGAGCGATGTTGTGGTTTCGTGGTTTGCGATCTTAGGATTTAAAGGAAGAATATAGCCCAACAAATTACACCAATGCCCCTCAGTTATCATAAGAAAACAATATGGCCCCAACTTTATATATACAAGATATACAAAGGCCCTTCATGTTCTAACTTGTTGCAATCAAATCTCAAAGTTTACTTGACACGACATGTCGATAATTAACACTAGTTGCACATTCGTGCAACAATTGAATGAAACTTTGGTGTGCTACATTCTATCCAAGTATTTTATCAACATGCAACTTGCACGTGTATAAGGAAAAAGTTTAAATGTAAGAATAAACATATGAATATATTAATTTAACCGGTTTATGTATGTAATATACACATTTCTATGTAAAAAGCAAAAAATTTAATAATGTATAAACCATTAATGTTAATTTAACGATTTATTCCGTTTTCTCTCTCTAAAACCATCTTTTGAATAAACCTATATATAGGGTAGGGATATGATAAAAATAATGAAAATAATGAGAAGTGCAGGAAGCCATGAGAGGATCACAGGTGTTCAAGGAGGACTAAGTGGGAAGAGTAGATGTGTCCAGGAAGAAAAAAGAAAGAAACACATGATTCACACATGCCAAGAACCATGCACATACAAAGTCACATGTCAATTCTCACATCATTTTAAAACGTTCGTAAGTTTTACACGTCTTTATTTTAAATTATACCAATTGAAGGTTTTATATCTTTAATAGGAGTATACTATTGCTATACTTTAAAAAAACAAACAAACCCAATTGTATAAAACACAAAATGTAATTTGACACCCTAAATGTAAAACACAAAGCATAGAACGGACAACAAGATAAAACAACATGTGTAAATTGCACCAAAATGTAAACGGTGTGTAATTTGACACCAAAATGTACGCCATGTGTAGAAATTAAATGAAATGTTACCCACTTTGTAAAAATGCAATGTATAGTTTGACACCCAGGTGTAAAAACACAATGTACAAATTGGCACCAAGATAAAACATCATATGTAAATTGGCGTCAGGTGTAAAACGTAATGCATTAATATAAAATGCAGTGTTACCCACTTTGTAAAAACACAATATATAGTTTAACACCCTGATTAAAAATACAATGTATAAATTGGCACCAAGATAAAACACCATGTGTAAATTGGCGCAAGGTGTAAAACACAATCCGTAAAAATAAAACGCAATGTTACCCACTTTATAAAAACGCAATGTATAGTTTGACACCCATATTAAAAATACAATGTATAAATTGGCACCAAGATAAAACAACACTTGTAAATTGACGTCAGGTGTAAAACACAATGCGTAAACATAGACACAATGTTGAATTTTGACGCCATTTGCAGAACCTATAAAACACCATGTACAACATCGAAAAATGCCAAGTGCAGAACTCTCGGAAAACGCAATGTACAGAACTCAAAAAACGCCATGTACAGAACTAAAAAAACACCATGTACATACCAATGTACAACATCAAAAAATGTCATGTACACCCCAAGACAAACACCGAAACCTAGGAAGATCTGCCTAAGAACATGTTGCCCTTGGAAAAGGTAACATGGTCTCTTGCACCAAAAAGGCAAGCTCACACTTCACCTAGAAAAAAAGGAGGAGAGAAGCTACCTATTATAAGAAGTTGAGCTCGGATCCACGCTCGGCTTGGGTGGGAACTCCACCCTAGATAGAGTGCCTTGGGCACTTTCACTATGCACATTTCAGAACTCTCCCTACTCTCTTACTCTCTTATTTCACTTTATCACCTCCAAAGAACAAATTATTTATTATCACGCCAAAGGTTAATGACCTCAGACCCCCTCCTACGGTGCTTTTCATCTTAGTAGGTCCCACACAAGCAATCCAGCCCAGGGGACGTCCATACCATCTTGTTGTAGCAATAGTACATAAATAAGTTATATGAGGACATGGAGACAAGCTAGCCTATGAGTAGATATAAACTTATACAAGATACCATAAACATCATCATTAAGAACATGAACCAATAAGTAAAATTATTGTATTGTACATAGGAAATGCTTTATCTATTTCAAATTTTTATATGCTCAAATATACATGGTAGCAATTGCACACTTTCATTACTAAAATATGAAGCATGAATGCTTTTAGCAAGGATACAAATTTAAAAGATCACATGTAGAAAGTTGATACATTCATTAACGAGAAAGAACATTAAGGAGAGATGCTCTTGTCTTGATCAAACTCCTAAACATGCACTCCAAACCATTCTCCATTTCTTGAAAAAGGGACACCATATCCTCGTTTGACATTTCAAGCTTATCATTTCTGTGGGCTGTTCCTTTCTGTAACAACTTTTGTACAAGTGACCACCTTGATGTCTTCGGGTTTGCAACAGATCCAGATAAAAACAACAACAGTGACCTGTATACAGATGATCTGACGACTCCAACGTCTCTTACTACTTTAATAGCCGATAAGAGGTGTTGATCTAGATCTAAGGGCTTCATGTCCCCAATCTTCTCATCAATTTGCTTCAAAGATGCGATAGCTTTTTTGGCGTCTTTCTTCAGGTTCTTGATAAATGAAGTGGTTAAACTTACCTCTCCTTTTCTCCTTCTAAGGGCCGATTGAACATCTCTAGCATTTTCTTTTACTTGTGAGACCAAATCTCTTGTAGAGCCACATATGTCCATAAGACTTATAGATTTGTCCAACAACCCATTGACCAATTCTCTGTATTGGCTTTGAGTAAGAGCTTGTTGGGTCAGTGGCAAACTGAGAACACTATCGACACATTCGTACAATACTTGCAGCCTCGTTAATGCGCTGCAGATGGTATCTGCAGTAGGAACTGATGAGATGGACGCCTCCCAAGTTCTAAATTTTTGGATCTCCTCTTGAGCCTGAAGAATGATTGGATGTAATCTGGTTGGCAGACTAGTCGATCGGGTATGATGAGTATCATCTGGTGATGAGGTAGAAGCCATTCTTTTCTAATGCTTCTGTCAAATTACAAGTGTTTGATGGTACCTGAAGGTCCATTGGCTCATATATATATAGAAAGTGCAATTGGATTAATGAATCTTACAATGTGAAGCCAACATGTGCCCTTCATTAGAAAGAGTTGACCATGCTTCCCAACTAGGCAACAAAGGCTCCTAATTTTGTCTTATTTGTTACTGATCAAATAGATGCCATTCTCTCATTGCCTTGTCGCGCTTCTGCGTTACAAGGTTTGTTTTTAGTGCAATATCTTTTTGTTAGATTAATAGTTTGGCAGGATTTGGAGAATCAGGTGCAAAACATATTAGCTGTCTAATCATTGGAATGACCCAACCCAGAAATCTAAATAATTTGAAGCATACTGTGGAAAAAGCATCTTTTGACACATTAGATTAAAAAAAAAGTGCTTGTATTTATTTTTGTTGTAATGGAAGCTTAACGCATAGAGTCACAACAAAGACCACGTGGACACACAAATTTCTAGGAACTCTTTAATCAGTGTGAAGTAAGATACACATGGCTAAGGACAGTTAAGATTCTAGAACTGATGACATGTTCTTGACAGGCTGGTGAGACACGTGGGAAGATGAATTTTTATTTTCTCCCATAACCATGATGATGAGATACTTGTGGCATTAGGTATGCAAAGTAGAGATGGCAAGGGAGCAATTTGTAGAAAAGAGCTGCATCCATAGCCTGAAAGAAAAGCATCTAATTTCTTAATCCATAATCAGTGGAAATAACGAGCGTATGCCTTTACAAACGAACTAGAAACCCATGCCGGCAAATTCCAAGTGTACATGCTTCTTCCCCACTATGATATATCAAGAGACAAATGTGCCTATTGTTAACATAAAACACTTGGATGATCAAAAAATAACAAAAAACACTATTCTTGAATCTTGAACCTCTTTCTACGCGCCCAAGAAGCCTTTCATCTTAAAAATATAGGATGAGTAGTTGGATAATCAAGGAGGGGTTCTATATGTTATACGTAACTGATCTAAGAGCGACTGGACTACTACTTGGAACTATTGATGCATAATTCCTTAACTCATGCAGGGTCAAAAGTAGCGGGTTGTACGTTTATGTAATTAATAGATAGTTAGTTTAAGTTGTAATTAGATTAGATAGATAAGTGCAAGAACTGAAAGCGATTACACAAAAGATTATAACCTACACAATAAGGGAAGCGACATCTCCATCAAACGCTACTCTTTAATTGGCGGCAAACATCAGAATTACATCAAGAGACACGTCGATCAAGGAAGAAATGCAACAGTTCAGAAGCACCTATTGGATTAATATAAATAGGGTTGTTTATTTCATTTGTATATATCTCTCATCTGTACAATTACAGTTATGCAATACAATTGAAGTTTTGTAAGTTTTGTTCAATTTGTTTCTTGTTTCATCTTTTATTTTCACATCACGTTCAAAGACTGGGGCCAATAGGAACAAGTACTAGACATTGGCAAATGCGCTAGAAAGGGCACGATTTAGAAAGGGTATAACTTGCGCTACATATAGAGTTACAAGGCCCATAAATTTGCTCCTGAAAATTAAAAAGTATACATGGGTGAGCATCAAATTTCAAGGCTGCCTCAAGAATCACAGGTTTTTGTCATTGAGGACGGCTGAATGTGCATGGTTTACGAGCTTCAGCGGCATAATTAGCAGCCTCGTCCTCATTATGCACTCTCACTAGTTCTGTGTTATGAAATGGACTACTGCCTGAGTTGGTATGTTAAGAGGATCCCCCATCGTTTTTGTAGATAGAAGTTGATGGTTACTCAAGTGGTATGTTGTTCTATGTTTATTCTCAATAATTTGCTTCTGTTACCATCAATGCATGACATTTATCTCTACCATGACTTTAGTGATGCATTTCCCTTCTAATCATGATTAATTAGATCGCTATTAAAAATTAGTCATAAGCAGCAAAGGAACGTATTTTCATGGTCATTATAATAGATCAACAGGTTTAAGATAATGCTAAAAAAGTAAATATTAAGCAGATCAATTGGAGGTCAGTAGATTCCCAGATCTTGGACAGAACAATTAGCTGTCCTCCCGATAAAATAATCACTCGCTTTCTCTATTATGAAGTTTAATTATCCTCATGTTATTATTTAAACTTATGTTCACGTGTCAGACGTGCAAAATAATTGCCCAAATCACATGGATTCTGTAGGGTGCGTTTAAATCAGGACCCTTAAATAATTAGGAAATAGAAAAAAAGATCATTTAAAGTTTAACATCTGATTATGGAGTAGATGGAATGGAGTTGATGTTTGGGATGCATGGAGTGGAAGGTATGTAATTGCTCCTCCAATAGGGTTTTCTTAGCTGTTTTTTAAGGAGAGAGGATGTGATGTGAAAGAGAGAGACTCGTTTTATTTTTGCGAGATAAAAGAATGCATCATCAAATAGGTTTAATTATGTGAATCAAACAGGTTTAATTATGTGAATGAAAAGAGGAGATGAAAGAGATCACAAGTGTTCTGAGATGGTTTAGGATTTGTGAGAGACAATTTTTTTGGGTTTGGGCATATGTCAACGTGGAATCAGTTTTAAATCCCTCCGTTGTTGAAGAAGTTCTAGCTATTTTCATTGTTATTCATGGAAATATAAATAAAACGTAAAAATATTTCCTCCAATCTTTATATATATATATATATATATATATATATATATATATATATATATATATATATATTTATTGGAGAGTTCAAATAAGAATAAAAATTTTGTAAAAATAAAAAGAATAACTTTAAACCAATAGAAATTTTTTATTTACTTCGTTTAATGTGTGTATTTAATATTATGAAAAATGGCATATAAGTAAAGCTATAATTGCCATTAATTAGCTAATTAATTAAATTTATAACTCATTTTTAATATACTTTTTCAAGATAATATAATTTATGGTGAATGACAATTTTCGACATGTGTAGGATAAATTTTAGTATGTGTAGATAAATTTTAAAGTGTGTAGGGTAAATTTACAGGTGTGTAGGGTAAATTCCGATAAGTATAAGATATATGTAGGATAAATTTTTTAAAATACTTTTTCAATATAATATAATTTATGGTGAAGGACAGTTTTTGACCTGTATAGGATAAATTTTAGTATGTGTAGGATAAATTTTGAAATGTGTAGGGTAAATTCTGATAAGTATAAGATATATGTAGGATAAATTTGAAAATGTGTAGTATAAAATATTTTTGTTTTATTAATGAAAGATAACATAATTAATGAGAGGAGTTATAAACTATTTAATGTTTTACAATTATGTCTTTTCTTCTTTTTCTTCTCACATTAAATTTCTTCTCAAATGAACCTTCCCCTTTATATATATATATATATATATATATATAGAGAGAGAGAGAGAGAGATGTTGTGTGTGTAAAATACAATAGTGTTTATCGTGCGACGCGGTCGTGAGCTGGAGATTGTGTCGTGTGTCATTCTTATAACGTGCGTGATTATGTATATAACGTGTGTAATTAGGGTTTGGAACACCCCATGCATAATTTTAAGTTTAACATGCGTAATATTCATGTTTGGTGGCATGAAGTTTTTTATTTTTGTACAACGTGTGTAATTATGCAAATAACATGCGTAATTAAGGTTTAACCCAACACATGCGTAATGATGCAGTAACTTTAATAATTATGCCAAGTTGGTTAGGATCGTGCCATCGCATCTAATCAAGGAGCAGACTCTATCAATCATGCCACCATAGTAGTCGCGTATGCACCGTACGATAAGAAACATTATATGTTAACGACTTATATATTATATAATATATATATATATATATATATGGTTGGGTTCAATGGAAACGCTAAAAAAGTAGGGAACTGATAAACCTTGCACTTTACATGTTAAATATATCATAAAAAATAAATTTAACATGTTAAATTTTAATTTTTGTAGAAACAAATTTCAAAACTGTTGCATATAAATACATGTAGAAGGTATTCTAATAAAGAAAAAATCAAAAACAGAAAATAAAAAAAGAATGCTTAAAAAAGGTATATGATGTATAAAAATTTATACATCTTTTAAACGTCAAATATTCCCCATTAATGCGGAAATTCGTTGTGTTTTCATTGATCTAGATACTCATTTAAGTTATTTGTGAAAATGCAGGTTCGGGTTTCGGCCCGGTAAAGAAACAAAGGCTTTTGGAGCAAATTGGAGCAAAAATGAAACATTTCTGCTAAACTGTCAGATATGGCACGACCGTGCCAAGCATCCAAAAGTCGGCACTATCATCAGACTGCACAATCCGAGTCAAATTAACACTTGGCACGATCGTCCCAACCCCAAACACGACTGTGCGCGTGCAATCACAGGCCCTGATCAGCCAGTTTCCGAGTTCAACTTAGTCATTTCCGAGTACGATATCGATAAGCACGACCGTGCCAAATGGTGGCACGTTCGTGCCACCTCGGGGAAATTTTAGCGGGATCTTTCCGGATTTGGCATCAAACTTGCTCAACAACTCAGAAAGGCACGTGACACTTACCAAGCACGACCGTGCCAAAAGGTGGCACGGTCGTGCCAAATGCCCAGTAGCTTAAATACGTGAATTCAACTCATTTGAAGAGGAGTTGGAGCATTTGGGTGGATTTCTCTCTCAAGAAGCTGATCTTGGAAGCTTGGAGATTGAAGAATGAGCCTTTAGGAGGTTGTATCACTTGATAATCCAACTCATTTTGCTAATTACTTTGTCTTAAACACTAGTATTTCACTTGTTATTCATGCACAATCTATATTACTTTGTATTTGTCTTAGTTATCATGAGCCTTCTAGGCTAAACAATTGTGTTGTTTGAATTTTGTTAAAGCTAATGAACACTTGACAATATGGAAATAGATGTGGTGTTATTGTATGTTAATCTTCATGATGGTATTTAATCAAGTTTCTTGGAATGCATGTTCATGTTTAAAGATATTATTCTTGAATGGTTGATAATAAAAATTTACATGTAGTGTTGGAAAGCCCATGTAGAGATTATGATTATTGAATCTTGTTAGTTGTTGATTTGATTCATAGCATGAAACAAGGAATGGTAATTGCTAACATGATTAGGATGATAATAATGAGTATGAATTCTTGCATTTGGATTTGTAAAGATCTTATGAATGTTTATATGAATTCTATGGTTTGTGTTCATGTTGGATTGATGATTTAGGCCAAAGTTTTTGTTTAGCATGATCATGCTTGTGATTCATATCAAGAGCTTGTTGAAGATATTATTTACTTGAAACCAAGTTAGGGTGATTAATGTGTTGTTCATGTTAGTTTTTCTTAATTTGTAGAGTTAGGAGTTTTGATTAACAATTAACTCATCATTAAAGATTAACATCAATTTAGCAAGAGAACTTAAAGAATGAATCTTAGGTGATTAAAATGTTGTTCATTATAATTTTCCCAAGATTTATAAAACTAGGGGACCTTGATTGGAAACTTAGTTGATTCTAAGACTTGCATCACTATTAGTTTTCCTTAAAAGTTGTCATATGTTTATTAGTGGATACTTAATTCAAGCAACATTTCTTAAATATTGTTCTTGTTAATTCATTTAGTTAATTTTTATCATTACATGATAGTTTAAAACCAATCAAAGAAATCAACTCATTGATCGAAATAGGTTTAAAAGTAACGAAGATTTAGTACGGAGACACCGAGTCCACGGATTGATATCCGGTTCTTACCAGCGAAATATACTACCACCTGAAAGGTACACTTGCCCTATGTGTGTGTAGTTGGTTTTAAGTAAAAACTATTTTAAAACCTAATCTGTGTGAACGAAAATTATAATAATAAAAATATATTTAATTCACGCACATCAGTATAAAATAATAATTTTTAATTGGATTAGCTTCAACACATCTACACGAAAAATTCGAAAAAAGTGTGGAAATTTGCCATTTTAAATTAAAATTTTATAAATATATTTAACATGTTAAATGCACGGTTCTCCGGTTCCCCAATTTTTAGTGTTTTCCATTGAACTTCACACTATATATATATGTGTGTGTGTGTGTGTGTATGTGTGTGTATAACATTTTTATTTTTTTTTCTAAAAAAATTACGAAATGTTACATAGTAGATCTAAACATTTTGTAAAAAAACAAAAAAGCGCTGACTAGTTATTATTTTAAAAATTGTTCAAAATCTGTATGTTACATTTTTTTTAATATATATTATGTAACATGGAATATTTAACACTATTTTAAAAAAATAACTACTTGCCGCTTTTTTGTTTTTATTTTACATTCCCCAATTTTTAAAAAAAAATGTTACGTAGGGTTTTTACAATGGTTTCTTAGGTTTTATCAACTCAAGTGGGTTTTTATTTTATTCTTCCCCTATATATATATATATATATATATATATTATATATATATATATATATATATATATGGGAGGTTAATTTGAGAAAAAAATTAAATTGAGAAAAAAAAAAAAAAGGGTACAATTATAAAATATTAAATAGTTTTTATCTCATCTTATTTATTATTATTTTTTAATAATTAATTAGTTATAAATACTATCATCTCCCACACTATAATTTTTGTCTACACGCATCAAAATTTATAGAACATATTTTGAAATTTCATACACATATTGAAATTCATCCAACATAACTCGTAATTTATCCTACCCACCTGGTAATTTATATTACACTTTAAATTAAAATTTTTTCTTCTTTGAAAAATATATTTTTTGAAAATAAGTTCAAAAAGTAATTTAGTTATCTATTAAAAAGGAAGCCTACCAATTAATAATATATCCAAGTTTCCAATATACCGTACACGAATATTAAATACTAAAATTAAATAAAATAAAATAAATCATTCTTATTGGTTGAAACTTTTTATTTTTTTCTTAAATAAAATTCTTCTCATTTGAACCTTCGATACCTAATTTTTTTGTAAGAAGAAGTTTCAACCAATAAAAATGTTCCATTTTAATTTATTTAATTTTTGTATTTAATATTAGTGTAAGGGTATATTGGTAAACTTACATAGATCATTAATTTGTATTCTTCATCTTTAATAATTAAGTAAATTAAATTTGTAACTCCTTTTTAAAATATATATACTTTTTTCAAATTAAAAAACATCTTAATTTAAAGTGTAGAATAAATTACAATGTGTGTAAGATAAATTAGGAGATGTGTACAATATATTTCGAGGTATGTAGGATAAATTTCGACGTGTGTAGGATAAAACTTTATAATGTGTAGGGTATACGTAGGAAAATTTTTTATATGTGTAGGTTTTTTATATTATATGTAGGATAATTAATGATTAATTGACTAATTAATTAAAGAAAGAAAAATTAATGTGATGATTTATAAATAAATTAGTATTTTACCAATATGTCATTTCTTCTTTTTCTTTTTCAATAATTTTCTTCCTATTTGATCCTCCCCATATATATATATATATATATATATATATATATATATATATATAGGATCAGTTTCATGTGAGAACCATCCTTGAGTTGAGAGAACTCGTGAGAACATCACTTCCCGTAAGAATCTTCCGACCAAATTTTTCACAAAGGCAGAGCAATACGAAACAAGCCGCTCCTATGAAAAAAATTCAAGAGTCGTTTTATTGACCAGTTGTAAGAATGATTCACCCTCTCTGTAAATCATTGTGGCGCGTTGGGGGGAATGTTGGAATTGAACTCTACAAAAGAACAGATGATAGAAAACCAAAATATACTACAACCTTTGCTCCGCACATTTCGGATTAGGATAAACAAATTAGGACCTGAGCTTATGGATGAAAGTAGATCAGCACAAGTGGTATCAGAGCAAGAGGCTGATATCTACTAAAACTTCAAGATTTGGACTGAAAACATTCTTTCAACTCAACATTCTTTGTTTCTTATAGATTTCACGGTTAAAATGGATTGATTTTTGCAAGGATTTTAAAAAACTCAGTTTTGAACAACATACTAAAAAATCAGCTTAAAATTTAAATGTTTTAATGCTGAAATTTTCAAAAAACGTCAAAACTTGTTATGTTTACTTCGTATGAAGGTAGATAGTTACCTTCGCACGAGGGTTATCTTCTCACGAGTGTTACCTTCTCACGAGGGTTACCTTCTCACGAAGGGAGTTCTGAAGTGTTGTTTGAAAATTTTAGTTTGCACCTCCGCACGAATGTAACTTTTGAGTCGTAGTTCGCACGAGGGTGTATATGCTCGTTTGAATTTGCTTCGTTCGCACAAGGATATGTACGTCCGCTGAATTAGTTACCTTCGTATGAAGGAGGTTTATTCGCACGAACGAGCTTTAAAAAAAATTCTTTGGTTGCCAAGTGATAATTTGTTAAAATGACACTAAAATTGCTGAAAAATACAGAAATCAAGAGGCTTTAAGAGATAGATTTGAAAACTTTAAAATCAAAGAAGATGAACCAATAAAAGAAGGATTGGGAAGATATAGACAGTTACTTTTTGAAATGGAAAAATTTCATGTTTATAAAACTCCTAAACAGAAGAATGACAAACTAATAGAATCTTGTCTTCAGATTGGGATGAAGAGTTAAAGAAATATAAAAGTGAATTTGATTATAAGTACATCGATGGGTATAATGTCATCGATGAGATTACATCGAAGATACCAAGAGTTGAAGAGAAAAAATATAAAAGGTTCGAATTGGAGAGAAGAAAAATAATGGCAAGCAACTGTGAAGTCACAGAGACAATTATATCTACAAATGAGGCTTCAAGTTATAAACCAATCTGCCCAAATTGTGGTAAAAAATTGAAAAATTATTGGATAAATAATACCAAACTATTAAATAAATTGAAGAAATAAAAATTTAAAAGAAAATGAAAAACATTTCAAAACAAAAAAAAAATTTAGAAAATGAAAAATTACAAATTGAAAAAGATTTTAAAAATCAAATAAAATTTTAGAAAACGAAAAGTAAGTGTTGAATAAAAATAGTTTTAAAAATATAATTCGATTTGAAAAAGAAGTTGAGATTGCCAAAAAAATAAAATTGATGATTTAGAAAATAAATTGAAAGGTTTTGTTACCTCGTCCTTAATGCTTGATCATGTGGTTCCAAAACCGATCAAGAAAAATGAAGAAACTTGGAGGACGAGTATGAATTTTGTAATCGTAGTACTGGGTATAAACCGTTAGGAAAAGGTAAATAAAAAACTGTTGTACCTGATAATACCAAAAATAAAACTCTCTTAGTTGAAATTCCAATAAGTGACAATGTCACAAAGTATGAAGATGTCATAATTAAGGATTTTGATGATGACACCGTTGATGATGAAAATGATAAAAGGGAAATCTTTTTTAAACTAAAAGAAAATTTTCAAGAAATTTTTCCACCATTTGCTGAAAAAGGTGAATGTTTACACAAAGCCTTCTAAGCAAAATGGGGATCAAATACAAAAAAAATGTTAAAAATTTTCAAAATAACAATAAAATATTATCAGATCAATCATCCAATTATTATAAAAATTCACAAAAATATCAAAATTCAAACTCATAAAAATTTGATAATAAGTGGTGTAGTTTTCGTCAAAGTGCTCAAAAGAAAAATCATTTTTTAGAAGAAGTTGGAATAAAAACTATCACACATCAAATCAGTGTTATGATTGAGTGTATGGTTTGATAAAGAAGAGTGGTGCGATAACAGGGTGTGTTACAATCGTGGAATAATTGGACATATTGCTGTAAATTGTATATAAAAAGATTTGATACAAGAAGATGTTATAACTGCCAAATCAAATGTCATATTGCCATAGATTGTCCAA
The DNA here is from genome assembly GCA_947069175.1 of Scalesia atractyloides. Taxonomy (NCBI): domain Eukaryota; kingdom Viridiplantae; phylum Streptophyta; class Magnoliopsida; order Asterales; family Asteraceae; genus Scalesia; species Scalesia atractyloides. Next base: position 33,509,624 of record CAMTDV010000027.1, on the reverse strand, counting down.
TGGGTTCAACAGAGAATCGTTGGATAAATCTCACAAGAAGTTTAAGAAAAATGATAAAGAGAAGAAGAAAACAGAGAAGAAAACTGAAAGAACATAAGAAAAGCCCAAAGAACAGAAAGTCAAGCTATTGTGAGGGCAAAAAGACAGATTGAGGAAAATGAGAAAGAAAGTTACAGTATATTTTAAGAAGATTTTGTCTTTAGATACTACAAATTAACTTTTGTAGAAAAAAATTTCAAAACTGTTGCATATAAATACATGTAGAAGGTTTTTTAATAAAGAAAAATTCAAAAAATAAAAAATAGAATACTTAAAAAAGGTATAAAAATAACAATTTTTAATTGCATTAGCTTCAACACATCTATACGAAAACTTCGAAAAAAAGTGTGAAAAAATTGCCATTTTAAATTAATTTTTTATAATATTAAATGCACGGTTCTCCGGTTCTCCAATCTTTAGTGTTTCTCATTGAACTTCATAATATATATATATATATATATATATATATCTGTGTGTGTGTATGTGTGTTCGTGTAACATTTTTATTTTTATTTTCTAAAAAAATTACGAAATGTTACATACGTATATCTGAACATTTTGTAAAAAAACAAAAAAAAAGCGTTGACTAGTTGTTTTTAAACAAATTGTTCAAAATCTGTATGTTACATTTTTTTTGAATATATATATATATATATATATATATATATATATGTGTGTGTGTGTGTGTGTGAGTGTGTGTGTGTGGAATGTTAATTTGAGAAGAAAATTAAATTGAGAAGAAAAAGAAAAAAGGGTACAATTATAAAATATTAAATAGTTCTTCTCTTATCTCATTTATTATTATTTTTTAATAACTAATTAGTTACAAATACTATCATTCCCCACACTATAATTATTGTCTACACGCATCAAAATTTATAGAACATATTTTGAAATTAATCATACACATATTGAAATTCATCCAACATAACTCGTAATTTATCTTACCCATCTGGTAATTTATATTACACTTTAAATTAAATTTTTTTCTTCTTTGAAAAATATATTTTTTTAAAATAAGTTCAAAAAGTAATATAGTTACTTATTGAATAGGAAGCCTACCGATTAATAATATATCCAAGTTTCCAATATACCGTACACGAATATTAAATACAAAAATTAAATAAAATAAAATGAAGCATTCTTATTGGTTGAAAATTTTTATTTTTTTTTCTTAAATAAAATTCTTCTCGTTTGAACCTTCAATAACTAAATTTTTTGTAAGAAGAAAAAAAGAAGATGTTTCAACCAATAAAAATGTTTCATTTTAATTTATTAAATTTGTATTTAATATTAGTGTAAGGGTAAATTGGTAAACTTACATAGATCATTAATTTGTATTTCTTCATCTTTAATAATTAAGTAAATTAAATTTGTAACTCCTTCAAAATATATACTTTTTTTCAAATTAAAAAATATCTTAATTTAAAGTGTATAATAAATTACAATGTGTGTAAAATAAATAAGGAGATGTGTACAACATATTTCAAGGTATGTAGGATAAATTTCGACGTTTGTAGGATAAAACTCTATAATGTGTAGGGTATACGTAGGAAATTTTTTGATATGTGTAGGTTTTTTATATTATATGTAGGATAATTAATGATTAATCGACTAATTAATCAAAGAAAGAAAAGTTAATGTGATGATTTATAAATAAATTAGTATCTAATCAATATGTCATTTCTTCTTTTTCTTTTTTCAATAATTTTCTTCCCATTTGATCCTCCCCATATATATATATGTATATAGGATCAGTTTCATGTGAGAACCATCCTTGAGTTGAGAGAACTCGTGAGAACATCACTTCCCTTGAGAATCTTTCGACCAAATTTTTCACAAAGGCAGAGCAATACGAAACAAGCCGCTCCTATGAAAAAATTCAAGAGTCGTTTTATTGACCAGTTGTAATAATGATTCACCCCCCCCCCCCTTTGTAAATCACTGTGGCGCGTTGGGTGGAATGTTTGAATTGAACTCTACAAAAGAACAGATGATAGAAAGCCAAAATATACTACAACCTCTGCTCTGCACATTTCGGATTAGGATAAACAAATTAGGGCCTGAGCTTATGGATGAAAGTAGATCCGCACAAGTGGTATCAGAGCAAGAGGCTGATATCTACTAAAACTACAAGATTTGGACTTAAAACATTCTTTCAACTCAACATTATTTGTTTCTTATAGATTTCACGGTTAAAATGGATTGATTTTTGCAAGGATTTTAAAAAAACTCAGTTTGAACAACATACTGAAAATCAGCTTAAAATTCAAACGTTTTAAATGAGGGATTAGACGGAACTGTTGATCAGTTAACACCTGGAAAGGATGGAATCCTAAGATTTAATGGTAGAATTTGGGTTCCGATCTTTGGAGGACTTAGAGATCTAATCCTCCAAGAGGCGCATAGTTCAAGATACTCAGTTCACCCAGGTGGTGACAAAATGTATCAAGACTTGAAGGAGAATTATTGGTGGATGAGTTTGAAGAAATCCATAGCCACTTATGTAGCTAAGTGTCTGACGTGTTCGCAAGTTAAGGCTGAATATCAGAAACCGTCAGAACTTCTACAACAACTTGAGATTCCCACTTGTAAATAGGAAATGGTAACTATGGATTTGATTACCAAGTTACCTAAGACCAAATGTGGTAATGACACGATTTGGGTCATCGTTGATAGGCTGACTAAGTCAGCGCATTTCTTGCCAACTAAAGAGACTTATAGTTCTGATAAGTTGGCTAAGTTGTACGTGGACAAGATCGTGTCCCTACACGGTGTGCCAATATCTATTGTATCTAATAGAGATACTCGATACACATCTCACTTTTGGAAAAGTTTCCAACAATCGTTAGGCACACGATTAAATTTCAGTACCGGTTACCATCCGCTGGCTGATGGTCAAAGTGAGCGTACTATCAAAACTTTGGAAGACATGCTTCATGCATGTGTGATTGATTTAGATAGAAGCTGGGATGACCACTTACCCCTAATAGAATTCTCCTACAATAATAGCTATCATATGAGCATCAAGGCTGCTCCTTTTGAGGCCTTGTATGGGAGAAAATATAGAACGCCCGTGTGTTGGGCAGTTGGGGAAGCCCAACTATCAGGACCTGAGATTGTCCTGGAGACGTAGAAAAGATTGTGCAAATCCGTGATCGTCTCAAATCTGCCAGGAATAGGCAGAAAAGCTATGCTGACAAGAGGCGTAAACCTCTTCAGTTCCAAGTAGGGGACAAAGTCATGCTGAAGGTATCACCCTGGAAAGGTGTGATGCGTTTTGGAAAGAAGGGCAAGTTAAGCCCAAGATATATAGGACCCTTCGAGATAATCGAATGTGTCGGCACTGTAGCTTACAAGCTCAGATTGCCAGAGGAGCTTAGTGGAATTGATGGTGTATTCCACGTATCTAATCTTAAGAAATGTCTAGCCGATGAGTCGCTAGCAATGTCGCACGAGGATGTGCAAATTGATGAAAACCTGAGGTTTATTGAGAAACCAATTTCGATCGAGGATCGACAGGTTAAGAAGCTCCGAAGAAAGTTGATACCTATAATAAAGGTTAAATGGGATGCCTTTAGAGGTCCCGAGTATACATGGGAGGTTGAGTCCACTATGCGACAAAAGTACCCCCATCTTTTTGATAAAATCTTGAGGTCGAGATTTCTTTTAAGGGGGTGAGGATGTAACACCCTGTAAAATCGTGTCCAATAATATAGTGACACGTGTTGTATTTTATATATATAGTCTATTAAAGACTAATATGGACTAAAAGTGGCAACATGCTCAAACTGAGCCTCTGAATGACTTTCTGATGTCAACATGCATAAACCTAGCCTCTGAACGACCATTAGTGTTGTCATGCATAAAACATAGCCTCTGAACGACCATTAGTGTCGTCATGCATAAAATGTAGCCTCTGAACGACCATTAGTGTCGTCATGCATAAAACATAGCCTCTGAATGACCATTGTGTCATCATGCCTAGCCTCTGAGTGACGTTGGAGTCAACATGCTTATACTGAGCATCTGAGTGATCCTTTGGGTAGTCCTAACTCTCATATGTCTCGTTTGTTGGACGAGAGTGATTAAATCCATTAATATATGAAAGTTGGATAATGGAGGGATTAAAAGTGTCAACATGTTAATTTATAACTCTGAGTGACCTTTTAACGAATAAAGAGCTCGACAATGTCCGGGCATAATCTCGGGTATGCCAAGTATTGGCTACGGAGGGCTAAATATGCCCAAAAGGTGTTTTAGAAGGTTTTTAGAAGCTTTAATAAGTTAAGGGGCTAAATTTGTCAAAGTTTGAAAGTGGCCATGAGGCGGTCGCGGGTCGCGAGAGACATGCCCTGTGTCTCTCGCAGGGCGCGATAAGAGGTCTGCTGCAAAAAGTTTTGGCTTGGCCTCCAAACAAAGCTCCAAAACCATTAATTCGAACCTATGGATTCCCAAACTGCTATGCCACGTTTTGGACACTTGTAAGCTCCCTCTTACACCCCTAAACACCTGGCATCACCTCCTTTGAGTTCTCCAACTATAAATAGGTGCTTAAGTTCACCATTACAACTTGCACCTTTCTTATTCATACTCTTCTCCCTCCTTTGGAAGTTCCTAACTGAAATGAGCATCCAACATAGTTCTTTTGCACTCTAGGAATCACTGGTAAGTGTTCCCTCTTTGTGCATTTTCGTTAATAGGCTTTTATAGCCAAAAGTCAAGCATTTTTTCGGAAAACGTCTTGACTTTCGGTTAAGACCATTATGGTCCAGCCATTGTTCATAATGAACATGGCTAAGTGATCGTAATACGGTAGGTGTTAATCCCTATAAAGGGCACCTGCTGAAGATCACGTTTGCTAGACCAATTGACGGGTCAAAGTTAAGTTATTAAAAAGTCAAACAGGCCATTTTTCGGAAAAATCATAAATTGATTTTATATATGTTATGAAACCTGTTTTGACACTTAAAAAATTGGTAATAATTATTAGAACATGTTCGGCTCGTCAATTTCAGTTCTAGGGTCGGTTCGTAACCGAAAGTCACGAAGTTTGACTTCTGCTTTGACTTTCGATTCTGACCCGATTTAGATTAGTTAGCTACTGATCTAAAGTTGCATTATGACAATAATATAATGTAGCCTAACCATCTGAGGTTATATTACATGATCATAATCAGAATCTGAGTTTATGCGCAAGTTCCGTAATTATGCCATTTTGACTAAAATGTTCTTTTTGCATAAACAAGGTTTTAAAGATAATGAACTTGAAAATAAGTTTCCTACTGATGTAATATTATAAGTAGGATTATTTGGGATGTTAAACCAAGTTATAAACTGAGCTTTCAAGTAGGTCCTTAAACTATGTCGATAAATGACGGTTTTAGTCCTTGTGCCTCATAAAATAGTTTTTAATCAAATCTTTTCAAGGTAAATCAATTACCTACTGATATGTTATATTAAATAATATACTTAAAACATTTTAATCTGACCTTTACATCAGTTTTCATAAATATCGCATAAAGACGTCATTTTACGACATAAGCGCCGTCTCAGCGCATAGTATGGTTTTAAACCATATTATTGACCAAGACTTGGTACCTACTGATTTTAAAACTTATTTTTTAACATAATTACAGTAGGTACATGTATTAAACTTAGAACCCAAAATAATTTATAACTATGTGTAAAATGACCAAAATGCCTCTTCGGTGCATAAATTGGTCATAAAAGATAAAGTACATATAAGAATGATATCCTACTGATATTATATCATAAAAAAGTATTTTTCCAGAATACTTATAACTAAAACATTAAATTATATTCAAGTTCCTTTTATACGGTATATAATTACTGAATGCCCTTATGAGGCATAGTTACATTTTAAAACTTTATCGGGCATGTAAGCTGATATCTTACTGATATTTTAACTTATTTAAAACATAATGGCATATAGAACTTGTCCATGACTTATCCGATTACCCGATATCGCTTTTATGCGTACGGTTAAGTATATATCTATTTTACGAAAATTAACCGAAACGGGTTTAACCTTGTCATTTCATTTCAAAATCCAGAATGTTTATAGTTTACCCATATTATACAAGTCAAGTACTTGTCGGGTTAAACTACATTCTATCCGATCATCGTTTAATCAAGCGTTATACGTATTGCTCATGTACACTACTCGGTCTAAGTCTATGACTTAAATAAAGACCGATAGTATTTAATTGGTTAGCTTATGCCATAATTCAGACTAGAGCCTTGCTGGTAAATGCTATCTGCACTTAAGTACTTTTGTATACGGCTGAGTTATTAAAATCTAAAAGAAGACTAGCTCAGGTAAATACTCTCGACTTATTTTCCCTATATGGGATTGGGATACGGTAAATTATTACCGCTTGGTCCGAAATGGGGTCAATCGAATGCCCGTTTGTGGCCAGTAAACCCGCATATTCCGTTTTAATTAGTTTTGTTTGATAACTTAAACATCAGGGGTTAAATTACCGTGTCCTGGATATCCTCGGCTCAATATGTTAGTTATTGCCCACGACCTTAGCGCGGGATGTAGGTATACACCTGACAGATGCTCATATGCAAATTACCCAAGACGTTGGGGAAAACTCCTTCGTGAGTTCGTAAGTGGTGTGTATTTAATCATGTCTCAGTTTTCGTACTGGGCCCTGTATGTATTGACAAACATGTGAATCTGATACAAGGTTGCAAAGTCAACTTTCCCAAGTTAATAAAAGATTTTGTGCCGTTTTGCACTTAAAGATCATTTTAAAGTTTTCAAAATGAGTCAGTTGGATGTATTTACCAGCAAAAGCTGACGTATCATCCAAAGGCTAAGTTGCAGGTACAATACGAAATAGGCCCGAAGCTGCTCGGTAGTGACTAAGAGGATCTTGCAAATCCTTATATCTGCCCTAAAGTCTGTTTTGTATTCTTTCTTGTGCATTTTATGATCTGTCTGTGGATCTTCTATTACGAGCCTGTATATTATTTTATTTTGAACATTCGGTTTGTAATAGTAATTTTATTCCAAAGACTTCCACTGTGCTATGTTTAATTGACAATGATGTTATCAACTTACGTCACGATACTCCCCGCCCGGGCCCACCGGTGTATGGATTTCGGGTTGGAAATCCGCGGTGTGACCGTATAAACATCAAATTTAATTATACTAATAAACTATCACAACATCATCTTCTTCATGTTTAAGAAAACCCAGAACAATAACTCGACTGTTAATCCAATTATACATATTAGGTTAACTGATTTATTATAACAAATCATGAAACAAATGAAAATAAGAAGATTTGAGTGTCTGTACAGAAATAGGAAGGTGTTAGGATTTCTCTGGTTAAATTCCGGCAAAGAGACAGTTTCCGGCGAAGAGCAATTCGAAGGCAGAGGATTCTCCAAAGGGTTAAGAGGGATTTTGAGAGTGTGAGCGAGTTCTGTATGACCTCTATGATCACTATTTATAGGCAAGGCAGTGGGTTTAATTTTTAAACAGTTTTCGGTCAAGGTATTAATGGTTGAATGATTGTTATAACCGAAATTGGGTTATGATTTACTCATAACACATAATTAGGAAACAGTTACTTCAGTTTTTAATCATGATGAAACAGTAAATCAATGAAGAAATGGGAGTTACAACCGTTGTCATTGAGCAGTTAATTCGAACTGATATAGCGCGCTAGTCTTGATATAAGATTCATTTGATTTGAGAATAAATCAGATGTGTGTGTAGTGGAGTGGTGTAAAGTGTGTGTTGGTTCATTGATGACCCGGGTTCAAAACCCGTGGTCACCCCTTATATTTATTTTTTATTATAATCAGTTTTATTTATTAATATTATAATTTTTATTTATTATCTTTATTATTTTCCCTTTTAATTTATTTATTAATTAATGAAATTTTATATATCGAATTTGAACGATTAACATAAATACGTAACAAAACTTCGTATCGTATATTTGCATCATCAAACGAAGCGAGTTTTAGAACTCGTTTTACAACGAATGTTACACTTATCAATTGTGTGGTCTAGGTTTTTAGAGAGTCTTACTTATAAATTTGAAACTTATAATGTCTACTTTAGGGTTAAAGTTAGTTAGTTTAGTTGACAACTTTTAACACAACAGAGGACAACAAGCCTAGACGAGGGAGTCCACTTGGTGACCTCGTCTTTATTAGGGAAGAATGAAAGATGACGTGATCTCTACACACACAACGAATCAATGAGGGAATAAAGAGATCACTTGAATGTATGCAATAGGCTTTTCAATGGGGAAGGAGGGATTGTGTAACCGAAGATACCAATTGACTTGCAGTGTTAGGGAAGGTGTAGCGCATCACATCTCTGCACCTTCCTTATTTAGAAAGTTGTAATCGTATCTCTATTTTTAGAAACTTGTAATCGCGTTGTATTCGTATTTCATTTTCCAATGTTGTAATCCGAGACTTCGATCATAATGGAAATACATCTTTATTCACACTTGTTTATACATAAATACATGATATTAATCAATCTCGAATACGTGCGTTATTTACGAAACCGAATAATACTTGATGTTTAAATTATATTCGGAAATCATCCTCATATACATTCTTAATATTCATATACATATATCCCTTCAGATACCAAAAAAAATTTAGACAAGGCCGGCCATAAACTACGGCTGGCAGCCGTAGCTTACGACGAGAGTCAGCTGATTTGAGCAAGAAGCGCGAATTTTAAACCCTTTTCCACCTTTTCACACCAATCACCTCCTAACTCATTTTACGCTAACCCTAATCAAGTCCTAGGAGCCTCCTACACCCCTTTTTCACTTTCTAAACTCCTATACCCCTTAAAACACTCTTACATTACTAAAATTTCAAGTTCTTGGCAGAATTATCCAAGTTCTAAAAGTGAGTTCAAACTCACTTTTCTTCATCTTTTCTTCTTCTTGAAAGCTTGGAACACTTCTAGGAGTGTTTCCACAAGTTTACCATGGTAAACTAAGGTGGAACAACACCATTTTGAGGTCCAAACTTTCTGTTGTGGAAGAATATGTTATAAACTTTTATGAAACCTAACTTTTCTTTATGAATCTCATGCCTAACATCTTCCTACACCCATCTATGGTTATGAGACTTGTTAGAGCTTGATTCTTACAAGTTTAGAGGTGCAAACACCCTCTAAACTTTCTGTTTTGATAGGGTTTAGACAACCTAGAAGTGATAGAAACTATCCAAGTCTCCCATAGTTTATACGGTAAGACTCGTGTTTTGGTAAAGGTGTGAAACATGGAAGCTTTGGCTATCCAACTCATTCCACCACCTCACTTGCTGTATTCCATGTTCATACCACTAAAACTTGTTCAACTTTCATTAGAGTGACAAAGCTACAACACGTTCCTAAACGTTGCCATATTCGGGATGCACGCACCTAGCTTGCTCACTTGGTTGTTTGTAGTTTTAGTTGGCTTAGTAGTTTAGTTCATATTCTTGTTATTCATGACCAACCAGGTTTACCAACTAAGTTGGTGAACTTTATGCTTTGGTGAATCCATAAAATGAGGTTTAATGGATGTTTATCATTCTACCTCCATGCATGACTTATATGAATTCTATGATAATATATGACGGACTAATTATAAAATATACTATATATATACATATATACATGACCAAATTCTTGATGTTAACTGGATTATGGTTACACGTCATGAACATAGGTTATATTATCTATGTTTTTAAACTTCTCATTACGATTCTAATGAGCATATTTGACCCATGAAATCACATGAAAATAAAAGTGTCAAAAACGAGTGTTTAGGACTAGATAATTATTTTTCGTATACATACTTTTATATTCTTAAAATTCCATATCCAAACTCTCCTCAAATTCCAAATACTCACACACCTTCGTTTCCCCCATGTAGGGTAACCTCAGTGTTCCATCCTCTAAACTTAACAACTCTCGGATTGCTAGGAACACTTGCAAAATGGTGAGTATACTCGGCTCCCGTTTTACTTTTAACACGTTCGGGTGCAATACGTATATGTTATCAAAATCATGCAATCACATACTTTATGCTTAAAACACGAACAGACAATCCAATATAAATGCTTCATAAGTTATACTTGAAATCATATATGCTAGACTATTCTTATGCTTTATACTTGTCATTAACTTCATATAAGCCTCCCTTAATATATATAGCGCTATAGGAGTAACGCACCGCCTGTATTCTTGAGGTTATGTTAAGTAAAAAAAATGGTCTATTCATTGCTTTGATTAGATTATGCTAACTAGAATCTTTAGATTGACATTTATGTTTGCATGCTATTATTGTATGATAGTTCTAGTTAACGATTATGTCATGTGGGTTCGTTTAAACTCTTTTACTTATGCTAGTAATCAAACTTGTATACTCGCCAATACTTTTTGTATTGAACTATACTTTAATAGGTATTGTAGGAGTTTGATGATGATGATAAACTAATGGAACTTAGTAGGATGAACTAGAAACTCATCTAAATTTTTGTACTCGTTGTTGTATTTATCTTTTGTTAAATTGTTGTATTTTACTTTGAAACATTGTACTTGATTTTAGGAATGAAAGGAAATTTTGATTATTAAATATTTGTCGTAAAATAGCATTATGAAGTCTCTTGCAGTCTCGTTTCATCTCACTCCAATATTTTCGCCATCGGTTGGGGTGTGACAGTAGACATGGTCGATGAAGAAGGGAGAGGAAGGATAGTAATGGAAGAAAATGGTAAAAAAAAGTAGGTATTCGAACTATGACCCTTTATATGTCATCTTAAAAATACTATATTATTAAGCAAATTGGATGAGTAACATTGTAATTTCCACCAAATTGGAGAGAAGAGGTAGTGATGGAAGAAAATGATGAAACAAAAAAATAGACATTTGAATTATAACCCTTCATATGTCATCTTAAAAATTAGTGAAATTTACATTGTCATCTTAAAAATTAGTGAAATTTACATTGTTGTCCATCAATAATGTAGTATAATATAAATGATAAGGTGTTTACAGCTTGATTATTATTATTATTATTATTATTATTATTATTATTATTATTATTATTATTATTATTATTATTTTCCAAACAATTGCATCAATATGTTTTGAAATATAAACTATTTGAATATGGATTCATCAATATGTTCTGGAATATAAACTATTTTAAAATGGATTCATATCGCAATATAGATATAAAAATAAATTGATCAGAATAATATTTTCAAAATTACATACTAAAAGTTATAAAGTAAATTATATATTAAAAATAATAAAAGAAATGTAAAAATATAGTTTGGATAAAAGTTAGTAAGAAAAATATAAAAACAGAAATACCAATGTCTAATCTTCATGGCATTTCTTGATGCATTAATTAATTTTTTTTAAATAGAATCACCCATTCATATTAAGTCATGCAGTATTGAAAATTTAGTTTAACGGTAAATTGATCTACACTTGTCAGTGGAGATGCAAGTTTAATTTTGGTTTTCATCATTTTTTATGGATGTCTGGGTGAAGAGACAAATTGAGGCTTTAATCCGGAGTTCGAACCTGACGGGGGGCGTGGGTTTACGAATTCTATTCGATTCCCGCACATCAGGAGGCACGGTCTTATACGCGGTCGAAAAGTCGACCTTGAATATAACCCCAAACAAGATAAATTTACACGTTAAATTCTTTGCCATTAAAAAAAGATATTATGCCCTACATAAAGTTATAAAGTTACAAGGTGACCCTTTATTTTTAGGTATACTTCTCATTTAAACCGTAAACCTCTTAAGATAGTTTAAGCTTCTTTTTTTCTCTAATTAGAATTTGACAAGTGAGTTACTTGTACATTTTTCTTTTTTGTTGTTTTTTTTAATATAACTGTTAAAATTAGATGTTTTATAAATTTCTGAAGATATAATTGAGAAATACTTATAATTATAAATTTTATTAAACTGAGTTGTGCGATAATGTAAATGTACAAATATCGTACCACAAACATACAAGTTATCAATATTGTTTTATGGTTTTGTTTTTTTAAACAATTCTTTACCGCTTCAAGCTGCTTCAAGATTACGACATAATTATTTTTATCAAAATCTTCAAAAAAGTATTTTCTTGTGTGGTGAATACTAGTATACAATTTTTCAAGATTGAATCGTAGGAAGTTTTACACTTCTACCATAGGGCACAAGTTATTTATTTTTTTAAACGGTAAATTTCTTTTATTTCTGTTGTTTATGAAACTTAGATCTAAAACCTTCTCTTTTTAAAGTATTTAAAAGATTTGTATTTTTAATAAGATTTAAAAGTTTTGTTTTTGTTAATGGACATACGCACAAGGTTTTTTTGTTTCTGTGATGATGTAAAACTAAAGTGTACCAACTTGGACTATACACTCCATTCCGTGAAGCGGCGTTTTGTAATGGATTTATCATGACCACACCTTTCCAAAAGTGCATTGGAATACTTTTCGAATAAATTTCCACCAATCAAAGAACAATACTAGACTTGTTTTATAGTAAATTACACTTTATATCCTCTAAATTTATATTAGATTTTAGTTTTGGTCATTAAACCTTAACAATAACATAGAACATAATTTATATTAATATGTTTTACACATTTTGTCTTTTGAGGTTAAGTAATCACATGTCTTATAAATGAGGGCAGTTCAATGCTTTTACAATTTAATAAAAAGTTAACAGAGAACGCAAACACTAAAAATTAGAATCGTCTAAATCTACACTATTGATCTCTATGTTTCTCTCGACTTTGTCTCTCCCAACACTCTCTCCCGCTCTCACTCTTTACAAAACCTCACTTACTTCTCTAGCCAAATCTAAATAACACCTTGTTATGGAACCCTAGATCAAATGCATCATTGCATGTCTGATCTTCAGACTCACCTCATTTTGTGAAAGTGTTTCAAATGCATCAACATGTACATCTTCGGATGAGTGTTAGGATAGACACTTGTTCTAGGGTGATATAGAGCGATTAGATAGTACTCGTGATTATAGTTTAAACTGCCCATTTTTAAGGGTATCAATTATTCAACAAACTTAAAGATAGGGTTCATGGGATTCGGTGAGACAAAGATTAGAATAATAATCGATTATTGTGCTATTTAGTGGAATTGGATTGTCATGCGAAGATTCCACAACAAGGGCGGGGATAGTTTTGTAGGGTTTTTATGGAACTAAAATGAAGAGAATGGAAGGGAGGAGGAGACAAAGGTGTGGTGGTTCAGCTAACAGTGGTTTTGGTTCAATTGCTCGTCTGCGCGTCAGAAACACTTGACTAAAATAGGAACTATTTAAAAATATTGAACCAAACCGGTGGAGGGAACAACTCTAGGATAACATAGTTCAATATAAATAAAATTACTAAAGGGCATACGTTTGAAAGAAAAAATAAAAGAAATATATATAAGATAATATTTTTAAAATTATCGTGATGACTAAAAAATATTACTATTATTACTATTATTATTATTTTTATTATTATTATTATTATTATTATTATTATTATTATTATTATTATTATTATTATTATTATAAAATAAACAGTTTAGTCATTTATGGTGAGGGGAGGAGAACGGCTTTTATGAGAAATGCGTTAATCTAAATTTTAGCAGGTTTTAAATATTTAAGAAAAAATCTATATGGTTTATATCCAACAATTTTTTAATAATAATTCTTAAATTTTTTAGGATAATTACATCAATACATACATCATAGGGGATTAAACTTTCGTTCTTTCTTTTGATTGTGAAACAGACCATTTTATTTCCAATGTTTAATCATAATTCATAATCAACTAGCCATTCAAATCACTTGCAACTAACTGTATCAGTCTAGAACAATAGAACTGGTCTCACCACAAAGTAACTAATTGTTTCTCTAGAATCTCTTAACTTTGACTAGGTATTTTAATCCTAGTAATTTATTTATAAATATTTAAATTTTTTAAATATACTGAAACACATGAAGCATAGATGAGTTTTGGCTTGCAATATATTGATTTTTTCAATTTAACTTATATTTTAACAATCATAAAACTTGGTTATTGTTTAGTGAAGTGAATAATTTTCCTTCATTAATACCTCCAACTTCAAGTTAAATGGGAAAAAATTAAGTACTAATTAGTGACCAAGATTCATATATATTTCATTTATCTCACTTGGTCTAAACAAGTTAAACATTTATAAAACAATATGATTGAACGAGCCCAATGTTCATATGATTTGAACATAATTCGCTCCTAATTCGATTTTGTTCTCTAATTTTATGTGATTCATAACATACATGTGAAAAATTATAAGAAATAACCGTATTATGAGTTACTTATCGGTTCCATCGCATTTAGACTTAAAACTTAAATCGGAAAACAATGAAATAATGATATTTAAACTATACACATATATAAAAGTAGTTGTTCATATTCATTGGATACCAATTATATTATAATAGTGTTCAAAATAGCCCTTTAATTAAAATCCAAGTTGTAAATTCATAGATTGTTCGTCTACCTTACAAGGACAGAATCATAACAGTAAGAACGTGAGGGACCAAAAGTGAAAGAAAATTTAATTCGGGGACCAGACTTTCTATCCTTTGGTTGCCATCTTGGAATGCTTGAATTCCAACCACACCTTTTAGGCATTTGTCACATAATTTGTATGTTGACTTTATAAACTTTTTAACAACATTACGGATGCTTTCCAAAGTGCAATACTTTTTGTGATGGTTTTAACATTATCAACCAAGTTGAAGATGAGAATCTATTCTCCTTTTCTCAAAATTTTAAATCTAGGTAGGTAGGTAGGTATATAAGAGGACAGGCTCAAGTTTTTTTAGAGGCCCTAAGCAAAGTCTAAAATGAGGTGTTCAAGTCTTACTTTGTTTACCTTTCTAAATGACCTTTATAACTTTCGATCTTAAATTAAAATAATGTGGTCGTATAACAATTATAGAAGGATCAGTTATATAATATACACATCTGAATAAAGAGGTCATAGTACAAACAATACAAAAATTAAAGCACATATACACAAGTTGACAAATAGTTATTGACGTAAATTAGCAAGATGTCTTAGGCATCTCAAGTAACATTCCACACTCTTCCCACTTTCACTCATACTCACCAAATCTCTATTCTTTATCCTCCCTGTTAACATCTAACTTATTCACACTGCATAGTCCAAACGCAGGAAACTTCCTTTTGCGTTAAGGCTAATGGTTTGTTATTTTGCAGAAGTCTTGAAGCCTCGAAACCTAGGAGACGTCTATACCATCCCTCTGGTTATTTGTTGTTTCACACTTCCATTGCCATGAAAGGTAAGACTAGCTTTATCAATTTGTATACTCTTATAGTGCTCTCCAACAGAGATCAAGGTATATCAAGTTTATCCTTTTTGATACCTTTGAAAGTGATGAGGATGTTCTAACATAACGGGTGGATACAGCATTTGATATTTCGTAGCATCAATATTGTCTGCATTGCCCATATAGAACTTAAGAATTTGTTTTTAGTTGTTATCGGGTGTAGACTTTCCACGATGTCATCTATCCTAGTACAACTTTCACTCGGGCACGCTTAACTATGAAGTTTCTCTCATCCATAGCAATGCGCCCAAAAGAAGCTAGTGATATATGAGGTGGGACATTATTAATGACACGTTGACTCTCATGTGGACAAAACAAAACATAACGAAGTGGATTTGCCAAAGGTGTCACAAACACCCATCTAGATACTACTCTCACCTAAGCCTTAACTGTAGAGTGCTGATTAGATCCGCAAATAATACGCCCAAAATACGTTGGTGATATCTGAGGCGGATCCTTATGCCTAGTATCTCTCCTATTAACAAAACAATGTTGAATTTGACTTATTTGTTACAGTCGCGATTACCGCTTAACATGAATAAACTTTATATTACTTTACAAAAAAGTCATTAAAAGTTGCTTAATATTTTCATAGTTGATGAAAGATTACATAAAAACTGATCATAAACACCCACAAAACAATCTTAAACTATACTGCTTATATATATTCACACACACACATAACTAGACAGTTTCCATGAATAGTGTTACGGCAAGACACACCTAATCAAATCTATTTACTTTATCATTTAATTTGATATATGTTCGTTAACTTTTTCTACAAACCTAAACCTAAGTACATAGTAATGATTAATTTTTTTCTAGATATTCTAGTATAAATTGTGTACAAAAGTGAAATTGTATTCAAAATAAACTATTTGTTTCGTGATACGAGTATGAACTAAATTGATTTTGACATTGTATCCTTCTAATAAACAACCTTTTTTTTAGACAATGCTTATTTTATTATTATTTGCTCCATTTTATCAAAACGCATAACGTTAAAAAAACAAATAAACAAAAAACAACTAAGAATTTGTATCCCTTCTTTATATCCACTTTTTGCTAGTAAACATAGCTAGGCTAGTGTCGTAATCAGATTCTTATAACAAATCTATGTGGATACAAAAATTAGAACAAATCTTTGTGGATGCAAAAATACGATTCGCCTTTGAAACCG
Source organism: Scalesia atractyloides (assembly GCA_947069175.1). Taxonomy (NCBI): domain Eukaryota; kingdom Viridiplantae; phylum Streptophyta; class Magnoliopsida; order Asterales; family Asteraceae; genus Scalesia; species Scalesia atractyloides. Next base: position 33,492,980 of record CAMTDV010000027.1, on the reverse strand, counting down.
AATGCTGACGAAAACCTTTATTCTTCATATATTAATATTGTTATTATTATTACTATATTTGCCTCCATATTCACCCACCCATACACCATTTCATCACCTTCTCTCATTGGGCGTCGATTCCTGCTAGTGAGTTTTACTTTTCTTTGAATCTTTATGCTTCAATTTGTGTTCTTGTTCTCTTTTCACATCATAATTCTCAATACCCTAATCTTCAAATCACCCGGTACGAAAAGGGGTGGTTCAGTTCTGCTTAAAGTTGTGAAATTTGTGTAAAATTGTTAGTTTCAAGATTGATGATTTGAGTATTGTATTGGTTAGATGCTAGTTTGTGAAATTGTTGTTTTTAAGATTCATGTTCTTTGAGATTATTTTCTGTTTTTTTATTTTATTTAAGTTGGTTTATGATGTTGTTAATTTTAAAAATTCTTCTTGTTTATATGTTTGAGATTATTTTGTGTTTTTGATGTAATTAAGTTAATTTATGATATTGTTATTGTTTAAGATTCACTTTGTTTGTGTGTTTGAGATTATTTTCTGTTTTTTAGTTTATGATATTGTTATTTTCAATATTCATGTTGTTTGTATGTTTGAAATTATTTTCTGTTTTTTTAAAATTAAGTTAGTTTTTTGATTTTGTTATTTTCAGAATTCTTGTTGTGTGTATGTTATGAATGTTTATTTATTTATGAAGACTTAGATGCATTATGGATCATGATAATGTTCTGTTTGGTTGTTTTTTTAGTTGCAGAAGCTAAATGACAACTGGAAGTGTCAATCTACGGCTCAGGGAGACGGGTTGCTGGCAACCGAGTTTATTCTCTCAGGCGGGCTTGCAGAACTGCTGTCACAAGTTTCCATGGTATGGCTTGATCTATGCACAAATCTTCATATCAATTTGTTTGAAATTACACTCTTTAATTGTGTTTTGATTAATTCCTATGGAAGTATAAGTCACCCTTAAGCTATGAATTGACCAAGAACAATGTGAATATAGGAATTCAGAAATTGCAAATCAACTGAACAGACTCGTTATAATTTCGTATGCTGTATATCTGTAGCTAATTATCCCTATAATATCAAAAAAGATAATCAATTCTCATTGATTACTAACAAGTCAAAGATGTCACATTTCTTTCGTATTGAATGTAATTTATCACACTTTTACCTATCTTTCGTGATGCTTACTGTGATTTATCTCATTTTCAACCGTCTTTATTGATACTTTGTGTGGTTTACTAGTTCATAACTACCCTTCTTTGCAAGTTAATGTAATTTCCCGAATCTTTTTCCATCTTTATTTGAAGTAAAATATGGTTTGTGGTAACTTTAACGTATGTTATAGGTCACGTGGGGTGTGCAACAACTTGCAAATCAAGAGATACAGTTATCCAAATAGCGAAACACGGAGACCCTTCCAAACACTCATAACATCAAGCATAAGAGACCATTCCACTAAGTATTTTGACTTCGCTGTTATCGGTAGCGGTGTTGCTGGTCTTCGATATGCACTTGAGGTTGCAAAACATGGCACGGTTGCCGTAATAACAAAAGCCGAGCCTCATGAAAGCAACACCAATTATGCACAAGGTGGCGTTAGCGCTGTCCTGTGCCCGTCTGATTCGGTCGAGAGTCATGTACAAGATACAATTGTTGCAGGGGCTTATTTATGCGATGAGGAGACCGTCAGAGTAAGCTTTTGTTATATGCTCTATTATGTTCTTTCCTGTATATATTCAAATGATGAAAATGACCATTATGCCCTCATGTGAGTGGCACATGTTAAGAGTTAATGGAAAAATTAATTGGGTTAGGGCAAAAGGACTTTGCATGATGAGAAACTATAACATAAAGTATAATACAGTTTACAACTTTCATAGGCTATCTTGATTGATAAATGTTTATAAATCATTTTTTTTGAGTAAAATGCCAAAATCGTCCCTGCAGTTTGGGCACAACTTCTAGGTAAAAAAGAAAATTAAAAAAAACTAAGTGTGTATATATGAATGTGTCTGTATATATTCATCTATTATATATATATATATATATATATATATATATATATATATATATATATATATATATATATAATATATATATATATATATATATATATATATATATATATATATATATATATATAAATGTGTGCATATGTATATATATTATATTTATAATTATTTTTTGTTTTTATTTTATTAAAGATAAAAAATGAAATTTTTAAAAATTAAAAAACAAAAGAATAAATGGGTAAATTGCTAAAACCATCCCCTAAGTTAACGATACATTTTAACTGAGTTAGTGATTTGGATGGAAATGGCAACAAAAATGAAACGCTAGTGGTCCAGTTACAAAAAAAATTATTTTGGATGCAGCAGGCAAAAGTGCCCAAACCTCAGGGACGATTTTGGCATTTTACTCTTTTCTTTAATTATGTTTTAAGTTGAAAATATATAAAGTTATGATGAATACTTGTAGGTGGTGTGTACAGAAGGGCCCGAGAGAATTAGGGAACTAATTGCCATGGGTGCATCATTTGATCACGGAGAAGACGGAAACTTACATTTAGCAAGAGAAGGCGGTCATTCTCATCGCAGGATAGTACACGCTGCTGATATGACGGGTCGAGAAATCGAACGAGCTCTTCTCAAGGCAATCGAAAGTGATCCCAATATTTCGGTTTACAAGCATCATTTTGCCATTGACTTGTTGACTTCTCAGGTTCGTTTAATACTTTAATGAAACATATTATCAAATTTACAAGATTTTTGTAACGGAAGTTTTCATATAATATGTATCTTCCACATATTATAGGATGGGTCTGAGACGGTCTGCTATGGTGTTGATGCTATGAATACAAAAACACACAAGGTGATGAACTGATGATTAGTCGTGTTGTTTATATGGATTCTTGATTTCTTGATATCTATGCATTTTGCTAATCTGTATCGTCTTGTTCGATATTGTAGGTGCTACGGTTTATTTCAAAGGTGACTTTGCTTGCTTCCGGAGGTGCTGGGCATATCTATCCATCTACTACAAATCCACCTGTACGTTCATTTCTAGATATGCCTAGATACGCATGTCAGGCGGTTGGGTAACTGTTCAAATGGGTTTCTGTCAAAATTTGACCTTGGTTGACTTTTTGACCTGTTTGAGATATAAATCATAATTGATGTTACCATCTTCTGACATTCCTTGAATCTCTTATGTCTCTTCTTTGCCATCACTTGAAACAGAATGTGTGCCTAGATAGTCAGGTGGGGTAATGGGTCAAATGGGTTTCGGTCAAAATCAGACCTTGATTTACCTTTTGACCCATTTCCCTTCCATTTGACCCATTACCATTTATGTATATACCATTTATGTATATATTATTAACGAAGAACGCTGAATAGTACTTTTATTTTTATAATAATATATAGCTTTTATTATTCTTTTATTTAATATATATTACAATATTTTACTACTATTTCTTATTTTCAATAATATATTTTACTTTTTTACATTTCTTTCACCATTTTTTAAATATTTTTTCCCTTTTTTATATTAACGAATGACGATAAATAGTAACTTTATTTTTATAATTATATATAGATTATATTATTCTTTTATTTAATATATTATAATAGTTTACTATTATATTTACTTTCAATAATATATTTTATTTTTTCTTTTTTTAACCAAATATTTCTTTTACCATTTTTTAAATATTTTTCTAGAACATATATTATTAATTTATTGATTAATTTGATACTTCTTTAATACTTTACGTTTATAACTCTTTTTTAATAAACTTAAGTACGTAATTGTGCTTGATTTTTTCCCCGACATTCCGATATAAGTTTTGTTAAAAACGAAGTTGTATCAAAATAAAATATTTATTTGGTATCATAAAACAGTACGATGATAAACTAAATCGTTCTAATGGTTGACTTTCTAAACAACATGTTTTTTTTCAAATCGCGTTTGTTTTACACTATTTGGTATCATAAAACAGTACGATGATAAACTAAACCGTTCTAATGGTTGGCTTTCTAAAGACATGTTTTTTTTCAAATCGCGTTTGTTTTACATTATCATTTGCTCGGTTTCGCCGCAACGCGCGAAATAAAAAAAAACTACTATGGGAGCAATCACATGTGCTCACCCCCATGGTATGTAGCCAATGTTTTTTTTCTTCTTCTTTTACTTTCTCTCTTTGTGTTTTTTTACTTTATCATTGTGTTTTTCTCTTTTACCCCTTTTTAATTTTTGTTTTATATCTTTTTAAGTAACCGAACTTATGTTTGGTGATTCTGACCGGAAAACATTGGTACCGGCATCGGTACTATCAGAACCGTTACTGGCATTCGTTTTTTTTTTAGTTTTCGATCGACCTAAAACACTTGTCGACATCTTTTTAGACTTACGACGACGCGTCTCGATATTCTTTATGGTTTTACATTATCTTTTTCGATTTCTATACCGGGTGCCAGCACTATACTAATTTAAGATCTAAAGCATAACTTAGATCGACCAATTCCTTAATAAGCGGGCTGAAACTGTTACATCTATTTCTTTGAGTTAAAGGTAATTTTTTTGTTTATATTTCGTAGGTAGCTACCGGAGATGGAATAGCCATGGCACATCGCGCTCAAGCCGTAATTTCAAACATGGAGTAAGAAATTTCAGTTATTTAACGAGACCGTGTTGTACTCGATTCTAAAGCTTACTTTCGGTTACAGATTTGTGCAGTTTCATCCAACCGCACTGGCGGACGAAGGTCTCCCGATCAAACCACTCAAACCACGAGAAAATGCGTTTTTGATCACCGAAGCAGTGAGGGGTGATGGGGGCCTTTTGTATAATCTTGATATGGAACGGTTTATGCCGATGTATGATGAACGGGCTGAGCTGGCACCAAGAGACATTGTGGCTAGAAGTATAGATGATCAACTTAAAAAACGTGACGAGAAGTATGTTCTTCTAGATATTAGTCATAAATCACGAGACAAAATTCTTTTACATTTTCCTAACATAGCTGCAGAGTGTTTAAAGTATGGGTTGGATATAACACGGGACCCGATTCCTGTGGTTCCTGCTGCTCATTACATGTGTGGTGGGGTTCGGGCGGGGCTTCAAGGGGAGACGGATGTTCGTGGACTTTATGTTGCAGGTGAGACATTATTTTCCTCTGTTTTTGACTTTTTTGATCAAACGGGACTAATTTCTTACTCCAAATTTTTTACAGATTTTTTATATTTAGCACTGAATCTTTTTTATACGCGATGTTCACGGTAATTGTCACAAGGGTTAATAGTGAAAATGTATGTAACATAAAAACCCATTTCAGTTTTGATGGTCTATTTTGGTTAGTTTGAGAAGTCAAAGTAAGAAATAGGGTTGCTATATAGTTCGGTCAATTTGGGTATCTATTTATTTTAATGGGTTAAACAGGTAAAATGAAACATGAAACGGGCCGAAGCCCGAAGGGTTTAAAGGTTGCTAAGTTATGCTCAAGTGTTTAGTTCCTTGAAAATTGCTAAGTGGGAAGCGGGTCAAACGGATAAAAAATCAACGATAAGTATACTCGGTCTTTACAACCTCCTACAGTGCTTTATTAATAAAATTTTGTCCTTATTTAGGTAAACATGTTTGCAGTTATATTTACCTTTCTAATTATATATGAAACAAATAAAAAGTCAAAATCGACAAAGGTGTTCCCATCTTAAAAGTTTACCAGTTACTGTTGGAAGCCGTGTTGACCATTTATGTGTAGACCGTAAACTCCAAAACCTTAAACCCTAAACACCGAAAAAGATCATGAACATCTGATCTTTGTTTTACTTGACTGTATAGGTGAGGTTGCATGCACCGGATTACACGGAGCAAACAGACTCGCTAGCAACTCCTTACTAGAGGCTTTGGTATTCGCTCAAAGAGCAGTGAAACCATCAATAGACCACATGAAAGGGTCCCACATCGATCAAACTATTTCACGATGGTGGGACCCACCCGTCATCCCCATGCAGCTAGGGTGCACCATTCTAGACAAAATCATCAACCGAACAAAGGAAGTGCGAAAGGAACTCAAGTCGATCATGTGGGAGGACGTCGGGATCGTGAGGTCCACCACAAGGCTAATGACGGCGGAGCAGAGGATTGGGGAACTCGAACTTGAATGGGAGGCGTATTTGTTCCAACAAGGGTGGGAACCCACGATGGTTGGGCTAGAAGCATGTGAAATGAGGAACTTGTTTTGTTGTGCGAAACTAGTGCTGACCAGTGCGTTGACTAGACACGAAAGCCGTGGGCTCCACTACACTACTGATTTCCCGCATGTTGATGAACAATCGAGGCTGCCGACCATCATTGTCCCATGCTCGAACATGAATAGAACTTGGAGTTCTAGACAACTTCACAAGCAGCAGATGTGTTAGCAGATGCTGCTGGGAACCATTTTTGCTAACTATTTATTCAGTGTAATAAAAATGCTAAAAAAGAAAGGTAATTCCTTTTTCTTACTTTAATTAAATGAAATACAATTTTACAGAGCAAGATTGTGATGTTTAGAGAGTGTAATAGAGCCCTCTTTGAGGTGTACCATTGTTACTTAGTTTGTCATTTTATCAGACAAAATTAGATGACACATATATCTAGGGGTGTTCTTCGGTTTTCAGAAATTTCTAATGAAACCCTATAACTTACCTGTATCTTTATTTAGTTAGTGAAGTTGAGGTTTTGGTTAAACAATTCGAGTTGTAGGAGACTTATATCATTACATTAATAGTCTTTATTTTTCAAGAAAAAGCCATTTATGAGGTTTTATGCAGATGAAAAAATACACCTATAATTATTTATTTGACCCAATTAGAGATGGGCATAATAACCGGTTCCAAATCTGACCCGGTAGACCTGACCTGGAACCGGTTCCAGTTCCTACCAGCTTTATTGAAGAACCGGTTCCGGGTTCAAAAAACCTGTAGGTTCTTACCCGGTTTCACTTTTTATAAAAAAATCGGTCCGTACCCGGTTCCTACCCAATTCCGACCTGGTGCATTAAATTCTTGATGATGTTACCGTTGGAACCGGCTCATGGCCGTTGCAACCAAGCATTTAATGATTTTGTTACTGTTGGAATCGGTTAGTATTGGTTCTAGTATTAATGGTCTAAAACCGGGTAGAAATTGGAACCGGTTCCTACAAGAACCAGTTTCATTCACACTCATTCAAGAACTGAGTACGATTAGGAACCGGTTCCGGGTTCAAAAAAAAACCCAATATGCCCATCTCTAGACCCAATACACATCTAATTACCTATTTGACCCATTTTTTCTTTAGTTAATAATTATGCTATATTAACCAAGTTTGACCCGCTAGAGATTTAAAAGAAAAAAGAAAAATGGACCCATTTGTCCAACGCTAGAATGGCACTAAGATATGGATGCAAAATTGCAAATAACCTGAATTAAATTACATTAGATTTGCATATTTTATAATTAAATTGCATTTTCAGATATCATCAATAACTAAATTACGTTGTTACAAACTAACTACAAAAGGAAATAAGCTACACACAAATAAAGAGACACACTAGAAAGACGTCACGCTATGTGGCATTAATCACAACACACTAAGATAGACACTAGTTAAGCATTTGAACAATTTAATTGGTGAAGTATCTTGTAGATATAGATTTAAAGTTTAATACTAATTCATAAAATAAATTAAATATGAAATCATATAAAAACGATTTTGAGAATGTAGTTAAAGAGGAAACTGTTTGTTTAAATAATTAGATTTCTAAAAGAATTTCATTGTTGATTGTAATAACTTCAAAATTCAAGTTGTTGTCTAACTAATTTATACTATTTATAATCAAATATTATTCAGTTACTTTCATTTGTATTTAATCCCATAATTTGCATGTGCGTGTAAAATGTAATTCAGGTAGTCAAATTCATAAAAATCAATTATGTCTACTTAATTTCTTAGATATTAATGTAAAACACAATCCCATTATTATGAAATATGTTATAATGTAGTATAAATATATATGTGTTTGTGTGTGCGTGCGTCCATGCATGTGCCTATGGCTAGACGTGAGGAAAACATTTCGTCATTTATATATGTGGGTTAGTGAAGCTCAATGGCTAGACGTGAGTAACACATAGAGTAATACTACGATTATGTGTGAGCCACAAGTCCCAATGAATTAAAGTTGGCAACACATACAAATAAAACTAATGGGTTACATCTATACTTAACGAGAAAAAATGTGTCAGTTTTTCAACAAAATTTAAATGAACACATAAACAAAGTTGTAAAAGTAATGATATTATAAAAGAAACCTAAAACAAAAAATAAAAATATAATAACCAACAAATAAACATAATAAAAATGTATTTCATTTAATGAAAGTTGAAAAATAAAGATAAGCTTATTTAAAAAAAAACAAAAGAAATAAACAAAATGAAACCCTAAAGAAAACAAGAAAAGAAATTTGAAAAATAAAAATAAAATAAAACATGAAAAAAAACACTAAAGGAAAGCTGGGTTAACAATGTCAAATTCGCATGTTACAAACTAGAATCGCATGTTATAGAAACAACAGTCGCATGGTTTCCAAAGGAAAATCGCATGTTTGTGTGTGTAAATAATTTTTTATGGCAGTCATTCTAAACATTTTGATCTAGCAGTGTGAAAAAAAAATGGGAACAAAACTCGCACGTGAATGCCGAGTTCTCTAAGTTCTTACAACTCGGAGTGATTTTCCCTTGATCTTGATCCTATATATATATACACACACAGGCTCCTTCGGAGCAAGAGAAAACTCCCCTGAGTTGCGAGAACTTATAGAACTCCGGCTTCTCGTGCGATTTTTGACACCATTTTTTGCACACAGGTAGATGGAAATGTTACAAAACATAGTTGAAAAAAATTTCTGAGCGATGTCTTGCAACTTCTTACAGCACTGTAAAAAGCTGCTGAACATCAGCTTATATAAGCATTTACACCCAGTGTAAAAGTTTTTTTACATAGGTGTAAATCTACAAAAGGTGTATGTATACGTGTATATATATATATATATATATATATATATATATATTTATATTGGAAAAGCTGATTTTTAGGACTTTTGGTATTTTTTTTTTTTTGAAAAAGCCTTTGATTTGGCCGAGTTCTCTAAGTTCTCACAACTCGTACAAGTTTTCATTTTACCCTAATCCTATGTATGTATGTATGTATGTATGTATGTATGTATGTATGTATGTATCATGCATGCATGCATGCATGTATGTATGTATGTATGTATATCCAATCTTGTAAAACAAGGTCTTCAAGGCTGAGTACTTACCGAGTAATCGCTACAAGGTAGGTTGTTGATGTGACTTTCTTCAACTCCGCTTAATTACTCGGAATCGATTAAAGGCGGTCGACTGTGGCCAAAATCAAGTCTAGTAGGTCAACTAGGGCCGATTTTGACTTAAAAAAAGCATAATTCCTATGTCTATCATATTAAAGAAATAAATGTCTATTTTTGAAATACTTTACTATTTGAACATGTATCTTTTATTTATATTGACATTCACACATTTTGTTATAAAAATTAATAAATTTATGATATCTGACGTATATATAATTTATCGAAAACTAATTTCTTTAATATTTAACATGTGCGAGTACTCTCTGAGTATTCTATGCCTAGGCCGAGTACTTTCAGCTCCCAATCAACCGACTAGAGAGCGCCAAACAATTTTTGCAACCATGTGTATATTAAGTAGAGGCAACCAGCTAAGTAGTAGCCCCTTATTAGCCTTCAACCAAGACACCAACTTCGGGTAGGTGCATGCCTCTAAATAAGAATTTCACATTTATATGCTACGCACACAACATTATACACCAACTGATGGATTATCAAAATCCAAGACCACTGACTCCAACAAATCAACTACAACCAAGTAAACAAATTGGCTATAAAATAACAAGGTTTGACAGGGGACGAAGGAAAACGACCAACACCATTATAGTTTATTTGACGTTGGTAGCCATTTATAGGCGTACATACTAATGGAATGACGTATATTCAGTTGGTAATTTCTAGCATAAACAACCTCTTAAATATTTTAGTGGGAATCCTATGCAAAATCTTATCTTGTTTAGAGTGAATCGTAAATTTTGTGCTTTATCTATATACCTAGTTTCAGGCGATGTTCTTTGTCTTTAAATTTGCTGAGTTTTGTACTTAATCTTTTAAAATGCTACACGTTTTATCCTTTGACCCTAACTCTGTTAAAACTTTCTGTTATCATTTTACATTTTGAGAGAGTATTGTGTAAATTAATTAAACAACTCACCGATCACCATTTCATTTAACAAATGCATTACTACAATTAAAATGTATATGACTTTTGAGGGACTATTTTCAGTTTGTTACCGCCATAAATTCCACCAATCACCACCCCGTCTTCAACCTTCCACCGCCAATGGCCTCCCCTTTCAAAAACCTTAATAAACTACAACATATAACTCCATCAAAAACCCCCTCAACGAAGCAGGAAAAAGCCCTAACCACAACAACAACCACCACCAAACCCTCCACCCGCACAACCAAACCACAATCCGAACCTGTTTGATCAAGACAAAATCGACGATTGAATCGACTTACTGTACAACATACCACCCTTAATCGGTGATGGAACCAGTTGAACATGGTTGGGTGGCAGAACAACAGTTATGGAGGAGGTGGGTGTTGAGAAGGTTGAGATGCTGTCAAGGATTTATTGTTGAGTGATGAGTTGAATCTTTTTGTAGTAGATTATTGATTGATTTGGTAATGTCGGAATCTTCGGAATACTTCCAGATCTGATTGGGTGGGTTCGAGACGAAGGTGGTGAAAGGTTGTGGTGGTCGCTAGAGGTTTTAAGTGGTGTGGGGTAGGCGATAACAGTGGCTGGTTGGTGACAATCTGGGGTGAGGTGGTGGTGTTGGAGGGGTTTGTGACAGTCATGGTGTGGTTGTGATGTTAGAATGATGGAGGGTGGTGGTTATTGGTGGCGAAGAGAGGTAGAGCTTGAGAGACACAGAGGTTGATAATGTAAAATGGGATTTTCTTTTTAAATGTTATATATATATATATATATATATATATATAGGGAAGTTTCATTAAAGAATAAATTTATGTGAAAAGAAAAAGAAGAAATGACATAATGGTAAAACATTAAATAGTTTAGAACTCTTCTCAATAATGATGTTATTTCTCATTAATAAAACAAAAACATTTTATCCTACACATTTCAAAAGTTATCATGCATATGTCTTATACTTACCGGAATTTAACCTACACACATGTAAATTTACCCTACACATTTCAAAATTTGTCCTACACATACTAAAATTTATCCTGCATATGTCAAAAATTGTCCTTCACCGTAAATTATTTTATCTTGAAAGAGTATATGAAAAAAATGAGTTACAAGTTTAATTAATTAGCTAATTAATGACAATTATAGATTTATCTATATGCCCTTTTTCATAACATTAAATACACACATTAAATAAAGTAAACAAAGAATTTCTATTGGTTTAAAAGTTATTCTTTTTATTCTTACAAAATTTTTCTTCTCATTTAAACTCTCCACTATATGTATATTAGTTTTTTTATTAATAGGTAAAAAGACTAAACTACCCTTATGTGATATGATTTAACAAAAAAAAATTAACTGGGTTATGGTCAAAGGATAAGCATGTAACATTTTAAAACATTAAATACAAAATTAATCAATTTTAAAGATAAAGAACACCGCTTGAAATTAGGTATATAAATAAAGGACAAAATTTGCAATTCACTCTCTTGTTTTTAGTGATGAACTCGGGATCAATATGCCGTTAAAATAATTCCCACAATAAACAACGCATTTGGAGATTACCTCCATATATGCTTGTAGTGATGTGTTGGTTTGACCTTGGTCAATAGTTCCATTGGTAATCGGCCGATAATCATAAAAGAATCACTAATCACGACATTTTATATACATTTTTGGCTTTTCCTTTTGTGTCTTTTCTGGGTTCTATGGAAAGTCTGTCAAATAATACTGACGGAGAAGTTCGTCAATACCAAACCGGCGATGATACTCTTCATCCGTCGATACCAAGTCATGGTTGATAGTTTTTGATATGCGTCAAATGCAACATATAAATTGTATCAACTACGGTATAAAACCAACTTTTTTTAATACTAATGTTTGACAAAGTGTTTCTTTGTATACTTTTGGTTTTCATGATTAAAAAAGCTTAAATGTACAAAAGGAAAAAACTAACGACAAAATCTAGCACAAGTACAAAAGAAGCGAAGACAAAACACTATACCAACCCTCCGAGCTTCACCCCACGATAAAAAACAACGAATCAGAAGTTTGGCACAGGGCCGTACCTAGTCGGCATGGGGTCGTGCCCCTTTAAGATCCTAGGTCAGAAAAAGACAGACAGAAGCAGACAAGAGACATGGGGTCGTGTCCCCTTAGGCACGGGCCATGGCCAACTTCCAGATTTGCATATCTGGGATAGTACAACAAGTACAATGGCTACGGGGTCGTGCCGTTGACACACGGGGTTGTGTAGCAGACTGATCTGACATACGAATTAAATGAAGACAGAGAAGAAGGAAGGCACGGGGCCGTGTGAACAGTCTGTTTCGAGCTATAAATAGGGGTTCTTGGTTTCATTCCAACTCATCCCTTAGCAAACCACTTCTCTCACAGCTTCCATCACTCCATCACTCCACCACAATACCACCATCATCCACCACATTCATCCTCATTCATTTTAGAGTGTGTAGTAGTCTCGGGATCCAATATTTATTGCAAGAGTTTTTGTCAACAAAGGTCATGCTTGGCTAATCTCTTACATCGCTTGGTGTAGACAAGTTATTTATGTATTACTTTTGATTTTCTAGCTTTAGTTAACTTTTTAATTGGGTATGTATTAATGACTTTAATAACTAGTTTTTTATATTAAAAGTGAACTTTATTCTATCATCTTTCATGTTTCGTTGATTCACTAATTCGTGTCTTTACGATCTATATAAAACACGTTAACTACCTGGAAGGGGCTTAGAAGGGTGGTATGGGTAAAGTTTTTGCCTCGTTCAGCGTATAGATCCTGTGAGGACTTGATTTAAGCTTATCTGGATTTCCCTTAAGGCAGATATCATCAAATCAGGGGAAGTAAGAACGTCTTAAATCCCTCATAATAAAGTACTGTTAAAACTTTAATCCGGCCTTACGAGACTGTATCCCTGCTGACTCAAACCAATATGGCCGAGGGAAGCGTTGCCTCCAAAGGAGGTACATGCCATATTTTGCATTAATAACTTACTTAATTATCTTTCAATATTCTGGTCTTGCGGGACTGTATCCCTGCTGTTAGACCAATATGGCTGAGGGTAGCGATGCCTCCAAAAGAGGGACATGCCACTTTAACTAAGATAATCTTTTAAAAAACACAAAGCATGGAAATCATCAAAGGATACGTGAATAATGAGTCGCAACCAAGTGATTCTATCTTATCTATTTATTTCTTTTATTACTTAGTTTTCTTTATGTTTACTTATTAAAAAAGACGTATCTCAGACTTTTTATTAGATTAGACGTCGACATATCCCGGTATTAAAAGCTCTTATGTCCTTAGACGATCTCAGTATCTTATCATCACTATACTACGCCAACGATGGGTATATTTGCCCTAGCGTGTTATAGAGAGTGATAGTGTTATATTATGTTTTATAAATATAAAACTTGCATAAACGAGTAAAAAGTACTTAAAATATATCTAAAAAATATACACACTTTCGCTCACGTCAAGCTTTTTCATAGTAATGACTAATACTCTCCAACATTTATTTTTCCTAGTTGTTAACAAGAAAAATGCCCCACATTATTGATGATATCGTATTGTACACGGTGTTTACAAAAAAGGAAGAATTCATGTGTCATTTACGACCCATACAATTTAAAAGACAAACATCACCACCTTTTTGAAATGGATCATAATAAATATAAGTGTGAAGGTGATACCATTTCCATACATGACGAATATTTAAATTTGGGGAGCTAGAAAACATCTCAACTTAGATGAAGTATTTTGCTAAATAGGTTAAACCCATCAATTCTTCAAAACCAAATCAACCTTAACAAGCTCAAAACACTTGCACTTTTCAACATATCCATGTGTTAATTACTGACCACGACATTTTATTTACATTTTTGCTTTTCCTTCTTTTTTCTTTTCCGGGTTCTATGGAAAGTCTGCCATAAAATAAGAAAACACCGATGGAGAAGTTGGTCGATACCAAACCAACGGTGATACCCTTCATCCCTTGATACCAAGTCATCAATGATAGTCTTTTTTATAGTAATGAACTCTGCATTTATTTTTCCTAGCTGTTAATAAGAACAATCGCCCATTAGTGATGATATCGTATTGTCTAGGATGTTTATAAAAAGGAAGAATTCGTGCGCCATTTACGACCCATATATGCAAAAGACAAACATCACCTTTTTAAAATCGATCATAATAAATATAAGCGTGAGGAGATACCATTTCCATAGATGACTAAAATTTAAATACGGGGAGCTAAAAAACCATCTTAGCTTAAATCAAGTATTTTGCTATCTAGGTTTGTCCCCCTGACCTATGGCGGATTATAGGTCGGAGTAAGATGATTGTTCAATGCTTATGGCAACTATTAAAGGTTTAAATATTTAATTATTTCAAAATTAATAATGTCACATAACATATAAAATCCAAATAATCCATATAAAATTTCAAAACGTAAAACATGAAATAATTCATGTTTATTTGTCTAAGGCATATTCTTACGTGTCTTCATACTTGTCTCGTCAAACCTGATTTCCTTTATCATGCGTAAAACAATTTTTGGGTCAACATAAGTTATTGAGTAAATCTAATTTTAAATAACACTATTTATTCAAAAATGTTAACAAGCAAATTAAATGTAAATGAGACAATCACAACCAATAACATCAACAATAATAAATAATTAGAAACCATAGCGATACAAGCGACACATGCGACACAAGCGAGTCTCAAGCCCCGTGGAGCGAGACTGAATGATGGTTGCGATACCTAGTTCAATCCATGGATGTCGGTAACAGGTCAACCAGTTGATCCACAATGTGAAACTGAGACACAAAGCGAGTAAACAAGTAACAAATATGTAACACATAATCTATACATTTACTTTGCATGTTGATAATTAAATTAAATGATATATGAACTTTACGACACATGATACACCCTGAAAGATTATTTGTAAAAGGGGAATTAGGATCCACTCACTGTTGCATATATTGATGCTTGAATAACCATATGAATGAAAATAAGAAACTCCAAAAAGACAAAGATCTCCCTAAATATCAAGTAACAAAAATATATTAAACAACATACAAAACTATCAAAATTTAATCCTAAGATTTGGGGAGTTTTGTATAACCTAAAATATATTTACTAACTTCCAACATGAGAAACATATTAGTATTTGTAACACTAAATAAATAATTATGATTAATTTTATAAATAACAATTTAATATGTTATTATACTTTACAAATGTTAGAAATTAGATAAATTAGTGAAATACATCTAATAAATTTATTAATTCAGACTTTAAAATTTTGTTGTGTTTTTATTTAGAATAATTAACTTTGTAAAGAAATCTACTTGTTATACATTTTGCTTAAATCCTTTTATCACAAAACAATTCACCAAGAAACATAACAATTTTCTTTTATAAAATATGAATATATTTTAAAATTTTATTTTGTATAAATCTTTCTATGTGATATAACATGATTAGATTTATACCAAAGTTAAATGACATCCAAAAATTCTCGAAAATTAGAAGACTTAATCTATCATGATAATGAACAACAATTAAATTTCAATTTCATCAAAACACAAATTTAGAATAAAAAACCCCATATCTAAAGTCTATGAACCCCAAAATAACAAGAAACTTAATTCGTTTTTGAATGCCTCTATCATAGAAATTGATAGAGGAGTTTTGTAGAGCATGAATAAACCAGGTTAGGCTTGAGAACTACCTACCTTATTTGATTAAGAATAGAAGGAGAAAACGTGATGGGAATTTACAATCCCTAGAATTCCTTTGCCTCGAATGCACGAATTGAAGAGGGTGTTTGTACGAATTAGGATGGAGATTTGTGTGTAAAGAGTGGAGATGTCATTTGGTATGCGTTTTTAGGGTTATGGTAGTCAAATCTTTTAAAAATAGTTTTGACATGATCATAACTTTAATGGAGATTTGATTGGAATCTTAATTAGGTAAGTAAAAGTGAACTGGGACGTGCTAAGGGCATGTGTTAATTTTACCGAAAATATCCAAATTATTTTTATAATGTAAAGTATTACATTTTTAAGAGTCCGACCCCCACTTATTTGGATTTTGAGACTCCAACCGCCACTGATTTTTTGTTCAAGCTCTGCCACTTCTTGAAAAACAATTCATGCATCAACAACAATCTCATACATAAAAGACTTTTTCTTCTTCTTTTTCTTCTCCTCCTCCTCCTCGGTCTTAAGACCCAAGATTTGTTTTCATGAGAGCAATTAGGGGGCTTAGAGGGCAATCGAGTGGCCTAACTAACTTTTCAAGGGAGCGATTGAGAGTTTTAACTAAAACTGATACTAAATTTGTTTTTGTAAGGCGCCTCACACCTTCAAGAGTACCCGTGACTAGTGACCCGTACTCTCGTACATTTATTTTTCTAATTGTTGACAAGTATAATGCCCCACATTATTGATGATATCGTAATGTCCACGATGTTTACTATAAGGAATAATTCGTCTGCCATTTAAGACCGATACTTGCAAAAGAGAAACATCACCTTTTTGAAAAGAATCATAATATATATATGCGTGAATTAGATACCATTTCCATACATGACCAAAATTCAAACATGGAGAGCAAAAACACATCTTATCTTATATCGACTATATTGCCATCCAGGTTAAACCGTTCTTTTCTTCAAATCCAACTTAACCTCAACAAGCTCAAAACACTTGCACCTTTCAATATTTCCACAAGTATTAACGACCGTATAGTATGTTTTACTGACTTGTATATTTTGGTTGATGAACTTATTGGTTCGTCCCAGACACAAAAAGTTAATCTTCAATCTAGAAACAAAGCCCTTATCGAAGATGCACTTTCTAAGTCTACTCGGTTGATTGACTCGTATAGCAACCTCATGGAGTTGCTTGCTCAAATGAAAGGAAATGTGCGGGTCCTTCAATTTGCGTTGCGAAGAAAAGGCATAGACACATACTCAACCACTGTTAGTCACCTTTTGGATTACTTTTTGTCACGAAAGAAAGCGAAGAAGAACATTGTCAGATGCCTTCGATCACTAGAACAAATGGAAAGGGAGACTGGATCATATCTTGTAGCTGGTGAAGATAATCATCATGTGATTGAGATAGTAAGAGAAATGGTCATTGTCACTATCTCAGTGTTTCGCAATGTTTTATTAATTTTGTTGGGTAAACCAAAACTTGATAAGGGGTTTTCGTGGATCACAAAGTTGATGTCGACACGTAAACCAAGTAGTAACACGATTCACGAGATTGTTAATGACACCAACACGCATATCATAGATCTCACACTTGATTCTTTGTGGAAAGACATTAAAAAGAACCCGTGTAAGACGGTTGAAGTACAAATGGTTATGGAGAGATTACATAAACTTAATTATCAGATCGAGGGTTATGAGGTTGGGTTAGATTCTTTATTTCGGAAACTAATTCAAACCCGAGTCTCACTTCTTAACATTCTAGCGACGTAGAAACCATTACATGAATGGTACACTTTTGTAACTACGTAATTTATAAGGTAAATTATATATGCTACGATTATAGTAAGACACCAAAAGGCCTTTGGTCTAATGGTACCAAGGTGTTGGATAAAACTTTATTTTTTTTTATATGTTAAGGGTTTATTTTTCTATATGTTAAGGGTTGAAATCCTATTAATTACAAAAATTAAGCCGTTGAAAGGATAAAGAAAAGATTATTGTAAGAATGTTGTCAAGTAATAACGTTACAAAAAGTGATATGAACTTCAATAAGCATTGCCGGACCACAAATGACGATTGGCCACATGTGAATTCAGTCTTTAAGTTATAGCAGGCTGTCACATGGTGGCATTTCTGATCAATCAACTACCAAACAGCCGCATTTATTTCTTATGTAGCTAAAGGTATTATTTATTTTAGTTCTATTTTTTAAGCTGTATTTACGTTAAACAAAAAATAGAACAATACTGATTTTGTTGAAGAGCTGATCGGTTATGCAATTTTACATTCTATTTGATATAGGTCCCTAAAAATGGGTACCTTTTCGTAGCAAAATAATTCTAGGTATTACACTTAGTAAATGGTTTTTAAAAGAACGACTTACTAAACTTTAATTATATTTTAATGCTTCTACGAGCATCATTTGAAGGTTACGAGTTCAAGTCTACAAAGGAATGATATGATTAAAAGATTTGTGTCATTCCAAAAAAACCTTAATTATAATTTTGATTCACATGTTTATTTATTTTCTTGTGACATGTATTTTATTTTATTTTTAATATACAGTTAAACATTTATAGTTATGCATTTATTTAATAGTGATTCAAAAGCTTCGTATTTAATAAGTTTTGCCACTTGTAGTTTTTTTCTTTAAATTGTATAATACTTTAAAATTTGATTTGTAAGTCTAAATATTATTCATTTCAATTATTAGTTAACAAATCTTCAATAAATTTGACACTTTTAAGTTACTTTTTTCACTTCACTCTAAATTTTTTTTTGTATTTTGGTCCCAAGGTTTTATTTTTGTTGTCAATTTCATCCAAATCATTAACTCAGTTAAATTGTATCGTTAACTTCCACGGACAATTTTGGCAACTCTCAAACCTAAGGAACGATTTTCGCACTTTCCCATTTTTTTAATTTTATAAATTTTCTTTTTATCTTTAGATAAAAAGTAACAATATTTATAAATGATATATATATATATACACACACACATATACACACATTTTTATATATTTACACATTTATTTTTTTTAATTTTCTCTTTTAGCTTTATATAATAATAATACATTAATGATGTTTCGTACGGCATGAGAGACGGGTAGTACTGATGTTTAGTACAACGGGTCAACGAGGGGAGATGATATACGAGTGCCGAGATAGAGGAAGTGGTTGTGGCGGCGGCGGTGGTGGTGGTGACGGTGACAGTGATGGAGGTGGAGACGGAGAAAAGAGAATGATAGAAGAGAAAGAGTGTGTATGGTGTGTGTATACAATGGCAAAGCTTGAACAAAACTCAGTATGGGCCAGACTCTTAAAATTCAAATCGATGGGGGCCGGACTTTTATAAAATTCAATATTTTACACTAGAAAAAAAATCAGAAATTTTCAGTAAAGTTATCTTTACGAGCGAAAAATAAGTGGAGTCGGGCTACCCCCTAGCCCCAATAAAACTTCACCAACGTGTGTGTATATATAATTATTGTAACGTCCCAAAACCCGAATGTTTAATCACTACTATGATTGCATGTGTTATGGAATGAAATGTAATAACTAAATTATTTAACTTAGTTAAAACTATAAGTTTAAAAAGAAATGAAGTTTGTGATAAATGTGGAAAATACCAAACTACCAGGACTAAAATTTGTAATTATGCTTAGCATAGGTAAACTCCAAAAATTCATGTTGAAGGGTGTTAGCTTGTTATATGGTTAATATTATATGGGTTAAGTATGGGTGGAAAGTGGAAGTATGGTTGTAATTAACTAGAAAAACCCAAATTAGAGGGACTAAAGCTAACATTTTGGTAAAGTTGATTAAAACATAGCTTTTAATAGAAGAAAGAACCATAATTTTGGTGGTTCTTGTGTGTGTGTCGTTGTGTACAAGGAAGAGAAGGAGGTTCTCTCAAACAACGTAAAATCCCAAATTGATGATGAAATTATGATCAAATCCCTTGCATGAATGAAGATTTCTCATCATCTAACCATAACAAACATGTGGTAAGTTGTAAATTTTGATTTGATGATTCTACAAGAAATAAATTTATGATCAATCCATGAATTAGTATGAAAATAAGCAAGAATGTGTGTTAAAATCACTAAATACAACTAAATTTATGCATAATTCTAAGTAATTTGATGTTTGGATGAGAAACCCACTTCTAGTGGTGAAGATGGCAACATGGGTCTGTCACCCATGTCCAATACTTGTTCAAATTTTGATGAAATAGGTTTTATGTAATGGATTCTTGTTAGATAGATAGAATGTGATATGAAATGTGTTGCTTTGTTATATTTCATGAATGAAAGGAAGAAGTAGAAAGATATGCATGAATACTTGTACATTTTTCTTAGATAGTGGTACACACACCAAGTGTTTGACGAAATGTTTAAATGACAAGATTATGTGGAAACATATGCAAGTAGTGGGTGAATATGTTTAGAATGTAACAATCAAGTAAATTAATGATAGGTTAGCATGAGAAATGTGTTCCAGAAAGAATACATGTGGGAATTTAGTTGATGAAATGATTTAGTAAGAAGTATGCTTTAGGATCTTACACTATATGCCTTGAAAAGTATGATGCATATTATTTGTTTAGTTGGGAATCAAGAAGTGAAATTAGCGTTATTGTATAGCATGTAAACTTAATAGCAAGTAAGGACGGTATAATTATTTTATATGAGCAAAGATTGGGTTATGTGGATAATTGAAAAATCATGGAAATGCTAACATGAATGAAAATGATTATACATTTTTATGTATGTAACTAAGTGATATTGTGGTTGTATATGTGTTACTACATGAGTATGTAATGTATATAATGTCCGTAGTATAATGATAAGGATGTATGAGGTTCTGTTAAAATTTCATATGAAAGTCAACTGTGTATAAATAACATGGTTAGACTTTTTGTCACAAATGTAAGATTAGGGAACTCATGTGGTACATGTTATACCAATATGTGTTGTGTATGATGACATGTTAATTTATATGAGTTCGAAAAGATGCAATTGTTGATCTATGCCTTGTGTTGTTAAAAATTGACTAATGAAAATCTAATGTAAGGTATGAATTGGAAAAGATTCATGATGTGTTTGAGTTTGTATGCTAACGAAGAACATGAATGTGGTGACATGAAAGGATAGAAACCACATTAACAGACTCAAGCATGGAAAGTTAATGGGTCAAGAGGAGGCAAGGAAGTGAACACGAATACAGATGCTTAAGGTAAGTGATTCCCAAACTAAATTTCTTATTATGTAATGAAGTCTTGAAGTAAGGAAATTGGGAATCATAAAAAGGGTGGTAAGTAATGGTATGATCAAGGTAAGTGAGGTCGTATTGGACCATATGTAGTTTAGTCATGATTAGAAAGTAAAGTGCATAACGTATGCACTAGTTTAGTAAGAAGTAAACATTACAACAAAGTGCACATTACAACACACTCTAGTAAGAAGTGCACATTACAGCAAAGTACACACTTCAATAAAGTGTGCACTAGTTTAGTAAAGTGCACACTTTAGTTTAGTAAGAAGTGCACATTACAACATAGTGCACAATTTAGTAAAGTATGCACTAGTTCGATAAGATGCACACTTTAGTAAAGCTTGCACTAGTTCAGTAAACTGCACACTTCAGTATATTGAACATATTAGAGAAGTACACATACCACGAACGATCATGATTAAGAATGAATACGTAAGAGGTTTGTATGAGCAAGGTTGTATGTTTGGATGATGTAGCTAGGGTTTGTATCTTGAATGTGTTTGATTGTAAAATGTAAAAGTTGAATAGAACACTATGTATGCACATATTGGAATTTAATATATATATGAATGAGTGGGACCTTTACATATGTGTACGTGGCTTATAATACGTACGAGTATTAACGGTACCAATCTTGTTACTTTTGAGAATGGAATGAAGGTGTAGGGAAGTTATTGTTTGCTTTTAAATGTTCATTGCCTGGGTGCTAGGATTGTATTCAGAAGGATAATCGAATGGATTATCACACGTTGGAAGAATGCGTCATGCCATTTAAATTATATATGTTTTAAATTATGTACATTGTCACTGGTTACTAATGTTGCGGATGTGTACGGTGACTGCAGGTTACATGGGTTATCATCATCATTATGAGTTACAAGCCGTTGAAGATTGAGTCCAGATGTGGATTGTACCGGAGAATGGTTGCTTAGTGTAAATGTATGTAACATTTGGTGTATTTACTAAGTAGGAAGGACGTAATTTATGTAAAAAAACAGTCATTTTAAATGGTTTTCTAACATCTTAGAACATATATAAAGAATGAAATTTTATGGTTTGTATTTCCGCTACATCTTTTCAGTTAAAACGTGCTAGGATCTCACAATTATAATTTGTGTGTATATGTATATAGATATAATGGTTAATTTATTAATTTTGTTTTAAAGGTAAAAAAATAAAAAAAAAATAAGTGTGTATGTATATATATTGTATTTATAATTTTTTTGTGTGTTTTATTTAAAAATACAAAAGAAAATGATAAAAATAAAAAATAAATAGGTAAATTGACAAAACAATACTTAAGGTTTGAGAATTGCCAAAATCTTCCATGACTTAACAATACATTTTAACTAAATTAGTGATTTGGATAGAAATGACAACTAAAATAAACCTAGGGACGCAGACACAAAAGTTTATTTTTTAAACTGAAGTGGCAAAAATGACCTAAACTTAGGGACTATTTTAGCATTTTACCCTATTTTTAAATTTGGTTTCTAGATTAAGTGAATTCTCTTTATAAACATGTGTATTTTATCTTTAAAATATCTATACTACAAAATATTAAGAAAAATGTTAAACTCATGTAATACAAGAATTCTAACCTAATGTAATATATATTCTAGATAGTCCGATTATAAAAGTAATGAACTATGAACGCAAAATTAGGTTGTTCAATTAATACACCATACATCGGGATGGATCAACCAATATATTTATCTTTTTTTTTTTTTTTTGAAAAATGGCAAGCCTTATCTCATTCAAACCAAAGAATCAGTACACAAAAGTCCCAGCAAGGGGTTGGGACAAAAAGATAGAAATAAACGAACTGACCTAGGCATAAACATTAAAAAAAATACACTAAGACAAACAAAATCCGCCAGCCTACCCATATCTGAACCCATCCCACTTGCGCTAGTCTTCCATCGATAATTTTGTTCTGTTCGAAAGCCAAAGGGGGTCTGATCTTTTATGCCGCAAAGAACTCTTGCTAACAAAGAAGTCTTGCCATTAAAAACTTAATCATTCCGGCGAGACATAAGTTCCACATGGATATAAACCACCTCCTTCACATTATCTGTCGGTTGAGTTATAGGGGCTTGAATCCATCTTCCCACTTCTTTCCAAACATCCGCAGAAAACTGGCATGTAACCAAAACGTGGTCCACGTCCTCCGTACTGTTCAAGCACATTGGACAAGATATATCTAACGTGTTCATACCCCTAAGTGATAATGCCATCTTTGTCGGGATTTTTCCTTCTATAGCTCGCCAAACGAAGAGGTTAACCTTTTGCGGGACCCATCTGTTCCAAGCAAAATCATTGTTTTGAAACGATTGACCCTTCGCCTCTTCCAAGTCATCGCTAATGAAACTAACTTCATAACTACTGTCATCCTTCCATCCCCATAAATCCTTGACATCTGTTAATTGTTTACCTGCTAGAATAGTTGAAAGTTGCTCAAACTAGACCCTTTCCTTTGCAGATGTTTGGGCAGTTTTCCATCTCCACTTGTAGGACCTTAAGCTCCAAGACGTTTCATAGCAATCGCGAACCTTAACTTTCTTTCTGCTACCAAAATAAACACCAAAGGGAACAGATCACAGAACAATCCTATCCCACTCCAGTTTTCAAGTAAAAAAAGGATCTTTCACCATTCCCAACTTTGCAACACAACCAATCATGTAAGTCCAGCCCATACTTTGAAAATCATATTTTGTTTTTTAACCCCGACCCTCCCCATATGAATCTTCTTCTAAGGCCTTCAAGGGGTTTACCATGTTCACTAGAGCCTTAAAAATGGAAAGGAAGTAAGTATGTAAGCTTCCGAGCACCGCTTTTACCAAAAGTAACCTCCAGGCGAACGAGAGCGTTTTTGCTTTCCATGAAGAGAGTTTGGCATGGAATTTATCAACCACCGACTTCCAACTCCCCATTCTTTGCATATTTGCACTGCCCGGAAAGCCTAGATATGAAAAGGTAAAAGAACCTGACCTACAATTGTGAAGAGAAGCCGTGTTGGATATATCATTATCTTCCACACCCACCCCAAAAACACTACTTTTGCCTAGATTTATTCTAAGCCCCGAGACTAGTGAGAAAATTCTACGAAGTCTACATAAGTTGAAAAAATTGGGTTTACTCCATTCACCAATAAAGTCGCGTCGTCGGCAAAAATAGGTGCGAGAGCGTAGGCCCGTCTCTAGGAAGTTTAATCCCTTTGAATAAACCTAAATCCACCGCTTTCTCCATCATCTTGTTTAATATTTCCATAGCCAATAAGAATAGACAAGGCGAGATTGGGTCACCTTGCCGTATCCCTCTATTCAAATCAAATTCAGAGGTGGGTGTGCCATTAACCAAAACCGAAGCACAAGACGAATAGAAAATGCCACGAATCCAATTCTTCATGTGAGCCATAACGGATAGAAGACATTTCCAATTAACGGAGTCTTAGGCCTTTTCGAAGTCGCCTTTGAAAAAGAGTAACTTTTTTTTTTTGTCCTTTTTCCCATGCAATCACTTCATTAAGAATTAAAGGACTGTCAAAGATATGTCTTTCTTCAATAAACGTTGTCTGGGCTGAAGAAACCAAACCTCCCATCAAGGGTTTCAACCTATTAAGAAGGACCTTCGAAATAACCTTATGAACAATACCAAGAAGGGAAATAGGTCTGAAGTCATTAACATTCGCCGCATCACTTTTTTGGGAATAAGGACAAGAAAAGATAATCCACACTTTTTATTTAATGCACCAAATCTGAAAAAATGGTCGAACAGAGTCGAGAACCGGGGGGAGGGGGGAAAAATCGACCAAATACTCTTTTACAAATTCCACAGTAAAACCATCCGGTCCTGGTGATTTATCTAACCCACAATCCCAAACAGCACGCCTAATCTCGTCCCCATCAAAAGGTAAAATCAAACTATTACCTTCTATAGTTGATAAACTGTTAAAACCCAGGTTCGGTAACCTTGGTCTCATGCTCCAGGGCTCCTGAAACTTCCTTTCGAACAATTTTTTGATTTCATTTTTTATAGACATAAAATCTGAGACCCATATTCCATCAATTGATACCCTACTAATCCTATTAGAACTCGTTCTACTATTCAGCATACCATGGAGAAAACATAATATCTATATTCCATTTGTTATCATAAAGGACTAGACAATATACATTATATATATATATATATATATATATATAATATATATATATATATATATATATATATATATATATTTGATGAAATAGGATAAAACAATAACTTTATTTTTATAATAATACATAGCTTTTTGTTTTTTTATTTAATATATTATAAATGTTTATTATCATATTTTATTTTATTTACTTTTAATAACATTGACGATAAATAGTATTTTATTTATAATAATATATGGTCTTTTATTATTATATTATATATATTTTTGATGAGTGGCAATAAATATTAACTTTACTTTCATAATAATATATAGTTTTCTGTTATTTTTTATTTAATATATTATAATTATTTATTATTATATTATATTATATTATAATTATATTATATTATATTATATTATATTATATTATATTATATTATATTATATTATATTATATTATATTATATTATATTATATTTACTCATAATAATATTGATGATAAATAGTAGTTTTATTTTTATAAGAATAATAATAGCCTTTTATTATTTTAATTTAATATATTATAATAGTTTATTATTATATTTACTTTTAATAACATATTTTATATTTTTTTCTTTTTTAAAAACATAAAATCTCTTTACTATTTTTAACAATTATTCTTTTTAGAACATATATTAATTTATCGGTTATTTTAATTTATGTTTATAACTTTTTTATAAAAAATTAAATGCGTAGCTGTTCTTTATTTTTTCTCTGACATTCCGTTATAATTTTTATTAAAAATGAAGTTATACTAAAAAAAATATTTATTTGATATATAAAACGTTACGATGATAAACTAAACTATTCTAATGGTTTGGCTATCTAAACAATATGCTTTATTTTTAAATCACGTTTATTTTACATTATCATTTGCTCAGTTTCGCCGCATCACGCGACGTAAAAAAATAATGTTGATAAGGGATGACGAATAGTAACTTTATTTTTATAACAATATACAACTTTTTGATATTTTTTATTTAATTTATTATAATTTTATATATTTTCAAATCACGTTTATTTTACAGTATATATTTTATTATATTATATTATATTTACTTTTAATAACCTTGACGATTAATACTAATTTTATTTTTATAATAATATAGGACCTTTTATTATTATATTATATATATTGTTGATTACTGATAACTAGTAACTTTATTTTTATAATTAATATAATGCTTTTTGTTTATTATTTAATATATTACAATTGTTTATTATTATATTCTTTTGTTTGTTTTAGTTAATATATTATAACTGTTAATTTGAATTTACGTTTATAACTTTTTTATAAAAACTTAAATACGTAGTTGTGCTTGATTTTTTTTTCCTGATATTCTGTTATAAGTTTTATTAAAAACGAATTTATACTCAAAATAAAGTATTTATTTGATATTATAAAACGGTACGATGATAAACGAAACCGTTCTAATGGTTTGGTTATCTAAATAACATGCTTTATTTTCAAATCACGTTTGTTTACATTATCATTTGCTCAGTTTCGCCGTAACGCACGACGTAAAAAAACTAGTTATGCTTAGTAACGGAACCAAGTTGTCAACCGGGGGTCACAATCAGTGGCGGAAATAGCCATTAAATCATGGGTATCACAAAAAAAAATTTAATGTGTAATCATACAATATAAAAAACGATAATAAATAAATAAAGTTAACTAATTGGGCCAAAATTTCAATCATATTATTAATAATTTGGGCAATTGGGCCATTGTTTTAATCGGGCTCCCTTATTCCACATTTTGGGTTGGTTAGATGTCTCCTTATATTATTTTATAGAGGTATTTTTTGTCAGTGGCGGAACACGAATTTTTTAATTTGTTAAATTTATCAACCATTCTATTTTTATTAGAAAATAATTCAAGATGAATGCTAGATGCTTGATTTGAGATTTTTACCTATCTGAAAAAACATCTCTACTTCGTTACATTTATATATCTTTTTAATGTTATCATACAAATATTTATGACAAATTATTTAAAGTGAAAATCCCAATCAAATAAATTGATAAAACTGATAAAAGTGTGTAGAAAGTAATAAAATAATTAAAAGAACCTAATTCACGCATACATTTTTTTGCGAAGACAAAAGTAAATTACCTTTGAAATCTGAATTTTGCATTGAAAGTGGATGAGCCAAAGGCCAATGGGTATGCAACGTTATTACTTTGTCCGATTCTAGTCTAATGAGCCTATCAATTAATAAGTATTAAAAAGATATGTTAAACCAACAAGTCCCATGGTTATCTTTCCTATTTACTTGTTATCTTCTTTAACAAACTCTTTAAGTTAAAGAAGTCCCGATAACTCGGCCAAAAAATTCAAATCTCGCTTTTTGACTTTTTTCTTTACTTTATCGGTTCTACTTAATAGGAAAAAGGTTTCTCTACTAGATAAAACCGAAAAAGATAAATATAATATACCTTGATACATAATAATTTTGTTCAACGATCGACTTCATAAATACGGTAGTAAGCAAAGAAAGTTCAAATAAAAGAATATAAATTTTTATAGTGTATTTTATTTACTAAAAATACAATGAAGTAACAATGTTTAAAAATTTGAAAAGAAATGTCGTGCTTCCTCCATTGGTAGGGGCAGACATACCTTAGACGCATAGGTAGCCTCCGTTACCCCTTGGCGCTCCGGCGGTAGTGTAAATTTTGGAAAATTTTGACCTTTTTTACGTTTTTTCGATTTCGTTACCTTTTTTATAAAACGTTATCCCTACGAATATTTTCTAGATCCGCCACTGTCCATTGGTGCTTAAAAGTAAAAAGTCTGTTGGACTCTTGTACTCGTTGGGAAAGAGAGACAATGAATTAAGAGAGCTACGAAAAAAGTATAGTTTTATAAAAACTAATTTTTTTAACGGCAACAACTCTATATATTTATATTTATATATATATATAGCCAGCAAGAAACTGGAGGAAATACAAAACCAAAACAAACGAAAACAAGAGAAATGGCAACACAAAACGGGACTTATACTATGTCCATTACATCAAAATCCACCACTTCTCCAATTTGGAGATGTAATTTCGCCCTATTACAAACCCAGAAGAAAGCATCTTCCTTTATCAACTCCAACGTTTTTTTTAACCGGAATGAAGGTGTTGTCAAAGACCTTAGCATTAATAGCATTCCAAATCCTCCACGTTGTTGCCATTGCTATGGTGTACACGAGCCGCTTCCAAACCATGTTACCCGAATTATCCATCAAGAGTCTCACGATTTCCTGAAGAGAGGAGTAGTCATCTGGAGGTTTAAGCTTTAACCAAACAAAAACATTCCACCATAACCCTCTCACCCATAAACAGTTGGCAAAAATATGGTCCGGGTCTTCAATCGAAATGTCGCACCTCGAGCAAATAGCATCCGAAAGGTTAATAAAAACTAATAACAACCATTTTCTTCATGTCTTCTTCACATTTTACTACAACCACACCTGCAGCTTTAATTAGCCTCACGGGGATGAAGTTAATGTTGAAAATCGTAACCAGATCACGTTGTTTTTTTTTTGTTTTTTTTTTCTTTTTCTTTTTTTGTCTCTCTACACTTTTAGTTGTGCAAAACATTAAGCTCCTTAACATTTCATTGAAAAAACCTCAACAAAATGTTCTAAACCGGGTGTTACAAAAATATTACTCGGAAATTGTTGGATCGGCCTCCTAGTTGCAAAACTTTGGGTAGAAAATGGATCTTCTAAGAAGATGAAATATATGGTAGCATGTATAATTTTTAGGCCAGATTAGGTATCCCAGGATTTAGACAAAAAGATGGTATAAACTACATATATATCTATGATTATATTATTGATTTCTCTTTCAATTATGAACATAACTTTTTTATTCGCCAAAATGGAAGTGAAAACAATGTTCTTGAATGGTGAATTGGATTAGAAGCGACCTTAAGGTTTCATTATAGTGGGTAATGTGCATTAGCTGTCTAAACTAATTAAATCTTAAAATGGTCTAAATAAGTACTACAGCAAGGGCACCAAAAGGTTAAATAATATAATGACATTCAGTTAAACCAAGAAACAAATATACATAGAGCAAATCTGACACATCTTGAAAATAGTATAATTTGTTTATATGTAGATGACATGATAAAATTTGAAACTAGTAAAGATGAAGAATAAAAACAAATAAATTATTCTCATTAACTTTTCTATAAAGGTTTGGGAGAGCATGAGGTGATCCAAGATGTAAGAATAAAGCATAAAAATAAAGAAATTACTACATTTAAAAAGTACTAAACAACTCAATTGTCCAAAATCTTCTCTAGTCAGGACTCGTATAGATCCTAATATGAAACTTTATGCTATGTAAAGGTGTACTAGTATCTCAATTTGACATCACCTACACTAACATCAAGCTATGTAGATTTAGTACTATTAGACATCATTAGTGTCGACGAGGGTCCCTGATTGGGCTTCTCGTATGGGCTCCCAGTAATAACGGACTAAAAGGCCAATTTAACCTTACATAAGAATGAGGCCCCGAGAGAGAGAGAGAGAGAGAGAGAAAGGATCGTTATAAGATGATCTAAGAAGATGATCACCTTAAATCACTACTCCGGTCACTAGCATTTAATGCTTGGGCAGGAGAGAGAAGACTCTTTTTGGCGATAGTACGAGGAAAGGACGATTCACATTGAATGCGAGTATCTTCTCACCTCTCAACAGGGGTAGAGAACTGACTTGGACAGGGATCTCTGATTAATAGGAGACCATTAGATCTCCAAGAAAGATGGGCCTTCCGATAAGAGTGAGGCTTTATATAAGCAAAAAAAAACAATCAAGAAAGGTAAGCATTCTCACAATTACCACACGCACACACCAAAGAAGCATTTACTGGGAAACATTCTATGAGAACTCATTGAATATCCAAATTCTAGAGTCCACACCATTTATTCTGGCTAGATCATTATGCTGGAATTTTATTCTTTCTCAGACAAGTTTTCTTATTCTCATACCGGAGCTTGGTCACGGATTCCCATGTGGGGTCCTCTGTGACGAGGCTAATGGTGTTTTCTTTTGTAGATCATCTTGAAGGCTCCCTTTTGATGCATGCGGATCTCTGCAACCAGGCCTAGATCATCGGGGATTCGACAATTGGGAAGATGAAGGCAAGGATTCAAGTAGATGATGAGAAGCATAAGCTATTAGGGGTCTGCACGATTTGGTTCGAGTCGGTTTTTTGTATAAAACCAAAATTGAAATGTCAGTTTTCGGGTTTTGAAAATCGTTTGGTTTCGGTTTTATCGGTTTCTACACCGGTTCGGTTCAGGTTTTTCAGTTATTTAGGTTTTTGGAACAAAATTACGTAAGATCCAAAAATAAAAAGTATAATTTAAAATTTAAGAATATTTCTTATATGTTTACATTTAAGTTATTATATTTAAACCTAACCTTCTAATCTATTTTTATGTTTCTTCCAAGTTTTTATTAAGACATTTTTCTTTTATAACACTTCGAAGTTTATTTAATTTTTATATTAAATTTGTTAATTTTTTAATTATAAATTAATCATTTCAATTATAAATACTTAACATTCCAAGAATACAATTAATACAAGCATGGCCTAAACACTTAAACAACTTAAATTTATACATATAAATATATGGACTAGGCCTACTATTGTAACTTATCGGTTTGGTTTGGTTTTTTTCGGTTATTGAAAATGGTTATAAGAAAACCTTCGAAAATCAAACCGTCGGTTTTGTTTCAGTTCAGTTTTTTCAATTATGATATGGTTATTTCAGTTTTCTGCTCATCCCTATAAGCTATGATTTGAGATATATTAGATTTACTTTAGTCGTATAAGTCTATACAGATGTAAGTTAGATTGATAATATAGAATTCATTCCTTGGTAAGTGGATTTGTATTCCTTGTTAGGGAGCCACTACATCATGGGCATATAAGGAATGTAAACTTGCATAACTAATTCCAAGTTAGGGGTGTTTTTCAGGTTTTGAGGTTTTTGGGTTGGGTTTTTTGGTTTTCGGGTTTGTATGTAAATGAAAATATATGTTTTTTTACAAAATATCATCAAAAATTCGAACATGGTTGACAGTATGATATTATAATGTTCAAAAGTCCAAAAACTCAATGCTTCAAATACTAAAGACTCCAAACCAAAACACATATATAAAAAGGACGATAAATGTTTGGGTTTTTTTCGGGTTTTGTGTGTGGGTTTTTTGGGTCGGGTTATTCGGGGTTTTAACTTGGGAAAAAGGTCCCGATAACCAACCCAAAGAAGGTTCTAGTGGTCGGGTTCGGGTTTTTCCGGTTTGGGTTATTCGGGTATTCTCTAATTCGGATTCGAGTGACTTTGAATTCGGCCTAGATTTCAGGTTTCAAATAAAAATGGACAACCTAAATTCCATTATTGAATCAAAGATCGTGGCATCATCAGCAACCGATAAAGAGGCAAACTAGGTAAGGAATTTGGTGTATGGGATTTAATTAATGCCTAAAAGTGTATTACTTGTTTCTATATGTTGTAATAGCTCTATCTAAGGCTTATATCTAAGTGTATGTTGGAAAGTTTAGATACTTCGGTGCTAGATATAACATAATATGGGAGTTCATCATGTAAGATATAACATAATATGGGAGTTCATCATGCATATGTGATATCCATTGAGTATTTCTATACACAAAAATAGGGTGGGGTTGTAGTTTAATAATTTTAATTAGTTGAAATTACTTAAAACTAAAGAAAAGTATAAATAAACTAAAATCATGATAAGGTTCGATAAAACTAATAATTAGTTTTAAGCGTTTTCAAGAAAGAATTTTGATATAGAAAACTCAATACATTAGAAATAAACATGATAGGATCAGGTCGGCACAAATTTTATTAAATACCAAAAGAGTTTACATCTTATAGCTCTTAGAGAAATCAAGTGTGATTTCTCCTCAGAAATGAAACTTATCTAGTCAAACGCATGGTGTAGTCTATATATAGTCCCGCTAATGCGACTGGGAGCTTTAGTCGCATGGCTCACGCTATTAACATGTTTAAATGTATGACTCATACGACTGTCATCATCAATCGTATGGCCAATCAGTCAAACATATGATTCATGTGTTTGACCTGTTAACATACATTTAAACACACTAACAAACAGATACACATTACAAACTCGATCTATCCTATCCACACACTAATGACCACACAAATATGCATTCACAGATTCCCCACTGGACATTGATGTCGTATCTTAAACTACGTTGTCGAGTGTTGTGATGAATATGCTGCAACTTTAGTCACACGTCTATTAATGTCATCCCCCATGCGTCAACAGATTCTCTTTTGACTAATGCTAAAGGTTTGCAAAAATTTGATCCGAGTTTTTACAGTGAAACCAAATCCTTAAAGCTTTTGTATCAGACTTCCCCCTCAAATTACGCGTATCGATCCTCAGATCTTCAAAACCCAACCGGCGTTTCATAGAAACTTTGAAAACTACACCAATCGACATCAGATAAGTGAATACCCATGAAAACCTGAAATCCTATTTGTTTTTCGTAACCAAAATATGAGCTCATCGAAAATGGAAATAATTTGGAAGTCCCTGAATCATAGTTGAATTTGCATTAGGAAATAATTTGGAATCTCTGAATCGTAATTGAATTTACATTACTCTATCTTCATGAAACTCTTTCGGACAATATGACTCGTTATTGAAATCACATCACTCAGAACATGAATGTCGATACTATGAAACCTTTATTGGAACTATCAAACCACCCGAGTATTGTTGCATAATTAATCTAGATTTCAAAGAATTAATCTATTTTCTGACAATTTTTATTTCCCATCATTCTTGGTAAAGTCACATCCATTTAAACTCTAACCAGCAACGACGAACTTTCAATCATCAAATATAAAAGAGTTAACTTTCGTTTTGCTCCCTGTGATTTGGTCGTTTTAACGATTTTGCCCCAATCATTTAAAAACGGTCATTTAAAAACGGTCATTTTCCTCCAACAGTTTACTATGTTTTTCTCATTTTGTTCCTCGCCTTTAAGTCCATCCAAAATATTTGTTAACTAAAAGGGTATTTTAGTAATTATACAAATAAAAGCAAGGGTATTTCAGTAATATATATAACACACATACACTCTCATCTCTTTATCTTTCCATCACAGATCTAAACCATCTCTTTCTCTAAACTCTCTATCTCTCTCTTCACCATAGCCAGCCACCACCAGATCACTACCAACAGCCACCACCCCACCCAACTCTATACAGACAACAAGCGCCATTATCGTCACCGCCAGTGACCCTCACCGCCGCCGTTTCAGACTTAACCTGATTCTTTCTCTAAGCCCCTACAATAGATCTGAATCGCCTCTCTCTCTCTCCCTAACTCCTAACTAACATCATTGCAGATCTAAACCTGAATCTTGATCGCCAACACCACCTCTACATTTTTAACACCACTTGAATCCATCCACCCATTTCACCTTCTTATACCCAATTTCCCAACCAGATCTAGAACCCCATCAAGCCAAGAGAGAGAGAAAGATAAAGAAAGATTAGGGCTTCGATATTGCTTAGATATGTGATTTTGTGCTTCAATCTATGGTCGGCAAGTGGCGGTGGCTGGCTTGTGGTGGTGGCAACATGTGGTGATGGTGGCAGAGTATGTTGAGGTAGGAAAAAGATTCAAAACTTAATTGTTGACCAAAATTGTTGAAAAAAGATGAATTTGTGCTTAGATATGTGATTTTGTGCTTAAATCTATGGTCGGCAAGCGGGGATGGCTGGCTTGTGGTGGTGGCAACATGTGGTGTTGGTGGCAGAGTATGTTGAGGTAGGAAAAAAGATTCAAATCTTGATTGTTGACCAAAATTGTTGAAAGAAAAATATGAATTTGAGTCTGAGGTTAGATTTGAAGTATAGAGCAAAAAAAAAAGAAAGGATTACAGAGTATGTTGAGGTGGGAAAAATGACCACTGTTGTTGTGGTCTGATGTAAAATTACCTTTTCCCCTTCAAAATGGAATATATGAAGAGTCCATTGAGGAATCGATAAGAGTTTGAGAATTAAGGATGATAATGTTATGTACAGAGAGATAGATGATAATGGTGAGATGAGAGAGAAACATAATGATTTTTCTTATTTGTTGATATATAAATCTTTACATAATATATATATATATATATATATATATATATATATATATATGTATGTATATCAATAAGTAATTGTGTTTTTATAGTTGAAGTTATCAAAATATTAGAGGAAGGAGCAAAATGGAAAAAATATAGTAAATTGTCGGAGGAAAATGCTTGTTTTAAATGGTTGGGGAAAATTGTTAAAACGACCAAACCATAGGGAGCAAAATGGAATTTTACTCAATAAAAAATTTGATGCTTTTGGCCCATAATAGTCACACCACCAAGATAAAAGTTTGCTTAGGTAACCGTGACTACCCCTCTAACTTTAATACCATATGATTTCATCATGTCAAAACACTCTTTGATTGATTCAATGTGTTTTCGAACACCCGTATCTCACGCTGAAAACAGAACACGTAATAACCTGGAAACAGGTGCCCAACATTTTTCACAATCATCCTCTTATTTAGTATGTTTAGAAACAAAATAGTTTAAGAAAGTTTTTTAATAGGATGGCTCATACTTTTGAACTTTCAAACGAATGGCTCATACTTTTCAACTTTCAAAAGGATGGCTCATACTTTTGAATTTTCTACCGGATGGATCGTATGACTAAATCTTTTAACAAGATGGCTCATACGATTGAACAATAGCTACTGCAACTCTCTCATACTACTGAAACTGCTGTTAAATTACTTTTGATACAAAATCATCAATTTTTCGAATTAGATGATGAAACCACTTTAAAAAGGAGCAAAAATCAAAATTAAACAAATCCTTAGGTTCAGTTTGCCTTGTTATCCTTGTTTTAACCTTTGATTTTGATAGAAACATTTTTGCACCAATTTAACGTCTAGAACATCAAAAACATGAAATTCAAACAGTAATCAAGAGCGTAGGCAATCTAATCAAATGTTAGATCAAGTAGATTGGTACTGTAGCTCTAATACTAATTAAAATTACTTGATTCGGATCGATAAACTTAACAATTGGTGTTTAAATGTGTTAAAGACCAAAGTTTCGATATAGATAACTCAATACGGTAGAAATAAACGTGATAGAATCAAGTCGGCACAAATTTTATTCTATATTGTAAGACTTTACATTTTTAAGGTCAGGGATAAATCAAGTGTGATTTCTCCTCACAAATGAAACTAATCTAGTCAGATGCAAGGCCTAACCTATATATATACCTCCTTATGCGTTGGGAGCTCCAGTCTCATGGCTCACGCGATTGACATGTTTAAAATATGACTCATACTATTGACATCACTAATCGTATGGCCAATCAGTCAAATGTATCAGTCATGCATGCGTTTGACCTGTTCACATACGTTTAAACACACTAACAAACACATATACATTGCAGAGTCGATCTAGCCTATTTGCGCAATAAAGACCACACATATATGCATTAACACCAAGGAGTGCACACTTGTTCAAACTATTGACACCAAGGAAACTAAGGGTTCAAGGTGGTGAAACCGCTCCTCGACAATATTGAAACACTTTCCAAATTGCTTATGATATGGTCTAGTTGCTTGGTTCATCAGTTGGAAATGATATTAGTAGAAACTGCTACATCAGAGGCAACTAAGGTCATAAAAAATATGCTATTGGCAGTAATTATCACCAATAACTTAGTCTATTAACACTTAGGTGATTCGCAATAACTAAGCTGCTAGTGAGTCATCATCGATAGCTAAGTTACTACTAAAGAAATCATGTTGAAGGATTTTTTTGTTGACATAAGTAACTACTGATGGTATAACGAAGAATTGAAAACTATTTAATCGCCAATCGTCAAAAGTTATTGTTAATGGTAACTGAATAACTATCAACCTTTTAACCGGCAGTTGTCATACCTTTTCATGAAGAATTCTGTTGTTTCAACAACACATTTTGATTGTTAAAAATCATACCTTTTCATGAAGAATTCTATTGTTTCAACGAAACATTTTGATTGTTTCCCAACAAGATAAATCGAAAGTCTTTAGTCTATTCCAAAGATTTTTGGGTCCACGTTTTGAAAACATAAACACATACTCGTTCTTGTCTCCCTTTACTTTATGCAATTAAATATTCTCAAAGTATCAGTGAAATACTTTAACCTATATTGATTACACGATTCAAAGAGATTATCTACGTGATTTCAAACAACAAAACCTATATATTGTTTTTTTCAGAATACATTTGAGAATATCGTATTTACTTCTTCATTATTGATTTCATATAAACACATACATGAAAGACATTAGCAAGTAAAACACCAAGATGCTGTTGGGAATAATTCGAAATTGCTTGGATAAATCTGAAGTCGTGTAATCACTATCAGATCAAACAATTGGAGTTGCTACCAAGCTTTGATCGGATAAAATCAGAAAAATTCTAGATTTTTGTATGGCCATTTTAGATTGAGAGTCAATAATCAAATTTCGATTATTTTGGCAGTTTTCATTGGGAGCGTATATGCAGTTTTCACAAACTGTAGGCAGTTTTTATTTTGCACAAACCACCTTTAGTCCCTTAAGTTTCCAAAAGTGCATATTTAGCCCGAAATTCAATTTCTGATGCATTTTTTATAAATGACTTTTGTCCAAAAATGCATATTTAGCCAGGGGCTCTGCCCCTTGGACCCCGCCAGGGGCTGCCCCCCCTGGACCCTGCTCCCAGGAGCGCTGCCCCCTTGGATCCCCGGTTAGTCCCGATGACATTCAAATAAGCGTGCACTCTTATTTGAACGTCACACGCAATCTCAAATTACACTAAAATATCAAACATACCTTCCCCATTTTAGTGTAATCAAGAATCACCTAACTTGTTCACATCAATCAAACAAACTAATGCATAAATGAAATGTCGTGACGATCGAACACATTCCAAATATTCGAATTTAAGGGTGTCTCTAAGGATTGAACCCTTAATATCCATACTGAATACATGAAGATAATATACACATTAGTTTACATACATAGATCTAACTTGACACTATCTTTTACTAGCCTATGTCCCTATCCTTCATAAGCATATCAAAGCCAAGTCCAAGCTTCTTGAAGCAGCTAAACTTCATGCTCATATAGGTAGCTCTTTTACTCTTGCACCTGCAAATGCAATTTTTCAAAAGAGCTATTAAGAAGATATACCTCAACCTTACTTAACTTGCAGATCTAAACACATACCTTTGGGATAATTTTAATGTTGTGTTCCAAACTCTAGATGTTAAGCTTTCCACATTGAATTCTGCACCTAACGTCATATTAGGTGGGAATTGGGTATCTTAACATGAGAGTTTTCAGATGGACTTTAACCCTAATCCCACAGCTGATCCTTTCACGAGATCTCTAGTTAACCCTTTGGTTAAGTGATCAGCTAAGTTATGTTGAGTTCTCACATACTCAACCGAAATCGCACCATGCATGATGAGCTCACGAACCATACTTTATTCTATATTGTAAGACTTTAAATTTTTAAGGTCAGGGATAAATCAAGTGTGATTTCTCCTCACAAATGAAACTAATCTAGTCAGATGCAAGGCCTAACCTATATATATACCTCCTTATGCGTTGGGAGCTCCAGTCTCATGGCTCACGCGATTGACATGTTTAAAATATGTCTCATACTATTGACATCACTAATCGTATGGCCAATCAGTCAAATGCATCAGTCATGCATGTGTTTGACCTTCACATACGTTTAAACACACTAACAAACACATATACATTACAGAGTCGATCTAGCCTATTTGCGCAATAAAGACCACACATATATGCATTAACACCAAGGAGTGCACACTTGTTCAAACTATTGACACCAAGGAAACTAAGGGTTCAAGGTGGTGAAACCGCTCCTCGACAATATTGAAACACTTTCCAAATTGCTTATGATATGGTCTAGTTGCTTGGTTCATCAGTTGGAAATGATATTAGTAGAAACTGCTACATTAGAGGCAACTAAGGTCACAAAAAATATGCTATTGGCAGTAATTATCACCAATAACTTAGTCTATTAACACTTAGGTGATTCGCAATAACTAAGCTACCAGTGAGTCATCATCGATAGCTAAGTTACTACTAAAGAAATCATGTTGAAGGATTTTTTTGTTGACATAAGTAACTACTGATGGTATAAAGAATTTATAACTATTTAATCGCCAATAGTCAAAAATTATTGTTAATGGTAACTGAATAACTATCAACCTTTTAACCGGCAGTTGTCATACCTTTTCATGAAGAATTCTGTTGTTTCAACAACACATTTTGATTGTTTCAAATCATACCTTTTCATGAAGAATTCTATTGTTTCAACGAAACATTTTGATTGTTTCCCGACAAGATAAATCGAAAGTCTTTAGTCTATTCCATAGATTTTTGGGTCCACGTTTTCAAAACATAAACACATACTCATAAGCATATCAAAGCCAAGTCCAAGCTTCTTGAAGCAGCTAAATTTCATGCTCATATAGGTAGCTCTTTTACTCTTGCACCTGCAAATGCAATTTTTCAAAAGAGCTATTAAGAAGATATATCTCAACCTTACTTAACTTGCAGATCTAAACACATACCTTTGGGATAATTTTAATGTTGTGTTCCAAACTCTAGATGTTAAGCTTTCCACATTGAATTTTGCACCTAACGTCATATTAGGTGGGAATTGGGTATCTTAACATGAGAGTTTTCAGATGGACTTTAACCCTAATCCCACAGCTGATCCTTTCACGAGATCTCTAGTTAACCCTTTGGTTAAGTGATCAGCTAAGTTATGTTGAGTTCTCACATACTCAACCGAATCGCACCATGTATGATGAGCTCACGAACCATCCTATGTCTCACACCTAAGTGTCTTGACTTGCCATTATACACTTGACTATACGCCTTAGCCAGTGTAGCTTCACTATCACACCTTATAGAAATGGGAGCCATTGGTTTTGGCCACAATGGAATCTCATAAATCAAGTTTCTTAAGCTTCACTATCACACCTTATAGAAATGGGAGCCATTGGTTTTGGCCACAATGGAATCTCATAAATCAAGTTTCTTAGCCACTCAGCTTCTTTGACAGCTGTGGCTAATGCTACAAACTCAGACTCCATTGTTGAATCAGTTATGCAAGTCTGTTTCTTTGAATCCCAAGAAATGGCACCTCCCCCAAGTAGGAATACCCAACCACTTGTGGAAGAATGACCTTCCTTATTGTTTATCCAACTTGCATCTAAATATCCTTCAATCACCGAAGGAAATCCAATGTAAGTTAGACCATAATCCATGGTTCCTTTCAAGTATTTGAATACTCGACCTAGTGCTTGCCAGTGATGAGTACTAGGATTGCTAGTAAACCTACTAAGTTTACCAACAGCATACGCTATATCTTGTCTGGTGCAGATCATAGCGTACATAAGTGATCCAATCGCTCTTGAGTACTCAAGTGGAGATACTGCAATGCCTTTATTAGGTAATAGCTTCAGACTAGGATCAACAAGAGTACTTGCGGGAGAACAATCCTTGAAATTGAACTTGTTCAAGATCTTCTCAATATAGTGTGATTGAGAGATTGAAATGCCCATGTTCTCACGTTTGATTTTAATACCTAAAATCACCCCAGCCTCCCCCATATCTTTCATAGCAAACATAGATGATAAAAATTCTTTTGTTCTATTGACTTGATCTTGGTTAGTGCCAAAAATCAACATATCATCTACATACAAACAGATCAAGACTCCGTTTCCAGAAGCATCAAACTTGCTATAAACACATTTATCTGCTTGGTTTAAAGCAAAACCATTAGACAATACAATCTCATCAAACTTTTGATGCCACTGTTTGGGTGCTTGCTTCAAACCATAAAGAGATTTAATTAGTTTACACACCTTGTTTTCACTTCCAGGCATAACAAACCCTTCTGGCTGTTTCATGTAAATCTCCTCATCTAATTCACCATTTAGAAATGCAGTTTTCACATCCATTTGGTGAATTACAAGATTATGTATAGCAGCAAGAGCTAATAATAATCTAATGGTGGATATCCTTGCTACAAGAGCATATGTATCAAAGAAGTCAATACCCTACTTTTGTCTAAACCCTTGGATTACTAATCTGGCTTTGAACTTATCAATAGTACCATCCACCTTCATCTTCCTCTTGAAGATCCATTTACTTCCCAATGGTTTACAACCAGGAGGTAAATCCACTAATTTCCAAGTGTTATTTTGCAAAATAGAGTCCATTTCATCTTGGATGGCTTCTTTCCAAAATGAAAAATCCCTTGAAGCCATTGCTTCACTATATGTCTTTGGATCCTCATCAACATTGAAACAATATTGATATTGAAAATTAATATCAATCCTAGATCCTTCAACTAAGTACAGTTGAAAATCGTCACCATAAGACTTGGCCTTTCTTTCTCTTGAACTCTTTCTTGGTTCAGTGCTAGTTGAAGGCATAATTTCTTTTCCATTAGAAATCTGGAGAGAAGGATTCATATCCTTTGGCCTAGGTATAGATGTGAATCTTTCTTCATCATATTCTACATTTCCACTTCTTGCCTCAATAACCGTATGTACTGAAACGTGGTCATTTGGTTCTATTAAAATAGAACCTGTGAGCAAATGAGTGCTCAGCATATCCAATGAAAATGCATTCTATACCTCTTTCCTCTAAGTTTCTTATCTTAGGATCATTGAGCCTAACCATGGCTCTACAACCCCAAACTCTTAGTTTTTGCAACTCGGGTGGCTTTTTATACCAAAGCTCAAAAGGGGTTGTTTTGTTCCTTTTATTAAGAACCCGGTTTAACAAATAACAGGCTGTCAACATAGCCTCTCCCCAAAACCCATTATTTAAATCTGAATGGGATAACATGGTACTAACCATCTCTTTTAGCGTCCTATTCTTCCTTTCCGTCACACCATTTTGTTCTGGTGTGTAAGGAGCTGTGGTAAGGTGTATTATTCCAGTTGATTGGAAATATTCCAGATATAAATACTCACCACCTCTATCCGTATGTAGGGTTTTGATCAATTCACTTTGATGAAGCTCTACTTCTTGTTTATAGATTTTAAACTTTTCCAAAGCTTCATCATTTGCATGTAACAATTAAACGTAACAGAACCTAGTAGCATCATCTATAAAGGTTACAACATACTTCTTGTTACCTAATTATGGTGTACCATGAAAATCACATAGATCACTATGTATCAAATCTAACAATTTACTTTCTCTAGTAACATGTTGCAAGAATGGTTTTCTAGTTATTTTATTCAACTTGCAGATATGACACTTTTCATTTGTTAAATTAACTGCCGGAATTAAGCTCATCTTAGACATTTCCATAAGTCGTTTATAATGTACATGTCCTAATCTAGCATGCCATAATTCAGATTTTGACGAATTTACACTAGATGACGAATCAATCATACAAACAGAATTATCACTAAACGGCATTTCTAGATTAACATATTCATACCATTACATAAATAACCAAATCCGATAAAAGAACCATGTCTTGACAAGATATACTTGTCACATTCTAACACTTGTTTGTACCCGCAATTATTTAATACGATACCGGATAACAAGTTTTTCCGAATGCCGGGTACATACAATACATTACTTAAACTTAGAGTTTTTCCAGAAGTAAATACTAGTACTACACTTCCAATTCCGTGGATTGGCTCGGTTGCAACATTTCCCATCTTTAAAACAGATCCATCTTCAATTAATGTAAGGTCCTTGAACCACCTTCGATCCTTACATACGTGAGTTGTTGCTCCCGAGTCATACCACCAAGCAAAAGAATCATCCTGCACATCCAAATTATAATTAAAGTTTAATTTCTGACCTTGTTGCTTTGGATCCTTAGAGGATCCACCAGCGCCAGCTTCATTCTTGGCTTTACCAACACGACAATCTCTCTTGAAGTGTCCTGGTTTACCACACTTCCAACAGCCTTGATCATTGGTCTGTTTTGCATACTTCACAGCCTTGTTCTTCTGGTTAAACCCACTTTGATACTTTCTTTTGTTGTTTCCCTTGTTAGAATTTTTGAGACTAGGACCACTTTCTTCCACCATGTTAACAGAAGACCCACCAACGTGTTTGTCTTTGTTAATATTTTCCATGGCCCGACAAGACTCCTCAATTCGAAAACAACTTCCAAGTTCAACCAGATTCATGTCCTAATTCTTATGTTTTAAAGTATGTTTAAAATCTTTCCATGAAGGAGGAAGTTTATCAATGATAGATGGAACAGAAATAGCTTCATCCATCTTTAAACTATGTTGTTCGAATTGACCAAGAGTTCTTAGACATTCATTGTATTGTTCCATGATGGGTCTACCATCAACCATTTTATAATTCATAAAATCACTGACCAAGAATTTCTTACTAGATGTGTCTTTAGCCATGTATTTGTCCTCTAGTAATTCCCACAGTTCTTTTGCAGATTCAACATTTTGATAAATATCGAAAAGAGAGTCACACATACCATTCAGAATATGCCCACGACAGATGTAATCAGCATTCAACC
Source organism: Scalesia atractyloides (assembly GCA_947069175.1). Classification (NCBI taxonomy): domain Eukaryota; kingdom Viridiplantae; phylum Streptophyta; class Magnoliopsida; order Asterales; family Asteraceae; genus Scalesia; species Scalesia atractyloides. The sequence continues at coordinate 33,449,751 of CAMTDV010000027.1, read as the reverse complement.
ACTTTCCACGCTTCCTAGTTTGTTCCAGCGGTTCATCCACCACTTCCTCGGGCATCGGGGTACTCAGAACATACACCACTTTCAAAGTCGTCAACAGAAAATGCATCTTCTTTTGCCAGCGATGAAAGTATTGCCCTTCAAACTTGTCCAATTTCGCAAATTTTTTCGTCATATCCTTCGAAGATTCACCACCGCTTGTCATCTTCACTGAAATTGTTTGATCTTTGTTGGGAATAATTCGAAATTGCTTGGATAAATCTGAAGTCGTGTAATCACTATCAGATCAAACAATTGGAGTGGCTACCAATCTTTGATCGGATAAAATCAGAAAAATTCTAGATTTTTGTATGGCAATTTTTGATTGAGAGTCAATAATCAAATTTCGATTATTTTGGCAGTTTTCATTGGGAGCGTATATGCAGTTTTCACAAACTGCAGGCAGTTTTTATTTTACACAAACCACCTTTAGTCCCTTAAGTTTCCAAAAGTGCATATTTAGCCCGAAATTCAATTTCTGATGCATTTTTTATAAAGGACTTTTGTCCAAAAGTGCGTATTTAGCCAGGGGCTCTGCCCCTTGGACCCCGCCAGGGGCTGCCGCCCCTTGGACTCTACTCCCAGGAGCGCTGCCCCCGGACCCCCGCCAAGGGGGCGCTGCCCCCTTGAATCCCCCGTTAGTCCCGATGACATTCAAATAAGTGTGCACTCTTATTTGAACGTCACGCGCAATCTCAAATTACACTAAAATATCCAACAATGAGCAAGTAAAACACCAAGATGCTGACTTCACTAACATATTTCCCTGAGTTCACTTACATCACTTAGAACTCATTTCATGAAGAGTGATTATTATGAATCAACACTTTTTAGCAATAAATAGGACCAATTTGCTTTATTTATTATTTTCGGTCTTGCCGTTCCTTTTCCGTGTCTTTAGTATTGAAGCTTTGATGCGTCGATCTTCCTTCTGGTTCTTTTGGGTTGATTGAATTGCTTGAGCATGTACTTTCACTTGTGAGACACTAGATCGAGCCACATTATGTCGAGAAGTCTCATGGATCGGAGTTCAGACCATCAACTAGTTCAGGGACTAATGCCTCATATGTTGGTAATGCGGATGAGCTTGTTGGTTCAGTTGGAAACTTATGTTGTCTATACATGTGTACAATCCGGCATGCTAGCCTAATGCAAAATGTTTCTTCATCAGGAATACATGTGAGTTGTTCTTCAGCTTGAAGTGTGTTGTGATGTGAACTGGTTGCCAAACTAATGAAACAACATGTGCAGTGTGCAGTACGAAGAAGAAAATGATGCCATTCGTTTGGTTATGATTTGGCCAAACATTCCAATGCTTATGTTGATAACTAAGATATTCTTTGCTTTTCTATTTATACAAACACAAGTAGGCATACATTAACCTGTTGAATGCAATGCAAAGAACATGTGAAACACCATGTGGGTTTCTTTCTAATCGATAAACATGCCTTCTTTAATAATGTTAGGTATTGAAAGAAGTAAACAGATGGCCTTCCACATGTTTTGGTGCAGAGACTGTCTTGGAGTTGATCCACTATGTGTTTTATCTCTTATGAATGTTTAATACGACGTTCCTAGCCAATGCAACATCATGTAACATATAAATTATATGTCGCGTTACCAAAACCTTAAACCCTCGTCAAATTTTATTCGACAAGAAAACTGTTATTTAACATCCAAGGTTTATAGAGTATCTGAAAGGAGACCACTACAATTTAGAAATAAATAGATTTGTGTAATTAGTTGAAGATGGAACAATTAGTGGTGGATATGTTGGAAAGAATATCAACATTAGCCAAAATTAAGAGAAAATATTAGGATATATTGAGTTGGTTGATTAACGCCTTTTTAAGGGGCTTGTAATTATATTAATTATATAATTGGATTAGTGTATTAGAAATGTGGTTGTTTAACTAAAAAGTGAAAACGTATATGTTAAGTTATTGTTACGTATGCATCGGGATTGAAATAACTAAAAGGCAAAAGTGTAAATTGGTTTAATTAAAACAAATTAAATAAAAAAGGTTGGGTGGTGTGTAATTTATTAATTAGCTAAAAATAAAAAAAAATATGGTCTTCTCTCTCTAGATCAACGCCTGTTTAACAGGGCAACACCCTTCCTCAAGGCTCCCCTTTAACGCCAAAGCGGAGAGGTGTACGGCGCCCCATAGGGGTAAGATGCGACATGTCACGCCCACTACACATAGTCTTGTATAACATCTCTCTCGATCAACGCCTGCTTAACAGTTAAACGTTAGTAACTAGGTATTGTCTTAATGTACTAACCCGATAACGTCAGCTTTATCAGAGTTAAATGAAATAAAAACACAACTGACTTAAAACAACAAAGACTATACCCAGCCATTAACAATAGGAACATTAATTAAATACTAACATATCAAAAACATAAAGACCGGACACAACCCCAATATTTTTTTTCATATGATGGACACAAACTATGGATCATGCAAGTCTCGTATGTTTGAAACAATATGATATAACGTTATCGGGTTAGTACATTAAGAATTGAGACACGATATCGAATCAATCGTCTAAAAACTACATCTAATCCAGCCTCTATACTATCTAAACTAGTTACAAGATTTTCTAACTTTCTATCGGCCATTGTCATGTCCTCCGTGTCATGAAGAACACAAAAGAGGGCACCATCAACACTCCCCACCTCATTCGCGACCTTGTCCGCCTTCTCCTTTGGCCTCAGTACTTTCAAGATCAACGAACACCCACTGCGATTGTTCTTCTTTGTATATCCCGGTGATGACAAGAAGAGCAAGAGAATTCGTAAAACACGAGAAGCCATCACATTCACTTCTCTAAGAATCTTCACCACCATTTGCAAATGGTAATCTTTTAAACAAGGTACAACCGTAAACTTTCTTTCGGATCGTTTCAATGATCTAATGCACTTTAATGTCTCTTTATTTAACTTCTTTCTTAACCTAAAGTAGGATAAAACTTCTTCCTCAATACGCGATTCGCTACTTCTTCTCCGAAAACTCGACTGAAGGCATAAGGCTTGTTCCTTTATCTTCTGTCGTGTGTCCCTAACTATGCCACAAGTGTCCAGCATTTTAACAGAATGATCCAATGCATTCTCTAATACCTTCCCATGTTGTGCGAGGGAAGCGTAAACAAGTTCCTCGGCATAGCTATACACCTCCGATAAACCAACTAAGCCGGTTTGAACTGTCTCGGCTGTTAGAGTTTCTGATGACGAACACCATCGCATTTCCCACGCTCGTAACTTGTTTAGCTCAGCCTCAACACGAAGCGAAGTCGGGTGTAATGTAGAAGGCAAGCTAATTGATCTATTTGGAGGCAATGCAGACAATCTTTCCATATTCTTTGTTCTACAAAAGCTTGAATCACTCGTTTATAAACTATTGTGGTACTTATAACTTATTGCTCCCTACAAGTTGTTGAAGATAATGACAAGAGAGAATATAAGCATGTTATAGCAATGTGGGCAGCCTTACTGATTTTAATGAACCTGTAGCCTTTTAGGTTAGCATATTTAGAAATACCGATCTTTTGTTGGATTTCAGGACCAGAATAACGAAATGGACAACTTATGTGACAAATTAAGGGTCTCTCCATTGAATGTATTGTTATTAATTTGTTAGATGAATGCATGTATAGCTAGCACAACAAGAAATATTCTTTGTTGAATAAATTGCAGAGTGCATGTGAAAATTCAAGATTTTTTGAAGAGTTGGTGGTAGAGGAGTTGTTGCGTATATTGGGGACAAGGGCATGATAGTATGAGTTAAAAATTATGGGTACGGAATGGCGTGGAGGTACATGATATGGTGATAGAAATGAATTTTTTTTCTTTAATTTGATATTCGGATACCAAGAATGGCATAAGATCTTTGAGGGATTTGGCTCAAGATTAAGGGTTGATGGTCGATACCATTTTCATTGTTGAATTTTGCATCTTTTTTTAATTTATTAATAATTTAATTTTTATATTGAACTTTAAAAATAATTTAGTACACTAATGTTAATAATCATAAGGGTAAAATATTATATTACAAAAGTTTCATCAGTTTAGTGTATAATTAAACTTTATATCGTAATATGTTTTCTAAGATTCAGTTTGAAATATGTTTTGTATGCTCTTACGTATAATACTTTACGTTTGATTGTTTTTCTGGTAGTATTCAAATGGCAACTTAAACCAACACACCATCCACAAATGAATTAAACACTTGGATACATTAAAAATAAAGCACATTCGGTCACATTGGCAACCTACGTCCATGGTTGCATCTTGGTTCTTTGGCGACCTATGCCCACCGCTATAAAAAAGTTTCTCTTTTGTTCTGCTTAAACAAATATTACAATTACATATATAAGGTATTTATAGATACATAATTACATATTACGGCTCATTACTTTGACAACAAGAAACTAAACATGGGCCTAATTTAACTAATTTAAAGTCAGCCCTATTGTCTTTCTTCCTATCAAATTTCATTGAGCCCCAAATTCCAAAATAGAAAGTCTTGACAAAACAAGCACATCAATATCCCACTTGATGACTTTGCACAATCTTCAACTAAGGGATGACAAAAATACCCGATCCCGACGGATATATTCGAAACCCGACACAAATGAGACGGGTATACCTGACCCGAACCCGACCCATTGTCATCCTACTTCAAGCCCTAAAATAAACCGACCATCCCGTAACTCTAGTAATCTTCAATAAATTAATTTTCCAAACTGACACTAGTTGTAGCAACCACTCTCACAAAGTACCAGAAAGTCTAGTTGAATCTCCTGCGAGCTCCAACACGACAGTCATATAAGACCCAGTCGTTTCTAACCCCACCACTAAGCTATCATCTCATCCGACTTGCACAATCTGCAAGATCTAGAGCTACTCCGAGGATCGTCAATACACTCCAAACTCACTAAATAATCACCATGAGAGAATTTTTTTAGTTAGTATATTGGTCTTAAAACCCAACGGCTTTTTGGAACTATACACGGAGCATGTCTCATGTTCCCACTTTTACCAAATCCCCTAACTAGTTCCAACTTCCGAACTAATTTAGCTATAATCCATGTAGCTCCAGGTTTCAAATGAACCCTCTTAGCACTAGATTCAACGAACCATACTTTGTCATGCTTGACCAGGACAATCAAACTTCCCTCCGCAGGTATGTAACCCATATACAATGATCCATGTTTCTTTCCACAAGCAATAACCAAAATACCATCAATCACTTTTCATTTACCACCACCAAACTTTACTTTAAATATATGTTCATCCCAATGATCGACTGAAATAAACTTCGTCTTCAAACCTCGAATTAAACTGACATTCTTCAAGTTCCATGTAGTTCGCAATGGAGTTACCAGATCAACATCTTCCAAACCCATTACTTCAAAAATCTCATCATTGGCTAATCACACCTTTCCTAAATCACCCTATTTTTGATTCACCATTGTTTCCTCTTTGTACATGGCATGAAACGATGAATTCCTTAATGGTGGTTGTGATGATTATGATATGAACACAAGCAACAAGTAAGTTTTACCCTCGAAACCAAGCATGAAACTAAATCCATGGAAAGCTCAAGAAAAAAGATTCAGATATTTACCTTTCGGCTCGAGAATGAGTACGTTAGTGATCTTTGTTCCTTTCCTTAGATTCTTTGCGAAAATGGCTCACAACAAGCTTTTTCTATCTAAACTCTATCATTTCTATCTCTAGGATAACAAAAGAATAGTGAACCAAATGGGGTATTATGGTTTCCCCAGAAATATCACTATCTATAGTTACTATTTTTTCGTTCATGGGTTTTCCATCTATATATGCGAAGTGGGGTTTTAAATTCATTATCTCAAACAGATTCATAATAAGATATGTAAGAAGAAGAGGAAGAAGAAACAAAACCAAAATTCCTATATTAAGATTTGGGGTGTTACACCCACACATCACGAAGAGATCTTGAAAGTCTAATAGTTGGATGACTTTGAAGAGTAATAAGATAATATCCACTTTATGGTATCCGGATATAACGCGTGTTTAGAAATCTTGAAAACTAAATCACATGTACTTTAAGATTGTTATGTACTCTAAAATTAGTATATTGTAAAAATAGAAGTGATAATCGAACAATTAAAAGCATCTATCATTCAAGCGGGTTTATAATAATAATAATAATAATAATAATAATAATAATAATAATAATAATAATAATAATAACAATAATAATAATAGTGTCGGGGTATGACCCGGTTTGGTCAACGTGGGCTGGTTAAGCCAGTAAACCGAAATATATCATATTATCTTAAAATTTTTTAATATGAGATATGAATGATAGAACCAAATCTCCGGAATATTGAGAAGATACACACGATGTTCAAATCATAGGCCTACCCTATACAAACGGCGATACCTAAAAAAGGAGAAACCTAAATGGATCGAAGAGTATACATAGATGAAGACGTAAAGGTAATATTCATTCACTCATATCGTTCCCTTACCATGTATTATACTTATACCTATACCTATTCTCATGCTAGTGGTGGTTACAGGAACCCCCCCCCCCATTCCTGTAACGAGTCCTAACGGTTTTCTCTTTTGCGGATTCTTGCGTAGACAGTCTATTAGTGCGTCGGAACAAAGAAGGACCGTCGTCGACGCATAAAGATTCCATCGCCGACGCCTTGCCTAACTTTTTGAAGTTGTAGATTTTGTTTTAGCCATTTGGTCCGTTATCTAACCTTTTCCCAGCCGAAACCATTTCATAACATCTCGTGACTTCATCCATCACATTATTATGTTAAATCCGTATAAATCCCTTCCCGTTTCAACATCTCTAAACAAAAACATTAAAATTCCTTAAGAATACTTACTAGTATCATGCCTCGGAACGAACACACTTTTGCATGAGCTCTCAGTTCGAGTTCAAGTACACTAACTTTGGCACTTGAATCCCTCAAACCTTGGCTCTGATACCAACTTGTAGCGCTCATCCTTAAGATTGGTCAAGAACACGTAATTTAAACACAAAATTTTGAATAAAAGTTTTGACATTTTGATATCATACTAAAAGTCTTAATTTACCTACGGATTAACCGGTTGTTTAGCTATTAACTACCCATCATTTACAAAAGATTATAACAAACACAAGTTTAGATACTTAAACATCTTTACTTTCAAAACATAATCATCAAAAATATCTTGACCCGTTTGATATTTTTAAATACGGAAGCGTGACGAAAGTAACTTGGAGTGTGTTTGATCCGAGCTTTGCTTGCCAGTTAAAAGTCAACTTACCTACACCACAATCACAAAATCAATATTAACTCACTTTTAACTTCATGTTACTAATTCACACAATCGTGTTATTCATTCTTTATGAAATCTTTCATTCACTGACTCGTTTGGAATGGATCACATTCATAACCATACTTCTACTTACTTGTCCGTTTATGACATTTAAGTCTACAACTTTAACTTAGTTTAAAGATAATAAATCATTATAAATTACCAATGCTAGTAAGTGTAAGAACTTACCTTTGTCTTGTTTTGTTTGTGATCCGGAATAGCTCGCACCTTCTTCTTTCACTCCTAAAATTTCAAAAGTTAACATGCTTAAATCTTATGTTTTCAACTCATTCTTTTCTTAACATAGCATATTAGTAATTCCCTACATTCTTGACATAAACCATTTAGCATCATGATTACATTTGATCATTGAAATCACATAAAAACCTCTATTCTAAGCATTTTATCAAACACTTAGTGTGCGTACCAAGATCAAAGCATAAGGTACAAGTACTCTATGCACATTCTTCCTACTTCATTACATAAACCATCATAATCGATCAAATTCACGTAATCGTCATCATCTAGCACACAACCATCTAACTAATGCTCTACTACATATAGTTTTACATTAACACTAAATTAATTTGCACCAACATGACCATCATTCATCATCCTAGTTCCATTACAAGTGGGTTTCATCATGAATCATCAATATAATAAAAAATTCAAGCATATTTCATCTTCTATATAGTGATTCTATCCATTATTCATACTAATTTTATCTAATTTCATAGATTGTTCATAACCCACTTATGAAAGTTCATCAAATCATAAAATTTAACTTACCTCTTGTTAGACTAGTTGAGATGATTAAGATTAAGTGTTCATGCAGAGAGATGGCCCTTGAATTCCTTCTTGATTCTCCTAATTTTTGTGAAAATGGGGCTTTCTTCTTCCCCTGCTCTTGTTCTAGACGCCACACACATCTGATGTGTGTGTGGTGTGTGTTGTTTTTATATTTATAAAACTAAACTTTCATTTATTTCCTCTTTTGGCCCCTCAAGTATGAACACTTATATTTAGATGGTTAAATACTTTTTTCTTTTAGGTTAACATTTTAACTTATGCACCAACTATGATCATGTTCCTAGTTACTACTTGTGGTACATTCTAATAACATATATAACTAGGCATAATTAAATTTTGGGGTGTGTGCCATCCGTGGGACCTAGTATGTATATACTTGCGACTAGATACCATGGCGAGTAGTTAGAATACGAGTCTCATTACAACAAGCAACGGTGTAACCTCAAGTGCTCGGGCCGAGTCGGAAGTACCGGCTACAGGCGTCGTTCCCTCCCAGCCTGTTGGCACTAGATCGCTAAATCTACTAGATTTGGAGTTTGAAGCGGAATCACCGCCAGGGCTTGAAAGGTTTCACTCCCATTCGTTATTTGCCATAGGTCTTAACCTTGGAGATAAGACTTGATGCAAGTGGGCCATTGTTTGTAGTTCGTCGAATTCAATTTCTTGATTCCGCCTACCACCTAAGTTCCACCATTCTTATTATTGTTGCCCTGCTTTTCTTGTTTCCTACTTTCAAAACAGATAAGGTTCTGACCTGAATGTTCCCTTCGAGTTCCATTGTAATTGACCGATCTTCGATTAGGTTACACGTGCGACTAAAACGGTTTTGATTCCTGCCGCTGATCAGGTTACTTTCTTGCTGATTGGCTTCTCGATGTGAGGCTCCGATACCAGTTGGGGTGAAAGTGGTATAGAAGCTTGTAAAAAAAACTTAATTGGAATTAAACTTTTTTTAATCAAATTACAATCACCAATCAAATTCTTTAAATAAATAAACAAACAAATCCTAATCCTAGTTAAATATGAAACACATTGACCAAATATAAAAACCAAACAATACATATCTACTCAACTAAGATAATTCAATTAAATGATTAGTAATTAAAAAAATACTTTTAATTATTATTTTACTTGGTTAGACCTTAGATTTATGATTTTCTTCAGACCTCCTCTTGAGATCGTCCGTACCACTCTTAGGTCTTCATTTATGTTGGTATTGTTAATATTTTGACACTTATGTCCTTGAAAACAATTCCAACATAATGTTCATCTTTTTCTTATAACAAGATCCACCTCCTTGCAATGTACATTCTCTTTTTCAGTTGGATACTCTCCTTTTTTTCATATTAACTAATAGAAACATTCAAGTGTCAAGATGGACAAAATATAAGATGGGATTAAGTGATATCTTTTGTTATTACCACTTATAACAACAGCCACTAGAAAAAAATATTATGGCGAATGATCTCCAAACAAATTAAACAGCTAGGATACTAGTGTTTATAAGTTCAAATATTGCAGCAAACATGACAGTAACACTAAGAACATTTGTTATTTTGTCTACAACAAGAAATCCCTATGTAGATAGTATTATAAGTGTTCTTATAATACTAAATTCTATAGCACTGAAAGTTTAAAAACACACATTCAAACAACCTAATATTTTCTTCAAGTGATTGCATAGGTTGAAATGAAGTATTTGCCAACGTTACGCATAAAGTTAGTAATGACCTTTTTTAAAACGTCATAAAGTTAGTAATGATTCATTCACTTGTAAAAAACTAAAGTCAACACAGAGAACAATTCCACCAGGAGTCAACTCCTAAGTCGGTAATTTTTTATTTGTTTATTTAATGCCAAAAATATTAATCAAATTTTATTTTATTTTGAACAATAATTATTATTATTTTACGTCCCGAACCGCAAAATATCTTGAATCCATCATATACTGTGTATGTTATCTTTCGTGAATGATTAACGTCCCTACATATATCTTAAATTATTTAACTACAGACAACTGTTTGTAAATGTTTTTTATTCACAAAATGAACACTTCAACACACAAAATCACACTTCCTTCTTTGTTTCACATAATCACAAATTCAAACCAGTACAAATAAAATGACTACTATCCACTAGTAACATAACCATAAAAGCGGCCGTTGGGTGGTAATTGATCACAAATGTGACCAAGGTGCAATATGTATATCTAGTTCGCTAGAATATTTAGAAGTGAGACTTGGGTTCCAAGTAGTTTTCGAAAAAGGCAATCTAACCCGACCTCATAACCCTCGATTTCGCGATCAAGTTTATGTAATCTCTCCATAACCATTTGTACATCAACTGTTTACACTCGTTCTTTTTTATGTCTTTCCACAAAGAATCTAGTGTAAGATCTATCATATCAGCGTCATTAATAATCTCTTCACATTTGTGACAACTTGGTTTGCCTGTCTGCATTAACCTTGTGATGAATGTATACAACTTATGATCAAGTTTTGGTTTACCTGACAAGATTACTAAAATATAGCGGAACAAAGAGATGGTGGCAATGACGATTTCTCGCAAAACTCGAATTACCATCGACAAATGATGGTCTTCACCATCGACAAGACACGATTCAATTTCCCTTTCCATTTGCTCCAATGATCCAACACAAGCGACTATGTTCTTCTTCGCTTTCTTTCGCGACAAAAAGTAATCCATAAGGTGACCATCGGTGGTTGAATAAGTGGCCACGCCTTTTCTCCGCTATGCATATTGAAGGACCCGAGCACTTCCCTTCATTTGCCCAAGCAATTCTAGGAGGCTGCCGTATGAGTCCATCAACCGAGTCGATCTAGCAAGCGCGTCTTCGATTAGGACTTTGTTTCTGGATTGAAGGTTAACCTTTTGTGTCTGGGTGGAACCAAGAAGTTCATTAACCGATGTGTACAAGTCAATTAGACATGCTAGACCGGTATGAATACGTGTGGATGAGTAGAATGATTCAAGTGTTTTGAGCTTGTTGAGGTTGATTTCAATTTGAGAAAAAGATGGATTTGATCTTGATGGAAGACTAATGGATCGAAGCTGAGATGGGTTTGTGCTTTCCATGTTTGAATTTTGGTCATGTATGGTAATGGTAATGGTATGATCTACTTCACACCCATATATATTATGATCCTTGTAGTGGTAGCGTGTTTTTTAGTATCTTTTCAAAATCCTCTTCATACACCCTAAAATATTATTTTCACACCTCTACATGTATACAACTCGTATAGGGTTGTATAACTGATTATTGCACAAAAAATATCAGATAATGTTTTTATGTCTTCATATATACGGGCCGCATAATATTGACCCGTATACAATGTTATACGACCCATATAATGTTATACAACCCAAACCTAATATAATGTATACGGCCCGTATAATGTTGTACGACTTATATAGAAACTTATACGACCTAATATTTTATCCATCTATATAAGCCGTATAATATTATACAACCCAATATTTGTTATATCAAATTATTATATACGTAATGTATAAGATTGAAATTAAGATTTTGAGATGTTTCAAATACTTTTAAAAAAGAAGATTTACTGATGTCAATAAAATGGTACTTATGACGTATGAGACATATATCTAAAGGCAAACCGCTTTGCATGTATGAGCTGTAAATGCTAGTCGAATTCTTCCTAGTTGCAACAGATATTAAAAAGATATAAGTGGGACATACTTACAAGAACTCTAAACCACAAATATTGTTGACATAATTATGAAAAATAATAATGCGATTGTGGGGGTACGTAAAATTCTTGTGAACCACTCGCAAAAATTAATGGATAGAAATATCAAGATATTTTGTGTTTAGATGTTTCTAGTAGAAGATTATAAGAGCAAGAGATTGTATCAAACCTAGCTAGCATATAATATTACGGTCAAGATAATAAACATAGATAAACTATATAAGAAAATGCATATAAAGTAGAATATCTTAGACATTAGATGAGGGTTCCATTGAAATATAATATTACAGTCAAGATAATAAATATATATATATATATATAAAAGAAAATGCATATAAAGTAGAATATCTGAGATATTAGGGTTCCATTGAAATATAATATTACAGTCAAGATAATAAACATAGATAAATATATAAGAAAATGCATATAAAGTAGAATATCTAAGACATTAGATGGGGGTTCCATTGAAATATAATATTACAGTCAAGATAATAAACATAGATAAATATATAAGAAAATGCATATAAAGTAGAATATCTGAGACATTAGATGAGGGTTCCATTGAAACAACAGAATTACAATTAAATACTGAAATTATCGATTTAAATAAACTAGTAATTTTACCTTGTGCGTTGCGACATGAGTTTAATTATCAGTATAGTATCGGCATGTAAAACCCTGTAAAAATCATGTCCAATAATGTAGCGACACGTGTCGTATTTTTATTTTAAGTCTATTAAAGACTAACAGGGACTAAAGGCGTCAACATGCTCAAACTAAGTCTCTGAGTGATCTTCTGATATCAACATGCATAAACCAAGCCTCTGAGTGACCATAGTGTCAACATGCCTAAAACATAGCCTCTGAGTTACCATTGGTGCCAACATGCTAAAACTTGGCCGCTAAGTGACCATTGTGTCAACATGCCTAGTTTCTGAGTGACATCGTAGTCAACATGCTTATAATGAGCCTCTAAGTGATCCTTTACAAAGTCATAACTCTCATGTGTCCCATTTGTTAGATAAGAGAGATCAAATCCATAATTATATAAAAGTTGGACAATGGATGGGCTAAAAGTGTCAACATGTTAATTTATACCTCTGAGTGACCTTTTAACGAACCGAGAGCTCGACAATGTCCAGGCATACTCCCGGGTACGCCAAATATTGGTTACAGAGGGTTAAATGTGCTAAAAAGGTGTTTTAGGAGGTTTTATAAGTTGAGGGGCTAAAAGTGTCAAACTTTGATTCTGGCCATGAGGCGGTCGCGGGGCGTGAGAGGCCTGTGTCTGCAGAAAATTTGCTTGGCCTCCACACAAATTGCCAAAAACCATTTGATTCGAAACCATGGTTTTCCAAACTGTTATGCCACGTTTTAGGACACTTGTAAGCTTCCTCTTATACCCTTAGCACCTAGCATCACCTCCTTCAAACTCTCCAACTATAAACAGATGCCAAGGTTTACCATTTGAACTTGCATATTTCTCATTCACAACTCTATCTCCCTCCTCTGGTACTGAAAGGAGCATCCAACTTAGTTCTATTGTATTATAGGAACCACTTGTAAGTGTTCCTTCCTCTTGCATTTTCATTTTATAGGCTTTTATAGCCAAAAGTCAAGCGTTTTACGGAAAACGCCTTGACTTTCGGTTAAGACCATTATGGTCCAGTCATTGTTCGTAACGAACATGACTAAGTGATCCTAATAAGGTAGGTGTTAGTCCCTATAAAGGGCACCTCCTGAATATCACGTTTGCTAAGACCGATTGACGGGTCAAAGTTATTATATTAAAAAGTCAAACAGACCAGTTTTCAAAAATGTTATAATTTAATCTTATATATGGTATGAAACTTGTTTTTACACTTAAACAAGTTGGTAATAATTATTAGAACATGTAAGAACATGTTTGGCTCGTCAATTTCAGTTCTAGGATCGGTTCGCAACCGAAAGTCGCAAAGTTTGACTTCTGCTTTGACTTTCGATTCTGGCCTGATATAGATTAGTTAGCTACTGATCTAAAGCTGCATTATGATCATAATAATATGTAGCATAACCCTCTGAGGTTATATTACATGATCATAATCAGAATCTGAGTTTATACCCAAGTTCCGTAATTATGCCATTTTAACTAAAATGCCCTTTTGCATAAAAAGAGGTTTAGATGATAATGAACTTGAAAATGAATTCCCTATTGATGTAATGTTATAAGTAGGATTATTTGAGATGCCAAAACAGATTATAAATTAAGTTTATGAACAAGTCCTTGTATTATGTCGATAAATGACAATAAAACCCTTGTGGCTTATGAAATAGTTTTATCACATCCTTTTCAAAGTAAATCTTTTACCTACTGATATGTTATATTAAATAACATATCTAAGACATGTTAACCTGACCTTAACATCAGTTTTCATTAAACATCACACAAATCGTCATTTAAGACATAAGCGTCGTTTCGACGCATAGTATGGTTTTAAACCATATTTACTAACCAAGACTTGTTACCTACTGATTTTAAAACGGGTCTAACCTTGTCATTTAAGTCTCAAAATCCAGAATGTCTATAGTTTATCCATATTACACAATTCAAGCTACTTGTTGCGAGTAAACTACATTATATCCGATCATCGTTTAACCTAGCGTTATACGTTTTGATCAAATACGCTAGTCGGTCTAAGTCTATGACTTAAACAAGACCGTTAGTATTTAATTGGTTAGCTTATGTCATAATCCAGACTAGAGACTTGCCAGTAAATGCTATTTGCACTTAGTACTTTTTGTGTACGACTGAGTTAATAAATCTTACGTTTAAACGAAGACTAGCTCAGGTAAATACTCTCGACTTATTTTCCCTATACGGGCTTGGGATACGGTAAATTATTACCGCTTGGTCGGATATGGGATCAATCGCCGGATTGTGGCTAATAAATCCGCATATTCCATTTTAATCAGTTTTGTTTGATAACTTAAACATCGGGGATTAATTACCGTGTCCTGGATATCCGCGGGGTGTAGGCATACACCTGACAGATGCTCAAATGCATTTACCCACACTTGTTGGGGATAACTCCTTCGTGAGTTCATAAGCGGTGTGTACGTTAATCATGTCTCGATTTTAGTACTGGGCCCTGTATGTATGGACAAACATGTGAATCTGTTAACAAGGTTGGACGGTCAACTTTCCCACGTTATAAAAGACTTTGTGCTGATATGCACTAAAAACATATTTTAAGTGTTTTCAAAATGAGTCAGTTGGGTGTATTTACCAGCAAAAGCTGACGTATTTTCAAAAGACTAAGCTTGCAGGTACAATACGAAAGTAGGCTGGAAGTGCTCGATAGTGATAAGAGGATCTTGCAAATCCTAGATCTGCCCAAAGTCTTTTTATATTCTTTCTTTTGTACAATTTACGATCCGCCTGTGGATCTTCTATTACGAGCATGTATATTATTTTATATTTCGAACATTTTGTTTGTAATAGTAATTTAAATCCAAGACTTCCGTTGTGCTGTGTTTAATTAACTATGATGATATCTACTTACGTCACGATATTCCCTATCCGGACCCACCAGTGTTTGGAGTGGTTGTGGAAAGCCGGGGTGTGACACGGCACTTGGTATAGAAATCGAAAGAGATAATGTAAAACCAGTGACAAATCCAAAATTTGTTTTTACTGGGGGCACATATTGGTTGGGTTGAAACAAGGTGTGCCAAAACAAGTTGGGTGAAATGGATCAAGTAAAACCAAAACCTATCTATTCACTTACTGATATTGCAAAACTAGCCATATTTATTTATTCAATAATACGATAAAACTATTCATACTTATTACTCAAATACAATTCATATTTTTTTCACTTTCCTTTTTGACCAAAACTAATCTAGCAACCATATTTTAAGGGTCAAACGCCAAAGACTAAGATGCATATCACTATTAATAGAAAAATATTGTTTGCCAAGGGTGTAGTTAGTGACGAAACCAGAAGTTTAGGAGTAAGGGTAAATAGAAAAAAGGTTAATATTCCTTAATAATTTACAATAATATATTTTTAACCAATCAACTTAGTCCACAAAAACTATCGAAAAACGTTACTTGTTTTTTCTAAAAAAAATAAACCGTAATTAATGCTAGATTACGTAAATATAAGTAACTACTCATCAAAGTAAATATTAATATTTTGAATTAAAATAAATCAATTTGATAAAGTTAAAAAAAATAAATCTCTGATAAAATAATCACTCCAACAAATACTCTGTGAATAAATCAATTGATAAAGTTAAAATGAATAAAAAACTCAGATAAAATAATTAGAGTTTTTATCTAATAGAAAAATATCATCTACCTCACAAATTATTTGTTGAAGTGATTATTTTATCGGAGGTTTTATTTATTTTAACTTTATCAATTGATATATTCACAAAGTATTTGTTGGAATAATTATTTTATCAGAGGTTTTATTTATTTTAACTTTATCAAATTGATTTATTTTAATTCAAAATATAAATATTTACTTTGATGAGTAGCTACTTGTATTTACATAATCTAGAATTATTTATGGTTTATTTTTTTTAGAAAAAAAAAGTAACGTTCACAAAAACTATCGAAGAATGTTACTTTTTTTTTCTAAAAAAAATAAACCGTAAATAATGCTAGATTATGTAAATATAAGTAACTACTCATCAAAGTAAATATTAATATTTTGAATTAAAATAAATCAATTTGATAAAGTTCAAAAAAATAAACCTCTGATTCCAACAAATACTTTGTGAATATATCAATTGATAAAGTTAAAATGAATAAAAAAAACTCAGATAAAATAATTAGAGTTTTTATTTAATAGAAAAATATCATCTACCTCACAAATTATTTGTTGAAGTGATTATTTTATCAGAGGTTTTATTTATTTTAACTTTATCAATTGATATATTCACAAAGTATTTGTTGGAGTAATTATTTTATCAGAGGTTTTATATATTTTAACTTTATCAATTGATTTATTTAATTCAAAATATCAATATTTACTTTGATGAGTAGCTACTTGTATTTACATAATCTAGAATTATTTATGAATTAATTTCTTTTAGAAAAAACAAGTAACGTTCTTCGATAGTTTTTGTGTACTAAGTTGATTGGTTAAAAATATATTATTGTAAATTATTAAGGAATATTAACTTTTTTTCTATTTACCCTTACTAAACTTCTGGTTTCGTCACTAACTATACCCTTTGCAAACAATATTTTTCTATTAATAGTGATATGCATCTTAGTCGTTTTTGGCGTTTGACCCCTTAAAATATATTTGCTAGATTAGTTTTGGTTGAAAGGGAGAGTGAAAAATATGAATTGTATTTAAGTAATAAGTATGAATAGTTTTATCGTATTATTAATAAATAAATATGGATAGTTTTGCAATATCATTAAGTGGATAAATAGGTATTGGTTTTACTTGACTCATTTTCACCCAACTTGTTTTGGCACACCTTGTTTCAACCTAACCAATATGTGCCCCTCGTCAAAAAAATTTATTGATCCGCGACTGATTGTGGCTGTACTTTAACAAATCAATCGACCGCAAATTTACTTAAATACCCTCCACCTTCTTCTTTCTACCATTGAAGACGAAGGGATGCTTACTCTTGCCGTCTACCATCACCGTTGGAAACAAAACATCAATTAAATCTTTCTTAACTAGTCTATATTCACTTAAACTACTCTCCCTACTATAATGGAGGGTCAATAAAATTTCACAAAATCAAGTATTAACAGGGTGATATCGATAGATCCGGTGACACCCCTGTAGTTCCGTCGGATGGTGGGCCTATGCCCATCCTACTAACAGGGTGTATCCGCCACTGTATAAAACCATGAAAAAAGAGCATCCAGATGTGTCATCATAAGTCTAAAAGATGTCGACACATATTTTAGGTCGATCAAAAATTGTAAAAAACAGATATTAATAACGAATCTGATAGTACAAATGCTGGTACCGATGTTTTTTGGTCAACGTAAATTCAGTTACCTAAAAAATTATAAAACAAGAAGAAAAAGAGGAAAAATAGAAAAAAATAAAGTAAAAGAACACAAAGGAAGAAAGAAAGATAAAGAACTATTGGCTACTCACCATGAGGGTGAGCACATGTGAGTGGTACCTCATATCCTTTTAAGATATATAGTAATGGGTAAGTTATGCAAAATCAATGATTTATGCAGCTTATAGTAAAAAATATCTAAACAATTTTTTTTCAAATTTTAGGTAAAGTTTTCAGTGATGAAATCAGAGCTCATTGGTAGAATCCAGGTCGTAATTTGCAACATGCTCTAGCTCGCTGTAACTTTTCAGTCCAGTATTTATAGCCCGTAGCTCCACTCATAGCCCTAGTTGTATATTTTTTTATTTTTAATTTGAGTCGTTGATTTCTTCTTTCCCTAGTTTATTTCCTCCTCATAAGATATTAGAGTTTGCTAACTGTTTAAGTAACTGCTTACACAATCTATAGTCGGGTGGTGTAGTCCGTTAAGGTTAGATTCACTCCATGTCAAGTGAGAATTTGAATCTATTATGTGCTAGCAGGGGTAGGTTCATGCGTTTCCTCTTTTACTTTTCACATTCATTTTTTCTAAACATAAAAGTTTTAAAGTTTGAAAATTCTACCCCTATAGAAAATTTTGTTCAGTCATTTCTCTCTCTAAACCTTCAGGATCTACAATCACAACCTTCATAAAAAATACCATTTGTATGAAGTTAAAAAAATACAAATTTGAAATATGTATGAAGATAAATGATTATGTGTGTTAATTATAAGAGTAAACTGCCAAAATGGTCCATGAGGTTTGGTCATTTTTGTCACTTTAGTTCAAAACTCGAACGTTTTGAATCCGGGTACCTTTGGTTTCAATTTTATTGTCATTTTCATCAAAAAACAAAATTTGCTCAGATTTTTCAGTTAACATCCATTTTTCTTTGTCTTTTTCCTCTCTTTTAATAAATGGAAAAACGGTCAAGATTTTTTAATTAGTTATAATAAAACGTTAAAAGACCATTTTGCCCTTTATTAAAACGGATGAAAAAGACAGAAAAGCTAGATGTAACTGAAAACTCTGACCATATTTTGATTTTAGATGAAAATGGCAACAAAATTGAAATCACAAGGAATCAAATTCAAAAAGTTTGAGTTTTGAACTAATGTGGCAAAAATAATCAAATCTTAGAGACCATTTTAGTAGTTTACTCTAGTTATATATATATATATATATATATATATATATATATATATATATATATATATATATATATATATATATATAGGTAAAGGATCCTGTAAAAAATACCCTTTATGTGAGAAGTGTAAGAATGGTTTTACACCCTTAGATCTAATTTTTAATGGTGAAGATCATAATAGCAAAAATGTAAATTTTGTTTGAATTTTTAATAACTGATTTGTCTTGATAGGGGTATATGTGTCAAAAAACATCAATTAAATTAAGAAAGTATATAACTTTCCTCCCTAAAATCATGATTTTCTCTCTCTCCTCCACACAAACCAGAGTTTATCTCTCTCTTCACCCTAATCCGCCATTAATTATCATTATCTCCAGCCATCGAAAAATAAACTAAACCTCATTCTATGAACATCCATGATTTCTTTCTAACCATGACCTACTTGTTTCTTGCTTGATTGTGCTTGGGTACAAAACACCATGTGTTCACTCAAGTGTTCCTTATTTGAAATCTAGAAGAAATATTTTAAGATTCAAGGCATGGTGTTTAATATCTGGAAACATTGTATGGTGATTCAGGGCATGGTGTTGAATATCCAGAAACATTGTATGGTGATTCAAGACATGGTGTTTAATTGTATTGCTATTCGACTTATGGTGTTTTAACATCTGAAAGAACTGTAATAAGATTCAAGCGTGGTGTTTTAAACAGCAAGAACATAGTATTTGTGATTCAAGATATGGTGTTTTAACATCTGGAACTCAGGTTGTAAAAACACCATGGATTGAACTGCGAATTAATTTAAAACACCATGTTATGAATGTGTTTTGATGTTTGTAAATGATGGAAAACACCATCCCAGGAGCAGCTAGGTACAAAACACCATGTGTTCACGCAAGTGTTCCTTATTTGAAATCTGGAATAAATATTTTAAGATTCAAGGCATGTTGTTTAATATCTGGAAACATTGTATGGTGATTCAGGGCATGGTGTTAAATATCCGGAAACATTGTATGGTGATTCAAGACATGGTGTTTAATTGTATTGCTATTCGACTTATGGTATTTTAACATCTGAAAGAACTGTAATAAGATTCAAGCGTGGTGTTTTAAACAGTAGGAACATTGTATTTGTGATTCAAGACATGGTGTTTAACATTTGGAACGCAGGTTGTAAAAACACCATGGATTGAACTATGAATTAATTTAAAACACCATGTTATGAATGTGTTTTGATGTTTGTAAATGCTGGAAAACACCATACCAGGAGCAGCTTCTGTAACGCATGTTCTAAAAACACTAACTATAAGTTTATTCAAAACACCATGTTATTCTAAACACACCATGAATTGAAGTATGAATTTATTTAAAACACCGTGTAAATGATGGAAAACACCATACCAAGAGCAGCTTCTGGAACGCATGTTCTAAAAACACCATGAATTAAGCTATGAATTTATTTAAAACACCATGTTATTAACATGCTTTGATATTCGTGAATGATGCAAAAAAACCTTGAAATAAAGGTGAAATAATGTTATGGACGGTTATCAATCCCTTAAATCAAGGATTTTGTCTCTCCAAATATTATTACCATATTTGAATAGTTTATGCAATTACAATTATACCCTCAAGTATTAGTTTTAATTAGTGACACATGTCCTCACCATATCCCTTCTTACACTTCTCACACAAAACCCTTTTTTTACAATAACACTACCCTATATATACACACACACACTAGTCATTTACTCGCATGATGCGGCGTGATTGGCGATTTAAATAGGATACTCGTTTCCGTTATTTTATCAATCGTCTCGTGATATATTATATAGTACTTAAGTTAGTTTTCTTATTCGTGATATGTTGGCATTTATTTTTTCTGTTAGTTTATCAATTCTTTGGTGATATACTTTTCCTATTTTTTTTAGTTGTAGCTTCGACGTGATCGATATACAAGAAGAGTACAAAACAAGGAAGTAGATGTTTTAAAAACAAACAGTAAATAAAATAAAACGCATTAGGGTATTTATATTATCGTCACTTAAAATAATAATAAATTGTTGGTACCTTCCATTTCTCCTTCGGTGTCGTCATTGTTGCGAACCTCATCGATTGATACTCCATGACGTGGTATGTTAGCATGCCAACCCGACTCACCATTAGGAAAAAACAGAGGATAAAAAATGGATCGTAACAACTGAAGTATGGCTGAATAGTTTGGCTATCTTCAGACCTACCGTAAATAACAATACTTCTTTTATACGAAGTGATATTGTCATTACCTTCAACCCAAATACCAACAACCTATATAATCGTCAACTATAAGTAAGTAAAATAAGCAATACTATTAAAAATTTGTAATTAGTATAATCTCCGATGTTAGACAAACACTATTAATAACATTAGATGTTAGACAAACACTGATGATGTTGCTAACCTCTGATGAAGTAATAACATCATATGTTAGGCAAACACTGTTGGTGGTAGACAATGATTGTTGGACAACCACTGCTGAGTATAACATCAGTGGTTAGTGAGTTTGTGGTTGAATCAGTGGTTTGCTATACAACTATTGCTGGTGTGTTAACAGTGGTTTGTCATCAGTGGTTTCTGATCAGTGGTAGTTTGTGATCAATGGTTTATATTTCACGGTGTTTTTATAACATTTTATATACCTCCGATGTCGTTGGTCGGTTGTACGGTCAAGTTCAACCGAAGTATTCAAAGTGACTCTATAGTTGTCCAGTGGTCCTAGTTCCGCAAGTCTTCGAAATGTATCGACATATGGGTTTATAGAAAGAACGCGTGTCAAAATCTAAGTAATACGTCGATCAAGATTTGGCCATTGGAGTCTGAGATCTAACTCAGCATCAGGATCATAAAAATACAACTGCAGGTACCTAGGTGTTCCATCCCTCTGCTGGAGACCAGCAGTGGTTCTTAACAAAGGAATGATCAGAGGAGATTTTATACTATCAGAGGATAGATTATCAGTGGATTGGGAAAACAGTGGTTTCACCAACAGTGGAAGTAGGAACAGAGGATACACTTTCAGCAACAGATAGATTTTCATGGAGTAATAACATCAGATGTTAGGCAAACACTATTGGTGGTGGACAACCATTGCTGGACAATCACTGCTGGTATAACATCAGTGGTTAGTGAGTCAGTGGTTGAATCGGTGGTTTTGCTATACAACTACTGTTGGTGTGTTAGCAGTGGTTTGTCATCAGTGGTTTCTTATCAGTGGATGCGACTGACGTATTGCAGATTTAACAGATAAAACTGAACAAACAGTAACTTAATGATGGAACGTGCTATCTTTATTACTGAAATTTATTATAGAAATTCCGCCCAAACTACGCGCCAAAAACATCTTATATAAACAACCTCAGGCCCTTCCACTGATTACACCAAAAGCAAACGCCATAATTTACTAAATACCATATGGCAAAGCTCGTTTCTTGGAGATTCAGTTTTGTTCTCGATAAAGTTTCACTGAATGAGGTGGACAACATTCTTAGGTCATTATTAAGTGAGCATAACAATGTTGTCCATCTAATTCAGCAAAATTTTATTGAGATAAACCTTACCTTGTTCAAATTAAAAGGCCAAAATGTTCAACATAACATATGGCAAACCTGTAAGCTATGTGTTCTAACATGCTCAAAGATGGCAAACGTGATTAAAACGACAAAAAACGTTAAAACAACCACAGATGGCGGACGTCGTTTCTTGGAGATTCAGTATTGTTCTCCATGAAGTTTCGTCGAATGAATTCTTAGGTGAGGGGGATAACTCAATAAGATTTTGCTGAATGAGATGGACAAATCTTCAAGAAAAAGAGACTGATGACAGTGATATGTCATTTTGTGTGCTTTGTTCTTAAGAAAGGTTTATATGAGAAGAAGAGACCTATACTAGTGTAAACGCTATTTTGGACTCCATTTTAAATGATGAAGAGTGGGATGAGCATGAAGATGATGGCCAAATATCATCCAAGCGAAAAACCCACTCACAATCACACCCTAATAATAGCATCCACAAAAACGACATCAGTCTATGTCTCCAACATCCACAAAACCACTTCAACAGTCAACAACAAAAGATCGCACCAAAAACTAACCATATTTTATTGAATGACCAGCTTCTTCTAGAGCAGGGCGTTTCAGCTGTGTAGGGAAATCGACACCTATCTAAGGAATTCAAATGTTCAGGGGACAAAAACTTCAAGAATAAGAGACTGATGTCAGTGAAGATTTGGATGAGAAATTGTATTAGCATTTTTATTTTTTTTCTTTTCTATATTTTTTTGGTGTCATTTTCTGTGGTTTGTTATCTAATTTTCAGCTAATAAAATACATCATTTATCTAATTCTTATAAAATGCCAAAATGCTACAAATGCCAAACACCAAAACTATAATAAAATTCCTTTAATCACGTATTATTATTAACTCCAAATAATTACTGAAATGTATAAAACAAGGTGCAAGAGAATAGAACAAAAGGGTGCCTTACAAAAGTTTAATTTTGCCATCTTTATCTATAAAACGCCAAACTTAAAAGATGGTACGTGTTACAGCCTTAATAGATAAAACTAAACTAACAGTAACTACAAACAGTAACCGAAACGATGGAAAATTTAGTATTAACATTTATTATATTAAAAACCACACCATGGCAATTGTATTTTTTTATTTTTTCAAAACCCCATAATCACATGTCACATGATAGGTCTGCATCTTACATCACACGACAAGAGATACAAAAAGTACACATAAAAAAACTATTGTTTTTAGCGCCAAAAACATATATATAGCTCGCGCCAAAAGAAAGGTTATTATATAAGTAGAACAAGTAAACAAACCTAAGACTCCACAAATTGTCTAAACACGCCACAAATTGATAATGAGATTCATGGTGAAGAAGTGAGTAATTAGGGTTTTGAGAAGAAGGAGAGTAATGGAGAAATTTATGAGAGATTTTTGTTTTTGAAATTGAAACGGCAAGTGGAAACTCTGTTTGGATGAAACAGGTTTATAAAGGTCTGATGGCTATCATCTGTGCACGTGTAAACTCTGTTGGATATTGGATAACAATTGTTTGGAAACCTCTGCTAGAGACCAGCAGTGGTTGTGAACAGACGAATGATCAGAGGAGATTTTACATTATCAAATATCCGTGGATTGGGAAAATAGTGGTTTCACCAATAGTGGAAGTAGTAACAAAGGATACACTTTCAACAACGGATAGATTTTCATGGAGTAATAAAATCAGATTTTTGGCAAACATTATTGGTGGTAGATAACCACTGCTCAACAACGACTGCTGAGGTTGTAGTATATTATGGGCAGATGTTACATTATTGTTTGGATCAGAGGTTGTAGTATATTTTGGCTTTCTATAATCTGTTCTTTTGTAGGGTTCAATTCCAACATACTTTTATTAATTTTTTAGCTATTATTTTATCAATCTTTTCATCATCAATCATAAATACATAATGCTTAACCATAATTTATTAATCGATACAAATACGAAATGCAATATGCTGAACATTATACATTTGCTAACAAAATTACAACGATAAGCATTAATCAATAAAAAATAAACATTATAAATTTGTAACAATAATTACAACGATTTTTTATGAGGATCTCTCATGATAATGTTTTTTATAACTTTTTTTTGCTTTGTAGGAGGAAGATGGGTGCTTCTTTCCATAGCATGAAACTTTCTTAGCTAACTTCCCTTGATCAAGAAAACACACGTTTCATCCATGAAGAGAAGCACTTATATTCACCCTAAAAAGCAAAGAAAACATATCACGCAATTTAAACCTTCTTTCAATTTCTCTTCATCATAATCAGACGTGCTAGACTCAGTTGCTGATCTAATCTGAAAAGAGTATACTACCATTATTAGAAATGGTTATTAACTAAAATAAAAGATGGCATGTGTGAGTGATGTAACACCATGTAGAATTTTACCTTATTGTGATGAACATAGCTATCGCAAACCAGAGCCTTGACCTGGACTTGAACATCATTAGGGCCTAGACTTTTTAGAAAAAAATCAAAAATAAGATTTTGGTGTAAATAACTTATTAGATGTGGTGAATTTTGTATAAGTAGAAACCTAAAAAAGGACGATGGTAAGGCTAAATTTAAAGGTTCTTGAACCAACACGCAGTGTTGTTTCTTTCACCTGCTCATTTTCAACTGTATTCACATCCACAAAACAAAACACATATACTCTCTTCGTAAATCCATTCACAAAACATTAAAAAAACACAAAACCGACACAGATCTGAAAGTATTATAACAGATCTGACAAAGATGTTTAAAAAAAACTTACAAGTTATAAAATTTAACAAACAAAAACGATAGATGGGGTAAAAAAACCGTACCAATCTGGCCCCTAACCATAGATCTAGCGTCGTGTTATCTCTTCCAACCACAACCACAGATCTGGCGTCATGTTCTTTCTTTCACTTGTTCATCGGTCTTCATTTTCAACTGTATTTACATTTCTAGAAAACAATATGAAAACATGCTGAAATCTTCGCTTGGGAGAGAAAAAGACTCAGATCTGAGCTTCAAAATCAACAAAAACGTAAGACGCTAACAAAAATAAACAAAAACTTAACAATGGATGCAAGTATCTATTATCGGTTGTTGTCAGATCAAGCACTTGAACAATAACTTCTGGAACATCAACGATTTTGAGAGAAGATGCCATAAACCCTAGATCTACAAAATCGCCCGGAGAGAGAAATTAAGAGATAAAAGTATGGGTTATTGGGTTGTGTAGTGAGATTTGAAAAGTGTGCGGTTGGGATGAGCGTGATATTAGGTTTTTGAGAGAAGATGCCGCCCAAGGTTATTATTGGAAAGTTAATTCAGTTTTGATATTCATGTGCTTTAAACACTTGTATATCATGCATTAAAGGTATTTTAAGGGAAGTGTCAAATTACCTTAAGTAGTCCCTTGGATATGCTTATTAATATAGTATATATATATATGTGTATATATATATATACACACACACACACACAATATATATTTTAGAGAAATCGTTGACACATGAAAAGAATGGTTTTTTATAAAAAAAGATTAAATTTTATATGTACCCTTATATACACTACTACAAAAAATACAATTAATGACACAAGAACAATGAAACACACTAAATATATGACACACAAACACTTGTGTCATAAAAAAAATGTCATGGTAAAATCTGAATATTTTATGACACTTATTCTTGTGTGTCATCGTTTAAATGTCATTTTCAAAAAATATAAAACACATTAAAATACGTGTGTCATGGTTTTGTCTCATCTTTTAACTTTTAATAGTTAAACAAAACGTGTGTGTCATTAATATACGTGTCATCGTTGTGTGTCATAGTTTAATTTTTAATTAATTTAATCATCAATTTGTTTAGCAATTCACGCTTTCTAGTACTTGTAAAAAAATTGAACAATATTTTACCTCCCCAAAATTCCCTCTCAAAAACCCTCCCCAAAATTCCCTCTCAAAAACCCAAACCTCTTTTATCTCCCCAAATTTCCCTCTCAAAAACCCAAACCTCAGTCGCTTCATCATCCCACCCCCCTCTCAAAATTCTACACACCAATTACAAATTCCCTCTAAAAAACCTAAACCCTCAGCCGCTTCATCATCCCAAATCCAAACAAGTTTCCTGCTGACCATCTCCTTCCAGGTAACAAACCTCATCCAATAACCTATTAACAAAGCATCTTAAATTCTAGGGTTTATGTATCCAATAATCTGCTGAACATCTGATTTCAGGTTTGAAATTTAGTTATACTTCATGAAATATCAATGTTAGTTTATGTTTTTTACTTTACTGTATGTTTTAGTGTATGTTTTAGTGTATCAGCATAGTGTATTACACATATGTATCAAAGTTATTTTGTTCTTCTTCTTCTTCTAATTATTATTATTATGTGTATAGATCCAATATATAAGCATGTATTATGTGATGTGAAGCTAAGTCTTTGTGATTTGTCTGGTCATTAGAGACACACTCTAGGTGTTTGATGAAATGTCTCAGTAGAATTTGTTAATTGGATATGAAAAAAAAACTTTGAAAGTGTCTATGTATTAGGTTTCGGGTGGAATTCCTTTGTCATTTAATGAATCTCTTGTTAGAGGATTGTTGTCTATGAATCGATTTCGGGTGACATTTATGTCATTTTATTGTTTTAGGAACCTTGTATAGAGTAACTGGTAGAACTTACTTGGTTAGGGTTACACAAATACACTTCTTGAATATATATTATACTTATACCTGGCAAAACGTGCCGGTCGGGTTAGGTCGGGTGGCGGGTCAAAATGTGTTCGGCTTGGAACTGGTCGATCGAGAAAAAAAAGGTTGTTTTGGTTTGGGTCAATACGGGTTTGGGCCAGACAGAGTTCTGGTCAGGATGGGTTTGGATTGAAACGGGTCCGTGTCAGAATGGTTTTCGGATTGGGCCAGGTTGGCTTTAAAAAAGTTTTTGTCTGATTCTAGGTTGAAATTTGGTGTAGTTTAAGTCAATATTCTACGTTCAGTGGACATTTCAAGTCATTTATATACAGTGGCAGCAGACCCATGATTTTTCCACTAGGATCCCCTTTTTTCGATGTTAAGATTTTTCACAACAAACGTTAGAATTTTCAGGTTGGTCGTTCGGGTCGGGGCGATGAACATAGCAAAAGAAAGACGGTTCAATGAAATATAAGATTATTAAACCCAGTTCATTAAAAAAAATGCAAGCGTGTAAACAGGGATTAGAAAATGTAGATTTTTTTCATTTTGAGTCTAGAGTTAACTTGTTCTTTTTTATTTTCAATTTTTTTGACATCCATTTGATTCATGATTAAACACGAAAATGGAGAACCATTTAGTGGACATACAAACACTAAATTATCAAATAGTGATGAACTGATGATTAATGGGTTGCTTGGATGTGTTAAGTAAAATGACACATCAGTGACTTAATTAGTTGCATTTTAAAACAAACAGCTACCTAAACGCCACCATTACTTAAAATAACTTCAAAATTTTGAGAGCTTTTTTTATGAAGTCCAGTCCACTGTACATTAAAAGCAACTGTGAAATAAAAGCACTTTTTGGTAACCAACTTATAAATAAAAGCATCCAGTTTATCTTCATCAATCAAAAGAAGCAAATTAGAGTGTTAGTAGGTGGGTGCGTGATGTATTTTTTTTTTGTTTTATTAGATTTTGTTTAAAAACCCTGGTTGTAATTCGGATGTAAAAAAAGACTATGTTGTCAAAGGCGCACTTAAGGCGCATATGTCTCGCCCGGAGCCTAGGCGTAAGGCGCTAAAAAAGCGAGGGCTTTTTTAAGTGAGGCACAAAGTATAAAAATACTAGTTTTAGGGGTTTTAGACTTGTTTAGGGCTAGTTTAATAATAGGCCTTAACAATTATTACATTAATACTATTTTACAAATAAAGACTGCCGCTCTTGCAAAATAGAAAAAAAAAGAAGGAAGGTGAGAAGAACGAAGACACAGAAGGTGATTGCTGCACTTATCGGTTTGTCACTCCTTTTTCTTCTTCATTGCGCCTTACAAGATTAAAGCCCGCGCTTTTTCTCACTTGCGCCTGGCTCTGGGCGCTCGCTTGAGCAGCGTTTTTATAGAAAAAACCCATATTCTTGCCTGAGCCACCACCAGGCGCTATAGCCGCGCCTCGCTGCGCCTGGTCGCCTAGGGGCGCCCCTTACACGCTTTTGGCAACATAGAAAAAAGGAACAAAAAACGGGACCTAGAAGAGTTGAACTAGAGATCTCTTTGATAGAAAACAAGGAGATTTACCCAGACCAATCATGCTTAGAATTGGGATCTTCAATCAGACGCATACCTGCCACCATACCCACCAGCTTATAACAGTCCTTCATGCTGTAAGTTAATGATTAAATGGGCCACCTGAGTTCTAGGATCATTTGTGGATAATAAAAACTTTAATTTTTGTGTTTTTGTTTCGGTTCTTAAATTCTTAAATGAGATTAATTATGTATATTACTTAATTTTTGTGTTTTTGTTTCAGTTCTTTAATTTTTGAAATTCCAAATTGCATGAAATTTGTCTTTATTACTTAATTATTTTATTATGTTTTTATTACTAAATTTTGTAACTAGTTATTGTGTATTTCTTACATAATGTTGATTCACATCATGCTGTAACTAGTTATTGTGTATTTGTTGAAACATATTTTTTTTAGATATGGAATCGGATTCTGACTTGGATCATGCTGTAACTAGTTATTGTGTATTTGTTCACAAAGAGGTCCGACAATAAAGTCAAAAGCTAGTAAAGGGAAAGTTATAATTACGTACAATAAAAAAGGTGTCCCAATTGGAAAGGGATCGGTAAAATTCTGTACATTCGAGGGATTGGTAGCAAGAACTATGATTCCCATAACTTATACCACTTGGAGGAACGTTGGTAAGGAAACAAAGGAAGAATTGTGGCAATATGTCATGGTAAGTCTAACATCTAATCTTTACTTTAAACTATCTTACTAATTAGGAACCGGATTTAGCGATAAAAGCAGCCTATCATGTTTATTTAAAGTAACTATTGCCATTTGGTAACTTCTACTTATTTCAGCAACTTGGTTTTAAAATGCGCGCATAATGCATTATGCGCCCGATGCACCGATGGGAGCGCATCGCAACGGCTGATGCATTGCAATCACATAATGCGAGAATGTTGCGACCATTTCCCAAAATGCGCTAGTCGCATTATGTGCTCTGATGCACGCATCATGTAATCTTAAAAAGCACAACTCTAATCTTCTGATTGGATTAGTTATTCTAGTTTAAGTATGTTTTTATAAGTTATCCATAAATATTTTTTATAAAGAGCACATCGTATACGTGATGCGCTCCCATCACGCAACTCGCATCAGAATTGTGGACCAAACGCATCGGAGTGCATCACACAATTTAAAACTAAGTTCAACAATCAGTTTTCGATCCATGCATAAGTCTAAATCTGATTATGTGCAGCCCTATTGTTAACTGGTGTTTAAAATTTTGTTTGTTTTAATTTTCAGGCACATTTTGTGGTTAACCCAAAGGGCCGGAAGCAAACTATACAATCAATTGGGACAAAGTGGAGAAACTTCAAACATACTCTATATCGGGAACACATTAAGACACAAAAAGATCACCCTGAGGAAAAGAAGAATTTACTTAATCCTCCTCCTAAGCATCCGTTCTTGAAAAAAGAAGACCGGAAACTATTTGTAGCACAAAGAACTTCAAAACAATGGGAGGTTTGTTTAAACTTTTATTGGTTATATTTGTTCAGTAGTCCATGTCTTATCTAACGTTATATAAACATTTTAATGTTTCTAATGCAGGAGACAAGTAAGAAAGCAAAGAAAGTCTGTGTACATCATAAATACAATCATCATTTGAGTAGAAAGGGATATGCCAGACTCGCTGCTGAGATTGTATGAATTTAATTAACACAATAGTTCACTTGTATTTGTTTATGTTATATCAGTTTTGTTATTCTTTTACATTTAGATGCAAGAAACTGGTCTGGAGGAAGAGGAGATTGACAGGCAATGTTATGGAAAAGAGCAAGAGAATTAAAAACAGGAGGTTTCGACTCAGATGTTCAAGTGGTAGTTGATAGAATTGTAAGTCTTTCTTTTATTTTATTTTACATTATGAGTTTATAGTGTTGAATATAATCGGCTGGTTTAGTCAGTTAAATAGGCTGATTTGATGCAGTAGTTGGTTTGTTCGTGGAACTTAGTCCATCGAAGGCGGACCATGGAACTTATACGGAAACATAATTATAACAAGTGACGCCAGAGTTCAATAGAATTACTGTCGCCCACTTACATTTCACTTACTACTGACTTACATTTGCAGGATAAGCTACAAGAATCAGATTCTGAAAAAGTCACATGTGGAGCACATGATGTGCTTACGCAGGCCTTGGGTACTGATGAACAACGTAGCCATGTACGAGGGATGGGTAAATCTGTAACGCAACAATACTTTTACTTACCCAATACCGTTAAACATTACATGGACACTGAGAAGAAGAAGTATGATAAACGGCTCAACAAAGTTGAAGATGAATTAGCGAAATTGAAAAGAGGTGTGAATAATGTGTCAGAAGCCGGAAGTTGCCAATGGGGCAATGAAGATTTTGAAGACAATCCAGATGAAGAACCACTTGCAAGTCTTGGGCCAAAGTGTTTCTTTTTAAAAATAATTCAAATATATTTTATAGGAATTCTTTGCAAGTCTTTGTAAGAAACAAATAAAACAACCAAGGGGAACTGATGAGGAGAACGAAAGAGAGTTTGAACAAAAGATTGTACAAGTGGAAAATGTGACGGGAAAAGAAGTAGTAAGTGAGAAAGAAAAAAAACGAAAAAAAGAACCTGAACCGCAAAAGGAAAGAGAGGATGTACAAGTGAATGAAGGAAAAGGAGGATGACGAGAGCACAAAGGAGGCCAAGGATAAGAGTTGAAAACAATGCTGTTTTGACGATGACTGCAACAGTGGTTGATGCACAAGTTTTAAAGGTCGATTCTATAAAATTGCAATGTGTGGACGATCTATTTGGGTACGAGATTTTCACATATTTAAACCAGAAGGATTTTGAAGCAGTTTTTACATTGGATGAGCTGACCGGTTCTGTCATTACGACTTATATGATGTAAGTACTTCAATTTAATTACAATACTTGTTCGTAAAACACAATTTATTTAAACGATTTAGTTTTTGTATGTTAACAGGCTATTGTATGAGCAAATAAAGAATGGGCCAAAACATGATCATGGTATTTGTTTTGTGAGCCCGGGTGCAATCTCACCAAGTGAACGTAAATCAAAACCTAAACATATTGATGATGCAAGTAGAATGGTTGTAGATCGTTTGTCTACAAGAAAGGACAATGACATCATCCTAGTGCCCGACAATCCTGGGTATGATTTTCCATTTAAATAACTATTCATGAAGAAAAAAAACTATGATATTGATATTATTTGATTTAATTTGGTTTTTGGTTTTTGTAGAAGACATTGGGTATTGGCAGTTTTAGACATGAAAACAAATACTTGCTATTATCTTGATTCTATAAGGAATAGCATAATAAATCCAGTGTTGAGACAGATTATCGATGCGTATGTAATATAAATTATTTTGGGGCAATGGCCTTGTATGCTATACTATATAAATTATTGAAAAATTATATTATTATGATATATTTCTTAATTTTTTTTTTGTGCAATTGCATTATATGCTGTACAAAGTGGAACCAAGACTAGGGTTAAAGTCAATTGGGTTAACGCTAAGGTGAGCTTTTAATTCTTATTGATAGAAACATATCAATATTTTTAGTTGTGTCCATGTGTTGAAATTGTAGTTTTAACTCCATCGACTGAATCAAAATTTTTAATTTTGTAGTGTCCATATCAGACGGGATGTACTGAATGTGGCTACTACGTATTGAAGTTCATGAAAGAGGTGGTTGAAGAAGGAATTGAAATACTTGCCAATGACAATGTAAGTATTATTTTTTAAATGATTACTTTTGGAGTATTATTAGTTTGATAGCTAATTGGTTGTAAAACTTTTATTAGATCATTGAATTTAGTTTATGATATTGGGGATTTTGATGAGATATGTGTGTTTTATTTGCATATAAAAGAAACGAAGTAAAAAAGATAACTAAATAACATGATGGAATGAGAATATAATTGTGTGGATATCATCTTTGTTTATGATATCAAAGTGCATGTATTTAGGTTTTCTAATTGTGTTTATGTCATAAATTGTTCTTTTTATATAAAAGTGCATGTATTAAGGTTCTTTAATTTTGTTCTCAGGTTGGGAGAGGCAAAGCGGTATACACGGATGAGGATATTGATGGAATACGTGAAAGGTGTTTGAGTTATGGGGTAGCGTTTGTTTTTAAGTGACTATTTTAGATGTCGAAGTATGTACGCCAAACAATATTTTTTGTTAACTTAAGATATTGTTTTGTTTTTAACGTATGACTATGAAATGAATTGTTTTGATATATGTGTTATTTTGTTATGATATGGATTTATATATTGTTGGTTATACTGAGGAAAATTAGAAAATCCACCAATAAAATAAAAAATATAAAAATTTAGAACCATGACACGCAATGCGTGTCATAAATATATAATAAATGCGTGTCATGAGTGTGTGTCATTAAGCCGTGTCATAAAGACGTGTCATAAATGTGTGTCATTAAAGTGTGTCGTAAAGGTGTGTCATAAAAAGGATGACACACAAGAGCATGTCATCTTCAATTAATGACAGAGGCTTCCTTGACACTCTTTTGTGTGTCATATCTATCCTTTAATGACACGCATTGCGCGTCATTGAAGGTCTTTTTTCTAGTAGTGATATAACATAATGATACAATATAACATTTATAAGAAAATAGAAAAGTAACCCGTCGCGATGCGGCAGGGGCTAGATTTGTATTTATATTAAGGTAGTTGTTATTGAGTTAGATCATTAAGTTAGATACATCAACTGCAACCAAGAGTTTGTGGCTAGGTTTGTATTGATCGCAACTTAGGTTACTAACACTAAGCATGTTAGTTACATAAGTTGCGCAAAGGACATTTTCCTTGACGATGTGGCTTGCTGAACTACGGGCCGTAGTTGCGATTTTTTCCTACTTTGCATCAGCGGCCTATAGTTGCGATTTTTTGCTACTTTGCAGTTGTGCAAAAGGTGTTCGACGTCCCTATCAATCCCCGCGTCCCTTATTTGAAGTATTGTTGGTATCTGGGATGGTAAAGAGTTTGGTTAGTGAGGTTTGTGTGATACGGAATGTGAGTATTAATTTAGTGAAGCATTGCTGTTGTCTATCATTTGGTGCCTAAAGTATTTGCATTAGTGTATGGTAAAGTTACAAATCTAATGACTATGGGCTGAGAATGAAGACAACAGACTTGTAAATAACCGAAACTGCCCTTATTGTTGATCTAACACATCATTTTCACAATGATTTTGATATAGTAGATCATGTCAGATAAAGTACAAAACCTGATTATGCTTATGTACAAGTCTAAGATTGGTGTATGTGTGTGTTGTTCTCATCAACATCAAGTGGTGTTGAGTTTGTTATGTTTACCTGGCAATTCGTGTTACGGGCGCTTTTGTTGGTTAAGCTTGGGGTTGGGTATTTTTGGTGGAGGAGCACCCATGTGTTGTTGCTGAATGCTTTCACTTGATGTTTGCATAAAAGGAGGATTCGAAACACTGGTACCTTTTATCCTTGTTGCTAAATTATGTTATCACATATTAGTACACATAAATTGTTAGTTGTCGTATTGATTAATCATCAAAATTAAGGTAAGATATCCATGTAGAAGGGGTGGTGATATTCTTGTTGCATTAATTGCCTTTTTCATTTTAAATGTAGGCCAAAGATCCTATCTAGTTGTAAAGTCAACTATTAAGAGTCTTAAACTCATGTGAAATTAAAATTTATGACACTATAATGTACTTAATTTTGATCAATGTTATATATTTGTAAAGAAGTGTATTGTACTTAATTTTGATCAATGTTATATATTTGTAAAGAAGTGTATAATAGGACTATGAGATTTATTTACTTAAATCGGATATATTTTTTGAACAACTTGTTCTTTTTACCCGAATGTGTTCTTACGTGAATCAAAATAGTCTATTTTTGAAACGACTCGGTCTAACCTGAATCCATCACCCGACCCGACACAACCTGTCCATTTTCTCGGCTATATTGGATATATAACTGTTACAATCATTCTTTAAAAAAATTCTTTAAACAAACCCAACCCGACCAGATCCTATTCTGACCCAAACCAAAACAACCCGGTTTCAAGTTGGCCCTTTTTGACCCAAACCCGTTTTGATCCAAACCCATTTTGACTCGTCACCCGACCCGGCCCACCCATTTTGCTAAATATACGCATAGGCGAGGTTCAAGGGAGCGCTTTGGACACCCATGGTGTATAGTACACATTGTGGGTTAACTATTGTAACCTACAAACTATTGCGATCAATTCTGCAGTATTCAACTGTCGAGCTCCATTTCGCACCATAGATTATTTACTGATTATATTGAATGGAAAAAAATTATACAACAGTTGCATGTATATTAAAGCAATACTTTACCTTGTAATAGTGTTCAAAGTCCTTCAGTTGCGCAGGCATATCTACACAAAATAATGCAAAATTAATGAACGTACATGCTTTTATATGATGCAATGACCCCATTGACTGCTATGGTACTCCATCGACTCATCGCGAGCCTAGATGGTCTCAGTGCACATTGCACAAAGCTTGAGCCATTAATGACATGAGCTTTATATAACGCTTGAGCTTGAGACTCGGGATCAAGGTTGTATAAGGTTGGCTCGTTTCGAGCTTTAACAAGTTCACACCTCTAATTCTAATCACATATTTGAATTGCAGGACGACTGACACAAAACTGGAAGACCTGTAGGTTCTCACTCGCTATGTAGCAAACATTTTCTATGATGCAAGGTATTAATTTGTTATATCGTCACTTTTAAATCCCATTAATAAATAATTCATAAGTATATATTTATCCTTATAAATGCTAGTTATGTCAATTTCTTTGTTTTCTTTAGCCATATAATATGGTTTCAGTAACTTTGGGCTTTTATACAGTTTTATATAAAGCTTAAAACTCCTAAGAACCGTAAGCACATTTAATCAGATACGTAGCATACACACTTAATTCACCTGATATATAAGTTCATTATTCTCGCTTTGCAGCAAACATTTCCTAGAATGCAACTTTTAACCGTAACTCTGGCAACAGTTGGTTCTCGCAACCCCTTAAATTAGGGATCAAAACAATGACGTAATCATCGAGAATAAAGTCTGCACAAGAAATAACAACTTTGATTCATCCCTAATCTCGTAAAGTTAGGCTAAGAGTTTGCGAAATAGGGAAACCACCATGGCTGCAGGGGAGGTTGCAGGTGTTCACATAACATCGTGCAACCCT
This sequence comes from Scalesia atractyloides, assembly GCA_947069175.1. Classification (NCBI taxonomy): domain Eukaryota; kingdom Viridiplantae; phylum Streptophyta; class Magnoliopsida; order Asterales; family Asteraceae; genus Scalesia; species Scalesia atractyloides. Next base: position 33,413,504 of record CAMTDV010000027.1, on the reverse strand, counting down.
GCAACGCCAAGGTGGGATCTTTAGTAATCTTTTCTCAGACTCTCAAACTCATCACAGCCCTTTTGTGAACCCTAATCGAGCAAAATGGTTGCCATAGAAAAAATAGAGAAGTCAGGTACTAACAATCACATAGTAATCGACTATAAGATGTATTTACATGTAGACCCAGATCGGTGACTGGAGAAGTCGCCGAAGCTTTCACCAGAGTTCTGTAAAACCAAAAATAGCTTCAACGGAAACAATGTAAAACGATTTGAAAAAGAAACCTGCGAGTGAATCGAGGCTTACCAGACTTGTTGTCGGAGTTAAATGGAGTCACGTCACAACCCTAGCGTGCGCGGTGTTCATGGTGCCACTATAAGTAGACCCACCAGCGTCACCGTGGTTACACCTTTGTCGGTGAGGTGCATGTATCGTCTGAAAACACAACAACGCCTCTCTCTTCGCACCACCAATATCATCATCCAATTCACCGTTTTCTGTTCTATACATAGGGGTAGACCACATGTCGTGAATGAGGGGGCGCCGCCACATCTCCGCCGTGACTCCACTACCGGTTCGCCGTGGCTCTGCCACCGTAGAATGTGCGCTGGCCACGCTGGCTCTCGGTTTCCCCCATTTTCTCTCTGACTATCTCTATTTACACACATGTGTCTGTTTGGCTGGGAATAAATGGATATGTAAATGAATAATAGTTACAACCAAGCTAACATGTCATACAACACCAAACAATAGAGAACACACATTAAGCTTAAAGTATAACCACATATAGCCAAACTATATTACAAACTATACTATATATAAATATAAATATAAATAATAGATAGAACTTTACCTTACATAGAGTCAATACACATATATCTCTTATATTCTATAATATTAGATAGAACTTTACCTTACATAGAGTGATAGATACACATATATCTCTTATATTTTGTAATTGTAATTATCATTCTTAGACTTATTATTCTTGTAATTACTTAAGCGCGATCACAAAGAATAATAAGGTATACCTTTTTTTATTTAAATAATTGATACCAATATAATCTGTATAAAATTATTAGATGAGATTTTGTTATCTAATTTAATTATTTTTTAATTGTTTGAAAACTTAAAATAGATGAAATTAAAAAAATACAAAATAATAGGTTAGACTGTACTTATTTATAAACTTTTAAGAATGGAGTACAACTACTAAATATTGAAAAAAGGGAGTGCATTTAAAAACACCCGTATTAATATTGTATATTATATGATGTTTGATGAATAACGCATAGTGAAAAGTGAAATAATCAAGTATGGTATATGATATTTGACTAACGACACATATCGAAAATGAAATAATCAAAAAATTAATCTTGAGTAAAACTTTATATCCTATTCAATACATGTCTAACATGTCTAATGATAAGGTTAACTTCGTAATAAAAGCATAAACTATTCAAATCAAAGAGACATATTTTTATTTTTATATAGAAATGAAAATAAATTAGAACTTGAAAAGTTGGAAATAGCGTTTCAATAGTAAATAACCCATATCGTAGGGGTGAGTAGAAAACCGAAATAACTGAACCGTAACCGAAATAACCGACAAAACCGAACCGAAACAAAAACTGGCGGTTCGGTTTTCAGATTTTTAAATAACCAAAATTTTCAGTTCGGTTTCGGATACCCATTTTCAATAACCGAAAAAACCTGAACCGAACTGAAACGAAAAAAATATATTTTTATATTTAAGTTTAAGCTGTTTAAACGTTTAACCCATACTATTAGAAATTATTAATTTTATTCTTGAATATTAAATATTTATGATAATAACATTAACATGTTTATTTATAATTTAGATGATTTATTTATTGTTTACAAGAAATAACAAAATTTAATATATAAATTACATAACTTCAAAATATTATAAAAGAAAATGTCCTATAAAACTTTGAAAAACATAAAAATAGATTAGAATGTTAGGTTTATGTGAACAATATTAAATAAAAAAGTAAAATATAATAACTTAAATGTATATATATAAGAAATATTCTTAAATTTTAAATTATACTTTTTATTTTTGAATCTTACATAATTTGTTTTAAAAACCAAACCGAACCGAACATAAAACCGAAACTGAGAAAGACCGAAAACGAACGGTTTTAAAAAAACGAAAACCGATATTTCGATTTCGATCTTGGTTTTGTCCAAAAACCAAACGAAATCGAACCATGCACACCCTGCTGTACTGTCTTTCAAAAAAAAAAAAAGAAAATAAATAAATAACCCTTACCAGGCTACATAAAAGCAATTAGTGTTTTTCTATATTTGGTTTTACTATTATTTTATGAAATTTATTTTGTATGAAAAGTATTCTAATAATGGCCAATCAAGTGACAAAACCAGTGGGGCAGTAATAAGGAAGGTAATGAAGATAACAACTGGTACTGGTATAATAAATGCAAAAATCTAGATGATGTAAGGGAGTTAGGGAAACACGTTCAAACAATAACGCTTTCATCGATCAAGATCATATGTGCCATCTTGTCGTCATCATCATATATGATAAATAATAATCTTTTTAATAAGTTTTAACAGTGACCAATTCTGAAATTGGATAATATTTTCATATAATTTTCTACTCAATCATATTTTTAAAAGTTCATTTCTGATTAAAAAAACCCACACATCTCATCCAATATTTTTTTCTTTATCTCTTCTACAAATACTTATTTTTATTATATATAATGTTTCTATAAACTCACAATTACTTGACTGATAACGAATGGTAACTACATTGAAAAGCTACTTTAACGATTTCTCAAAATACATCGTTGTGAGAATGATGGATGTGATGCAGTAAAAGCATTCAATGTATTCCATCTCCAAGTTTTAGAAAAAAAATCATTCATTTAACATTAACACTAAACATTCACATCCCCTCCATCATTCTCATCACATTTTAAAATTTTAAAATATTAACAAAAACATCACCAAATCTCATCTACTACCTTTATTTACACCCCTAAAATTTAACAAATACCCACACACTCTCCCAAATATAAAAGTTACCATTTACCCATATATCATCTCTTTCTCATACACACCCACACACACATGCACACACATATATACATAAAAAGAGATATAAATAACAAAAAAGAAAAAAAAACAATACAGAGATATGTATGATTAATGTGATGTGGGAGTTTTTTTTAAATAAGAGATAAATAAAGAAAATAAGACTTTAGTTAAATTACAAGACATAATATAGTAGAGAGGATGTAAGTGCTCTTAGAATCTCTATTTTACTCTTTATTTCAAATATAAATATCTTTATTTCAAATATAAATAGCAGAGAGTAAATTTAATTTCTTGACTCGTTGTTATTCATCTTTATTTCAAATATAAATAGCAGAGAGTAAATTTAATTTCTTGACTCGTTGTTATTCATCTTTGAATTAGATATTACGGGTGTATAAAACTGAGAAAAATAATAAAAAAAGTATTTTAAGTAAGTTTGAGATAAAAAGGAACAATGATATGAGAGGAGTTTTTAGAAGATAAAATTTTGAGAAAATAGATGTATAGTTAAATTATAGATAATAAGGGCATTCATGGTGGATTCCTTTTAATTATGTGAGTGGGTTATTTATATTATAAGGAAAAGTGAGCAGTGGCGGATCTAGAAAATTTTCGTAGGGGCAACGTTTTATAAAAAAAGGTAACGAAATCGAAAAAACGTCAATTTTTTCCAAAATTTACACTACCGTCGGAGCGCCAAGGGGTAGCGGAGGCTACCCTTTCTATTAAGGTAGGTCCGCCTCTGATAGTGAGTGGTTTTAAGTGCCTGTGAGTTGGAGCAGAGAGAAAATATATACGAATTTATTATTAATATGTAAATATATGGGAAACACTATTCAACAATTATAATGTTTTTAATGTTTTTAAAGATGGTTGTGAGTGAAGGAGAGAGAAAATGAATAACAAAGGTATAAAAATATTTTCTAATTGAAAAAAGAGAGAAAAAAATAGTTTTTTAGTGTAATTATATAGATATTGGTAAAGAATCAATTATGAATGCTCTAATATAAATATGCTATAAGTTTTTAGTAGATTTTGTATTATAAAAATAGAAGAATGTTTCTATATATTCACATTAAATCCTTTATTCTATATAACATAGAGAAAAGAATTGAGTAACAACAAAAACACCACTATATTGAAATCTCCGTAATATAGAAAAATATAAAGTAAAGTAAACTTTTATATTTAGAGGTTCATATTCAAGCTTCTATATTTTTGTCGTGAGCGTGTATGAAAGAGAAAATAATAAAATAAGAGTTTGCGAGTAAAATATAGATAGAGAGTCAGATGTGCTATGTTTTTAAAAATTTAACAAAATTTTTAAAAAATATGTGTTTTTATATAGATGGAGATGTAGACTCTAATGTGAATGCTTAACAATATAAAATTTAAAGAAGTTCTACAATGAGTAAAAGAACATTAGAGGATTCATATTGGAACCCCATCTTTATCTGTATAAAAATATATCTTTTTCTATATTTTGTTAATTTTTCAAAAACAAGTCATATCAATTCTTTATCTCTATCTATTTTTACTCACAATTAATTATTTTATATATTTTTTTCTTTTTTCTACATACTTACAATAATAATATAAAGGGTTGAATATGAACATAAAGGGTTGAATATAAACCTTTAAATATAGAAGTGTACTTTATTTTTTTTTTATTTTTTTCTCTATTATATAGATTCTATTGTAGTGGTGTTTTTGTTGATTGCTCTATAGTTCTCTTTATACTAAATAGAATAGAGGCTCTAATCTGAATGGTTTTAGTTAATTAATGAAGGTAAATTATATTTAAAAAAGCAAACAAAAAAAATATGGGTCTGCATCATGTGATAATAACACTTCACAAAAACAAAAACAAAATAATACAGCGAAACACTGTTTCTGTATATGTCAAGTTCATGAACATAAGCATTGTTAAGTTCTTGTTTTGGAACGATCTAGACGTATGGCCCAAGTGAACTAGACACACTCTTCCCACCATACCCAATAGTTGAATACGTTTTTGTCCTTAACGTGTTCTAATAAGTGATCATGTCTCAAACTTCATAAAGATCTAAAGATATATGCATAATTAATACAGCTCAGCAAAAATCAAGGATCTAAACGTGAAAGCGCATTTCATAAGTCACAGCTTGAGTATAACTATGCATGAAACTGTATTTTATACATATGAAAGTTCATTTCTTCCCTATCATGTACTTTAATTTGATATTTAAAGGGTTATTAGATTTTAATAATCCTAAGTTTCACCTTTTCCCTGATAATAATCCTAACTTTACGACAATCCCAACTAGTAAGAATTTGGCCCCCATTGATCTTTTTATAACATATAAGAATTTGTCTCCTCAATATATTCATGTGCACCCGTAGCCTTCTTAATTAAATTAAGTGCACCTACAGTTTGAAAAGGATTGATGAGAGCCAAATTCTTACAAGTTAGGATCGTTGGAGAGAATTTTTGGTGTTAGGATTATTATCGGCTAACAGGTGAAACGTAGGATTATTAAAATTCAATAACCCATATTTAAACATGGGTGTCCAATTAGAAGAACTATTGGATTAGGCCGAGTCTAAAAGATCATTCACTCCGTCAACAAACCATATTTTTGTGGAAGTCATCGTGTGTGTGTATATATATATATATATAATAGGTGTGGTTCTAGAGTGAACACTAATATATTTGTGAACTGAGTTAACAAATCTTGGACATTGATTTTCATCATCAAATCCTCGCTATTGATTTACACTTGTGTATATCAAGGGCTATGATTAGTTCATTAGTGTTCATAATAAGAGGTTGTTCACAAATGAACCTAACCTTATATATATATATATATATATGTAAATATATATATCTCTATATATATATATATATATGAATAACGTTATGCATAAAGTTGATATAATAAGCTCAAATATCACAATTATAGATCCCAATGGACAATTCTGTGTCTAAGTCTTCCTGCAAGGTTTGACTAGAAGAAAGGGATATTTGAATTACGTTATGCATATATATATATATATATATATTATATATATATATAGGGTAAGAATTCTAAGATAAATCCACCCTATTTGAGAAACTTGAGACTATTCTGGACCACATATTTCCTAAAGTTTTTCGTAATATACACATATATACTAGTTTAACATTTACTGTATACATATATGTATATTGCCAAATCTTGAATTATACACATATGTATATAATCAATTTTAAACTATACATATGTGTATATTATGAAACACTTAGCGAAAATGGGTGGTCCAGAATGTTTCTCAAGTTTCTCAATTAGTACTTCTCACGTGATCTTAACCTTATATATATATATATATATAGTGGAAGTGTAAAATACATTGTTCCTTAACATAAGATAGAAAAGTATAACCTACGTAATCAATTTTATAACGTGTGTGACTAAGGTTCACCCATGCGTGATTTAATATGTCTACATCACACGTTAAAGAATATTGTACACTAGACTTCTCCTATATGTATATACACACGCTTCCTATATTTGTAGATGTTGACATAACCAATATCTACAACAACCATATATTTTTTTGAATATGGTCCAACCTCAACCATATATTTTAACATATACATACACATATTGATACATTCTCATAGACTAGCAACAAGCATATTAGTGACTATTAGACGACACGAGTATGATTAGAGGAAGGTCCTGGATCCAACTTGATAGAAGTTTTATCGAAGTTATTTGTAGACAAAAATACATTGTTAGCCTTAACGTAGGAGGTGTCGTCTTGCGTTTCGACTCCATCATGAGAATAATAGACGGGTTCTCGAGAGTCAATAAGTATAAGAAAAATAAGAGTAGAGAGTTTTAGAAACGGAGAGAGAGAGAGAGAGAGAGAGAAAGAGAGTCGGAATACATTCGAGAGTGGTGGAGACTCCCTTTATATAGGCAGAGCTTTCTTCCTTTAGGGATACCTCCCTTACAACTCATCTACCCGAAAGGATAAGTCTTATCATTCAAGGTGTTACTTGTAGGTAGCCTTGCCTTTTTAGAACAAGTTGCATTTGTGTGCCTCAAGGTACTTTTTGTACACTTTTGAGAAAAGTCACATCAAGTTGAGTTTGCAGTCTTGGGACTTGATGTGCATAAAGAACTAAGCTTCCAGCTACTAGACATCCGTGTGACATCTTCCTGCGTATGACTTAGTAGATTCTATTCTATGGGAGCTATCGGGCACCCACGTCATTAGCCCTAGTCATAAGTATCTATGGTGTAACTGTGGGTGCTTATGACTTAGTAAATTATATTCTACGGGAGCTTAAGTGCTTCAGAGCATATGCCTTAATTCTTCTATTGAAGTTCAGAACTTATTGAGGCGATGTGAGGAAGTTACGAGCGGGAATTCCTAGTTTTGGAGTTGTGGCATATTGGCGTAGTAGCTTTGCTATCGATAGTAGAAGTCGGTAGGTAAATAAGGGGAAGCTACAAACTAGGAGCATTTTTCTTGCCATGCTTATGAGCTATAAGCCTTTAATGGGAAGCTATTAGCTTGAAGTTGTACGGGTGTGAAAAATGTTATGCAAAAAGTTCATGTCTTTATTACTGTACCCTTGTACCTTCATTTTTCCTTAATTGCACATGGCACTTGCATTAGATGGATTTGGCATGACTGATGAGACATTTGCAGCAGGTAAGGGTATCATAACATTAGGCTTCCAGCTGTCTAGTGGTTAATCCCAACCCTCCACCTATCCCAAATTTGTGGGGATTCAAATTTTGAATTGAAATCCTTTATTTAACCATGTAACTACCCCATTATATTCATGTTCTCCGATTTTTCTCAATAAAAACCTTTAGATATTCCAGTGATCTTTATTTTTCTAGCGATTTCTTTTGATCCTTATAGATCGGTAGAACCTTCTCTATTCTGGTTTATCATGGATACTAATGCAAAAAACGATATCGCAATAAAATTTTTAAAGTTATCTAAGTCATAGGTTGATTGGTTTGCTATGAACATGGGATTATCCCATCTTTTGAACTAGTAGCCCCATAAAAAGTTACTGCTAATGAATGCCCCAAAGGTAAGATTATTCTTTATGTTCGTATCTTAGAACAATCCAACCTTCGATACTCGTTTTCAAACTTTTTCTATGGTGCCACTTGGTCAGTTGGCTCTAGTTATCACACCCCAAACGATGGCGAAAATATTGGAGTGAGATGAAAACGAGATTGCTTGAGACTTCATAACTTGCTAATCGTGACAATAATTAAATAATTCAAATTTCATTTCATACTAACGAAAGTACATTGTAGTGAAATGAAAAGAAAATACAACATCTTGCAAGTTAAACATAACGACATAACACATAATACATAAATTAAAGTTTGGGTGTATTTCTAGTCCATCCTAAATAATGTTCTTCATGCATCATCACTAATTCCCTGCAACATGTATTAAAGTAAAAGTTAACATAAAGTTGGCGAGTATACAAGTTTGGTTACATAACATAAGTGTAAGTAAAAGTTGTCTCATATCCAACATGGCAATTTTCATATATTGTTACATAACATACTAGCAAGTGTAAAATATAAGTAAAACCAAAGTATACCACAATCGTGCGTGTTCTTGTCGCCGAAATGACAAGGTCGTGAAATAGAATACTTAACAATACCACAATAACAGGCGGTGCGGTAATCCTATAGCGCTATAATTGTTAAGATAGGCTTATGTCACACCCCGGATTTCCAACCCGAAATCCATACACCGGTGGGCCCGGGTGGGGAGTATCGTGACGTCAGTTGATAATCATCATAGTCAATTAAACACGGCACAGCGGAAGTCTTGGAGTAAAATTATAATTACAAACCGAATGTTCGAAAATACCAAATAATATACAGGCTCGTAATAGAAGATCCACAGGCGGATCATAAATTGTGCATGGAAAGAATATAAAACAGACTTTGGGCAGATTTAGGATTTGCAAGATCCTCTATCACTACCGAGCACCTCTGGCCTATTTTCGTATTGTACCTGCAGTTTAGTCTTTTGAAAATACGTCAGCTTTTGCTGGTAAATACACCCAACCGACTCGTTTTGAAAACATTCCAAAAATGTTTTAAGTGCGTATCAGCACAAAATCTTTTTATAACTTGGGTTAATTGACTGTCCAACCTTGTTAACAGTTTACATGTTTGTCATACATACGGGGCTCGCTACAAAGACCGAGACACAATTAACGTACACACCACTTTGGACTCACGAAGGAGTCAATTCCTCCCAACCTTGTGGGAATGCATAATTGAGCGTCTATCAGGTGTATGCCTACACCCGCGCTAAGGTCGTGGCCATTTCTATTGTAATGAGCCGAGGATATCCAGGACACGGTAGTTAACCCCCGATGTTTAAATTATTAAACAAAACTGATTAAAACAGAATATGCGGATTTATTATCTCCGAACCGGCGTTCGACTGAATCCCATTTCCGACCAAGCGGTAATAATTTACCGTAACCCAAGCCCGTATAGGGGAAATAAGTCGAGGGTATTTACCTGAGCTTTTCTTCTTTTATTTTTAATAACTCAGTCGTATTTAAAATGAGCTAAGTGCAGATAGCTTTTACCGGCAATTCTCTAGTATGGATTATGGCATAAGCTAACCAATTAAATACTAACGGTCTTATAAGTCATTGACTTAGACCGACTAGCGTACTTGATCAAAACATATGACGCTAGATTAAACGATGATTGGATAGAATGTAGTTTAATCCCAACAAGTACCTTGACTTGTATAATATGGGTAAACTATACACATTCTGGATTTTGAGACTTAAATGACAAGGTTAAACCCGTTTCGGTTAATTTCCGTAAAATAGTTACATATACGTAACCGTGCGCATGTTAGCGATATCGGGTAACTGGATAAGTCATGGACAAGTTCTATATGACATTATACTTTAAATAAGTTAAAATATCAGTAGGATATCAACTTATATGCCCGTTAAGGTTTTAAATCGAAACTATGCCTCATAAGAGCATTTCGGTAATTATATACCGTAAGAGGAACTTGAATATAATTTAATGTTATAGTTATAAGTATTCTGGAAAAATAATTTATTTATGATATAATATCAGTAGGATATCAATTATATGTGTAATTTATCTTTTATGACCAAACTATGCACCGAATGGGCATTTTGGTCATTTTACATATAGTTTATAAATTATTTGGGATTCTTAGTTTATAACATGTACCTACTATAAATATGTTTTAAAAATAAGTTTTAAAATCAGTAGGTATCAAGTCTTGGTTAATAATATAGTTTAAAACCATACTATGCGCCAAAACGGCGCTTATGTCGCAAAATGACGTTTTTATGCAATGTTTATGAAAATTGACGTTAAGGTCAGATTAAATTTTTTTAAATATGTTATTTAGTATAACATATCAGTAGGTAAATGGTTTACCTTGAAAATATTTGATTAAAACTATTTTATAAACCACAAGGGCTAAAACCGTTATTTATTGACATTGTTTAAGGACTTGCTTGAAAACTCAGTTTATAACTTGGTTTAACATCCCAAGTAATCCTACTTATAATGTTACATAAGTAGGAAACTCATTTTCAAATTCATTATTATTTAAAACCTTGTTTTATGCAAAAAGGGCATTTTGGTCAAAGATGGCATAATTGCGGAACATGCGCATAAACTTGGATTCTGATTATGATCATGTAATATAACCTCAAAGGGTTATGCTACATAATATTATGATCATAATGCAACTTTAAATCAGTAGGTAACTAATCTAAATCGGGTCAGAATCAAAAGTTAAAGCAGAAGTCAAACTTTGTGACTTTCGGTTGTGAACCGATCCTAGAACTGAAATTGACGAGCCGAACATGTTCTTACATGTTCTAATAATTATTACCAACTTGTTTAAGCATCAAAACAGGTTTCATAATATATATAAGATCAATTTATGATTTTTCCGAACAATGGCCTGTTTGACTTTTTAATAACTTAACTTTGACCCGTCAATTGGTCTAGCAAACGTGATCTTCAGGAGGTGCCCTTTATATGGATTAACACCTACCTTATTACGATCACTTAGCCATATCATTTCGAACAATGGCTGAAACATAATGGTCTTAACTGAAAGTCAAAGCGTTTACCGTAAAACGCTTGACTTTTGGCTATAAAAGTATATAAACGAAAATTCAAGAGCAAGGAACACTTACAAGAGGTTCCTACAATGCAAGAGAGATAAGTTGGATGATCCTTTAAGCTAGGAACTTCCAGAGGAGGGAGAAGAGTGAATTAATGAGAAAGGTGCAAGTTGGAATGAAGCACTTGAACACCTATTTATAGTTGGAGAGCTCAAAGGAGGTGAAGCCAGGTGTTTATGGTTGTAAGAGGAAGCTTACAAGTGTCCCAAAACGTGGCATAGCAGTTTGGGAAGCCATGGTTTCGGTTTTAATAGTTTTGGAGTTTTGTTTGGAGCCAAGCAAAACTTTCTGCAGCAGATGTTCTCTGGCGGGCCGCAAGAGGCACATGCCCTGCCTCTTGCGCCCCAAAGGCAGTTTCAAAGTTTGACACTTTAGCCCCTTAACTTTAAAAAGCTTCTAAAAACCTTTTTAAACACCTTTTTGGCACTTTTAGCCCTCCGTAGCCAATACTTGGCATACCCGGGATTATGCCCGGACATTGTCGAGCTCTCGGTTCGTTAAAAGGTCACTCAGAGGTATAAATTATCATGTTGACACTTTTAATCCCTCCATCATCCAACTTTCACATATTACAAAATTGGACCCTCTCGTCCAACAAATGGCACGTTTCAGAGTTTAGGACTTAACAAAGGATCACTCAGAGGCTTATGATAAGCATGTTGATTCCGATGTCACTCAGAGGCTGGGCATGTTGACATATGAGTCACTCAGAGGCCAAATTTCAAGCATGTTGACGTATCAGTTACTCAGAGGCTAATGATTTAAGCATGTTGACATATCAGTCACTCAGAGGCTGTTATTTATGCTTGTTGACATCGGACCGTCACTCAGAGGCTTAGTTTGAGCATGTTAACGCCCTTAGTCCTTATTGGTCTTTAACAGACCATATTTAAAATACAACACGTGTCACTATACTATTGGACACGATTTTACAGGGTGTTACATCCTCACCCCCCTTAAAAGAAATCTTGACATCGAGATTTTATTCAAAAAGATGGGGGTATTTTTGTCGCATAGTGGACTCAACCTCCCATGTATACTCGGGACCTCTAAAAGCGTCCCACTTAACCTTTACTATAGGTATCATTTTTCTTCGGAGCTTCTTAACCTGTCGATCCTCGATCGAAATTGGTTTCTCAATGAACCTCAGGTTTTCATCAATTTGCACATCCTCGTGTGACATTGCTAGCGACTCATCGGCTAGACATTTCTTAAGGTTAGATATGTGGAATACATCATGGATTCCACTAAGCTCCTTTGGCAATCTGAGCTTATAAGCCACAGTGCCGACACATTCGACTATCTTGAATGGTCCATTATATCTTGGGCTCAACTTGCCCTTCTTTCCAAAACGCATCACACCTTTCCAGGGTGATACCTTCAGCATGACCTTGTCCCCTATTTGGAACTTAAGAGGTTTACGCCTCTTGTCAGCATTGCTTTTCTGCCTGTCTCTGGCAGCTTTGAGACGATCACAGATTTGCGTAATCTTTTCCGTGGTCTCCAAGACTCTCAGGTCCTGATAGTTGGGCCTCCCCAACTTCTGCCCAACATACGGGCATTCTACATTTTCTCCCATACAAGGCCTCAAAAGGAGCAGCCTTGATGCTATTATGATAGTTGTTATTGTAGGAGAATTCTATTAGGGGTAAGTGGTCATCCCAACTTCCACCTAAATCGATCACACACGCCCTGAGCATGTCTTCCAGTGTCTGGATAGCACGCTCACTTTGACCATCAGTCTGTGGATGGTAAGCCGTACTAAAATTCAATCGTGTGCCTAAAGATTGTTGGAAACTTTTCCAAAAGTGAGATGTGTATCTAGTATCTCTATCGGATACAATAGATACTGGCACACCGGTGTAGGGACACTATCTTGTCCACACATAACTTAGCCAATTTATCTGAATTATATGTTTCTTTTATTGGCAAGAAGTGTGCTGAATTGGTCAGCCTATCCACTATGTACCAAATGGTGTCATTACCACTTTTGGTCTTAGGTAACTTGGTAATCAAATCCATAGTTACCATTTCCCATTTCTAAGTGGGAATCTCTAATTGTTGTAGTAGTCCTGACGGGTTCTGATGTTCGGCGTTAACTTGCGAACACGTCAGACACTTAGCTACATAAGTGGCTATAGATTTCTTCAAACCCATCCACCAATAATTCTTCTTCAAATCTTGATACATCTTGTCACCACCTGGGTAAACTGAGTATCTTGAATCATGCGCTTCTTGGAGGATTAGATTTCTAAGTCCTCCAAAGATTGGAACCCAAATTCTATCATTAAATCTTAGAATTCCATCCTTTCCAGGCGTTAACTGATCAACAGTTCCGCCTAATCCCTCATTAGGAATATTAGCCTCTAACAAGGCTTGTTTTTGCGCATCTAATAGCTTCTCAATTAAACTATTTCTGAGCTCAATGCTCTTAGCGTTAATCCTTATAGGTGTAACTCTTTCTTTGCGACTTAAGGCGTCAGCAACTACATTTGCCTTGCCTGGATGGTAGCGAATCTCGCAATCATAGTCATTAAGTGTTTCCATCCATCGGCGTTGTCGCATGTTCAATTCTTTCTGATTGAACAGATGCTGGAGACTTTTATGGTCTGTGTATATAACACACTTTGTGCCATACAAGTAATGTCTCTACAGTTTTAGTGGAAATACAACGGCACCCAATTCCAAATTGTGGTTGGTGTAATTCTTTTCATGCACCTTTAATTGTTGTGATGCATAGGCAATCACCTTGCCTTTTTTGCATTAGCACACAGCCCATGCCAGTGTGCGATGCATCACAGTAGACTACAAATTCCTCAATTCCCTCAGGTAGAGATGACACAGGAGCATTGCTCAACTTGTATTTAAGAACCTCAAAAGATTCTTGTTGCTTTGGACCCCAATTATACTAACATTCTTACGGGTCAAGGTAGTTAAATGAGTGGCTATTCTTGAAAAGTTCTCAATGAACCTCCTATAGTCTCCAGCCAATCCTAGGAAACTACGAACCTCCGTTCGGGTCTTGGGCACTTCCCAATTCTTTATGGCCTCAATTTTGGCGGGATCCACTTGAATACTACGCTCACTTACCATATGTCCAAGGAATTGGACTTCTCTAAGCCAAAATTCGCAGTTAGAGAACTTTGCATAAAGTTTCTCATGCCTTAATAATTCTAGGATGAACCGAAGATGTTTCTCGTGATCAGCTTGATTACGAGAATAGATAAGTATGTCGTCTATGAAGACAATGACAAACTTATTCAAATACGGTTTGCAGACTCTATTCATGAGATCCATGAATGCTGCCGGTGCATTTGTGAGCCCAAAAGGCATCACTAAAAATTCAAAATGACCATAGCGGGTCCTGAAGGCTGTCTTAGGAACATCTTAACTTCTAACCTTCAGTTGATGATATCCTGATCTCAAATCTATCTTAGAAAAGTAACTAGCCCCTTGAAGCTGGTCGAATAAATCAACGATCCTTGGCAAAGGATATCTATTCTTAATTGTTAGTTTGTTCAGCTCCTGATAGTCGATGCACATCCGCATTGAACCGTCTTTCTTTTTAACAAAAAGGATAGGAGCTCCCCAAGGTGAGGAACTAGGTTGTATAAAGCCTTTCCCTAGGAGTTCGTCTAGTTGCATCCTCAACTCCTTCATTTCAGTAGGTGCTAGTCTATATGGAGCTCTAGCTACAGGTGCTGCCCCTAGTATGATATCAATCCTGAATTCCACTTGCCTGTCTGGAGGTAGACCTGATAATTCTTCTGGGAATACATCGGGATACTCTGAAATGACTGGGAGGTCTTCCATGTTTGCTTTAGGTTCATTTATGGTAACTTGTGCCATGTAAATGACACAGCCTCTTCTCAAACACTTGGATGCCTTAAATAACGACACCTTGTCTGGCAGTCCATAGTGTGAGTCCCCAGGGATGGTGATCATTTCACCAGATGGGGTTTTGATTTCGATGAGCTTTTTATCGCAGGCAATGCGGGCTTGGTTATGAGATAACCAATCCATGCCTAAGAAAACATCAAACCCCGCCAATTTCATTGGCAGAAGAGAGATAGGGATGGAATGATTCTTAATGGATATAGAGCATCCATCAAGGATGGAAGATGCAGTTTCTAAGGTTCCATCGGCAAGTTCTATCTCATAAATTTTAGCTAGAGTTCTTATGGGTAGGTTTAATAGCTTACTAAACTTATGATCAACAAATGATTTATTTGCACCCGAATAAAAAAGGACTCTAGCATAAGTATCATTAATGGGAAAGTACCTGTTATGACATTGTGGTCATTAACGGCCTCCTGGCATTCATTTGGAAGGCACGTGCATTCCCTTTCTTGGCCTCTCCAGGCTTTGCATCATTACTTTTGGGTTTCTTGGGGCAATTGTATGTTATATGCCCTTTTTCATTGCAGATATAGCATACTGCATCCTTATGATCCTTGTAATCTAAGGTCTTATGCCCTTTTCTTTTGCAGATACCACAGGGTTTGGTTTGTGGATTTATACTACACTGTCCCCAGTGCCTATATTTACAGTTTTTGCACAGAGGTTTGTCATTAGACACGTGCTGGTTCTTCATGAACCCGAAATTTTCTTTCTTCTTAAATCTTTGGGAGTTATTATCCTCCCGTTTCCTCTTTCCGTCAGTTTCAGTCCTAATTGATTTTTGTCTTACCAGATCTAGGGTAAGGGAAAGAGATAGGTCTACAACGGACCTATAGGTACTAGGTTGTGCAGCCTTTACCATACCCTTTATTTCGGGCGCCAACCCATTTATGAAACGCGCAATGCGTTTGGATTCTGGGGTGATCAAATAGGAAACTAACCTAGATAGGGAATTGAAATCGGAAACATACTTCTGATAGTCTAGGTTTTTCATTGATAGAGACAAGAAGTCTGTCTCTAGCTTCTCCACCTCATGGGTTGGGCAATATGTTTCCTTTACCAATTCAGCAAACTTGGACCATCCCAAGTTGTACAAATGTACCTTACTTGTTGATTGAATCATGGCTTTCCACCATATTAGGGAATTGCCCTTGAAGGATTGTGATACGTACTTGACCACATCCTTATCAGCACAGTTGCTGATATCTACTATCGTCTCCATCTCGTCTAGCCACTTTAGGGCTTCTACGGCTCCTTTTTCACCATTAAAGTCTCGGGGTTTACAGGAGACAAAGTATTTGTAGGTGCACCCGTCTTTAGAAGAATGGGACCTATCAGTAAAATCTACTTTCCTTGGTTCACTCTTCGCATTTGAAGAGTGAACAGAGCTCTCTCTATGAGCTGAAGATGGTGGAATCGATAGGGGTCTAGAGCGAGTGGCACTCGACTCTCTAAGTCTTTCTATGGCCTTTCCCATGGCCCTTTCCACAGCCGCATCAATGTGAGCTTGGAAATCATTATCATTAATATTTTTATTTTCAGCATTGCTAGGTTCAACATTCTTGTGGCTACTTTGTGCTTCATTTGAGTTAGCCATCTTTAAGTCTTGGTTTCTATATACCAATAAAACTTCATTTAGCCATGGCGTATCAACCATATCGGCTTTCAATATTGGATATAACAATCCATTGCCTATTCTAGTGTGAATAACATCACAATTCTTAGGCTTAACATATATATGTCTGGCCTAGGTCTTAATAGGACCATCATAGGCAAATTACAATTTGGACGTAGTCCATATATTATTGGACAGTGGATCGCAATGTCACAACTGTCATTGTCATTATTGACAATTATATAGCTCATAGACTTGTCCCTAATGGACAAAATAATTGGGCACATTGGCCGGTCATATTGGTCATAATATATATATATATATATATATATATATATATATATATATATATATATATATATATATATATATATGTATGTGTGTGGCATATCAGCCTGTCACTTAAGACATAATACATATGGCTTGTTAGCCTGTCACATTGGACAATAATCGGGCACCTTGGCCTACATCATATCTTATGTATATGGCATATCAACCTGTCCCTTTGGACAATTAATTGGGCACATTGGCCTACATCATATCAGATGTATGTGGCATATCAGCCTGTCCCTTTGGATAATTTATTAGGCACATTGGCCTACATCATATCAGATGTATATGGCATATCAGCCTGTCTCGTTGGACAATTAATTGGGCACATTGGCCTACATCATATCAGATGTATATGGCATATCAGTCTGTCCTTTTGGACAATTAATTGGGCACATTGGCCTACATCATATCAGATGTATATGGCATATTAGCCTATCCCTTTAGACAATTAATTGGGCACATTGGCCTACATCATATCAGATGTATATGGCATATCAGCATGTCCCTTTGGACAATTAATTGGGCACATTGGCCTACATCATATCAGATGTATATGGCATATCAGCCTGTCCCGTTGGACAATTAATTGGGCACATTGGCCTACATCATATCAGATGTATATGGCATATCAGCCTGGCACATTGGCCTGACGGCTAGTGTGGTTCCTCAAGCTACACTACCAAGAGTATGAACATTTCTTAATGTTACATAAGAGTATTTTAATGATTGATTAATGGTCCCGGTCACCTTCGACCTTAACGACCTTGGAGGTTTGGACCTAATCCCTTACCCCTTGATAGAAGGATAACTTCCCTTAACTATCCTCATAGAAGACCTCTTTGTACTTAACTATCATTTCTTGGCCAATATGTGGTCTATGCCACTTGGCATAATCAATCCATTAAGATCCTTTGGAATTATATAACAGAGCATAAATTTCGAGTAAATTCGAGACGCTTGCTTTCAATATATATATATATATATATATATATATATATATATATATATATATATATATATATATATATATAATTCCAAAAGTACTTCATTAAATTCCTAATTAGAAATTACAATACTAGAAAATGAAATAAACTGTCCATGCAAGGACTTAAAGAAAATGAACATGTCCTCACAGGGACTAAAAGAAATAACGATGTCCTCGCAGGGACTACATATAATTTGAAGAGACTTCACTCGTCCTTCTTCCTCTTGACCAATTTGGAGAGTTTCTTGAAGAACTTATTCGTCTTCTTCTCCGTTTTCTCCGCCTGTTGTTGCATTTCCTTCATCGTTTCTAAGGCCTCATTATTGGCCTCAAGGGTGGCGGAGGTTGTGGCATAACCGGATACTGGTACCATAAGTTGGATATCCAGTCGGTGGATAAGTAGGTAGGAAAGGAGACGGGTAAAGTGCATTGTGCATAACTGCTTGCATATATGGGTCTTGCGACCATGCTTGATAGTCTACCGGTGAGACGGGTTAAGATGATCATATCCAGACGTGTCTGGATATGTGGGGATTGGGTTAGTATAACCCGATGGTGGTGGTTGAACCGCAGGTGTTGGTGTTGGTTCCACTATAGGTGAAAGATTAGAGGGTCCACCCATTTGTGGGTCCTCTTGAATTATGGGGTATGAGTTAGGCAAATGTGGAAACGATCCCGACCTTTGTCTGGCACGTACCGACATACGTGCTCCCCGTTTTCTTCTTGGTGGTTCAGGTGGTGGTTGAGGTTGGTCCACCGGTTCCATGTGGACATCTTCTTGAACCGGAGGTGGTTGAGAGTGGTGAGAAGGAGTGTGGGCGAAAGTGAATTGGTTCCAGTATTGGTGCCACTCATTAGGACATTGGTAGGGCGATCTAGCGTATGAGTTTGAATCGCTCGAAATTTTAGTGGGATGCATATTAGATCCCGAAGGCGGCATCTCCGGGTCGGAGTCCTCGTCCATAGGATGTGGCTGGTCCAACTGATTTTGGTCGGTTGGTGGCGTGTTAAGATAATGGTTGGGATTAAATTCCTCATGGTAGGAGTGATGAGAATGGGAATTGTGAGAATGGTAAGAATGGTGTGAGTGGTAAGAATTTTGGGAATGTGAAAGTGAATGTCTATTAGAGGCGGAACGTCTCGCTGGTTGCCAAGGAGACGAATTTCCTGATGCTTGGTAAGCATCTGAATTACGAGGTTGAGGAGGAATACGCCCCGATGGTC
Organism: Scalesia atractyloides; assembly: GCA_947069175.1. Taxonomy (NCBI): domain Eukaryota; kingdom Viridiplantae; phylum Streptophyta; class Magnoliopsida; order Asterales; family Asteraceae; genus Scalesia; species Scalesia atractyloides. Next base: position 33,394,154 of record CAMTDV010000027.1, on the reverse strand, counting down.
CTCCCCTCATTTGACCTTTTCCTCTTCCACTTTGCCCTTGTACACGTGGCGGCATTTTCCTGTTTAAAAATCAATTTAAAACATACTAATAACTTAATAATGAATGAGTAATCCTAGATCAATGCCTAGACTCAGAAGTCTGAGGAATGTGCTCATGTAAGTTTGAGACTAAACACAAAAAGGCTAGTATTTAATTCTCTCAAACGTTGGCTCTGATACCAACCCTGTCACACCCTGGATTTCCAACCCGAAATCCATACACCGATGGGCCCGGGTGGGGAGTATCGTGACGTCAGTTGATAATCATCATAGTCAATTAAACACGGCACAACGGAAGTCTTGGAGTAAAATTACTATTACAAACCGAATGTTCGAAAATACAAAATAATATACAGGCTCGTAATAGAAGATCCACAGGCGGATCATAAATTATACATGGAAAGAATATAAAACAAACTTTGGGCAGATTTAGGATTTGCAAGATCCTCTATCATTACCGAGCACCTCCGGCCTATTTTCGTATTGTACCTGCAGTTTAGTCTTTTGAAAATACGTAAGCTTTCGCTGGTAAATACACACCGACTCGTTTTGAAAACATTCCAAAAATGTTTTTAGTGCGTATCAGCACAAAATCTTTTTATAACTTGGGTTAATTGACCGTCCAACATTGTTAACAGATTTACATGTTTGTCATACATACGGGGCTCGGTACAAAGACCGAGACACAATTAACGTACACACCACTTTGGACTCACGAAGGAGTCAATTCCTCCCAACCTTGTGGGAATGCATAATTGAGCGTCTATCGGGTGTATGCCTACACCCGCGCTAAGGTCGTGGCCATTTCTATTGTAATGAGCCGAGGATATCCAGGACACGGTAGTTAACACCTGATTTTTAAATTATCAAACAAAACTAATTAAAACAGAATATGCGGATTTATTATCTCCGAACCAGCGTTCGATTGAATCCCATTTACGACCAAGCTAATAATTTACCGTAACCAAAGCCCGTATAGGGGAAATAAGTCGAGAGTATTTACCTGAGCTTTTCTTCTTTTATTTTTAATAACTCAGCCGTATTCAAAATGAGCTAAGTGCAGATAGCATTTACTGGCAAGTCTCTAGTCTGGATTATGGCATAAGCTAACCAATTAAATACTAACGGTCTTATTTAAGTCATTGACTTAGACCGACTAGCGTACTTGATCAAAACTTATGACGCTAGATTAAGCGATGATTGGATAGAACGTAGTTTAATCCCAACAAGTACCTTGACTTGTATAATATGGGTAAACTATACACATTCTGGATTTTGAGACTTAAATGACAATGTTAAACCCGTTTCGGTTAATTTCCGTAAAATAGTTACATATACGTAACCGTGCGCATGTTAGCGATATCGGGTAACCGGATAAGTCATGGAAAAGTTCTATTCCATTATACTTTAAATAAGTTAAAATATCAGTAGGATAGCAACTTATATGCCCGTTAAGGTTTTAAATCGAAACTATGCCTCATAAGGGCATTTCGGTAATTAAATACCGTATAAGAGGAACTTGAATATAATTTAATGTTATAGTTATAAGTATTCTGGAAAAATAATTTATTTATGATATAATATCAGTAGGATATCAATTATATGTGTAATTTATCTTTTATGACCAAACTATGCACCGAAGGGGCATTTTGGTCATTTTACACATAGTTTATAAATTATTTGGGATTCTGAGTTTACAAAATGTACCTACTGTAAATATGTTTTAAAAATAAGTTTTAAAATCAGTAGGTATCAAGTCTTGGTCAATAATATAGTTTAAAACCATACTATGCGTCGAAACGGCGCTTATGTCGCAAAATGACGTTTTTATGCAATGTTTATGAAAATTGACGTTAAGGTCAGATTAAAATGTTTTTAATATGTTATTTAATATAACATATCAGTAGGTAAATTTTTACCTTGAAAATATTTGATTAAAACTATTTTATAAACCACGAGGGCTAAAACCGTCATTTATTGACATAGTTTAAGAACTTGCTTGAAAACTTAGTTTATAACTTGGTTTAACATCCCAAGTAATCCTACATATAATGTTACAGTAGTATGAAACTCATTTTCAAGTTCATTATTATTTAAAACCTTGTTTTATGCAAAAAGGACATTTTGGTCAAATATGGCATAATTGCGGAACTTGCGCATAAACTTGGATTCTGATTATGATCATGTAATATAACCTCAGAGGGTTATGCTACTTAATATTATGATCATAATGCAACTTTAGATCAGTAGGTAACTAATCTAAATCGGGTCAGAATCGAAGGTCAAAGCAGAAGTCAAACTTTGCGACTTTCGGTTGTTAATGTATCCTAGAACTGAAATTGACGAGCCGAACATGTCCTTACATGTTCCAATAATTATTACCAACTTGTTTAAGCGTCAAAACAGGTTTCATAACATATATAAGATCAATTTATAATTTTTCCAAACAATGGCATGTTTGACTTTTTAATAACTTAACTGTGACCCGTCAATTGGTCTAGCAAACGTGATCTTCAGGAGGTGCCCTTTATATGGATTAACACCTACCTTATTACGATCACTTAGCCATATTCATTTCGAACAATGGCTGAACCATAATGGTCTTAACCGAAAGTCAAAGCGTTTACCGTAAAACGCTTGACTTTTGGCTATAAAAGCCTATAAACAAAAATGCAAGAGCAAGGAACACTTACAAGAGGTTCCTACAATGCAAGAGAGCTAAGTTGGATGCTCCTTTCAGCTAGGAACTTCCAGAGGAGGGAGAAGAGTGAATTAATGAGAAAGGTGCAAGTTGGAATGAAGCACTTGAACACCTATTTATAGTTGGAGAGCTCAAAGGAGGTGAAGCCAGGTGTTTATGGTTGTATGAGGAAGCTTACAAGTGTCCTAAAACGTGGCATAGCAGTTTGGGAAGCCATGGTTTCGGTTTTAATAGTTTTGGAGTTTTGTTTGGAGCCAAGCAAAACTTTCTGCAACAGATGTTCTCTGGCGGGCCGCAAGAGGCACATGCCCTGCCTCTTGCGCCCCGCGAGCGCCCCAAAGGCAGTTTCAAAGTTTGACACTTTAGCCCCTTAACTTTAAAAAGCTTCTAAAAACTTTTTAAACACCTTTTTGGCACTTTTAGCCCTCCGTAGCCAATACTTGGCATACCCGGGATTATGCCCGGACATTGTCGAGCTCTCGGTTCGTTAAAAGGTCACTCAGAGGTATAAATTAACATGTTGACACTTTTAATCCCTCCATCATCCAACTTTCACATATTTACAAAATTGAACCCTCTCTTCCAACAAATGGCACGTTTCAGAGTGTAGGACTTCACAAAGGATCACTCAGAGGCTTATGATAAGCATGTTGATTCCGATGTCACTCAGAGGCTGGGCATGTTGACATATCAGTCACTCAGAGGCCAAATTTCAAGCATGTTGACGTATCAGTCACTCAGAGGCTAATGATTTAAGCATGTTGAAATATCAGTCACTCAAAGGCTGTTATTTATGCATGTTGACATCGGACCGTCACTCAGAGGCTTAGTTCGATCATGTTGACGCCCTTAGTCCTTATTGGTCTTTAACAGACCATATTTAAAATACAACACGTGTCATTATACTATTGGACACGATTTTACAGGGTGTTACAGCTTGCAAAGTTAATGAACAAATAGTAAACAAGAATGAGCATAGCACGTATAAACAAAGAGTATGACAAGTATCATGATTTTTATGGATAGAGTGATTATTTAAATAGGATTGATCGTGAGTATGTGAATTTTACTATAGTTTACATGTTGCACCGAAAGTGTGTAAAAAAGAAAAAAAGGATCGAGTATACTCACGGTTTGCAAAGCTTTCCACAAACGTGAGTTGATTTAGTCTCGAAGGTTTTAGGAACACCGAGCTTACCCTACATTGGGGAAACGAAGCCGCGTGAGTCAATGGAGGTTGATTATGAGTTAGAGTCGGGAATTAATATGAAAGTATGTACATAAGAAAATACATGAAGTTATCTTGCTAAAACACTTATATTGTACACCAAGTTCATGTGTCTTCCATGGGCACAATTTCACCCATTGGATCTCCAATTTATAAGGAATTTTTAATTTAAGATATATTTACCATAACTTTTAGCATCTAACCATGAATTGCTTAGTGTTGGGAGTTCGATTTTAGAACTATATCTTGTTATATATTATGTATTATATTTATGTTAGTCTAGTAATATTACGTAAAGTCAAGCAAGGAGGCAGGATGCTTTTCATCCATTAAACCTCATTATATGATTCACCAAAGCACAAATCATCAATTTAGTTGATGATTTCAGTTATTCATGAATAAAATTAAAATGTTAAAGCATTTAAATTACTAAGTAGCCAAAGAAGAACAAACTAGACGTGTACATACCCAACATGGAAAACGTTGGAGACGAGGTGAGGTTGGCTTACTTTGATTTCTTGGAAACTACTTAGATGAATATCTAACTACTGAAATAAACAAGTGAAGTAGGTAGAATCATAGTTGGAGAACCAGCTTTTTTCATTGTTCACACCTTACCAAAACACAAGTCTTTCAATATTGATGATTGAAGACTTGGTTGGTTTCAACACTTTGTAGGTCACTTGGGACCTTTAAGGCAGTAACTAAGGGAGGTATTTAGAACTCTAATTTTATGAAAATCGATCATACACAAACCCCACAACCATGAGTTTGATTGGAAATAAGGTTAATACAAGATTCGCATAAGATGAACATGAGCAAGAAGAATGTTATAGTAGTTTAAACAAAATAGAATTGTAACCTCCACTTTGGACCTTTCTATTGTGATGTACCAAGCTTGGTTTATCAAGGTAAAACTTGGGTAACATCATTAGAGGTTGTCCAAGGAGATTGAAGCAAGAAAAAGTCAAGAAACATGGAGAGAAGCGAGTTATAACCTCATTTTAAGCTCAAAGGTATTCTGCCCAAATTTGAGATTACCTGAGGATTTAGAGGTCTTGGAGAGATTATAGAGTGTGTAAAAGCATTAGGGAGGTGTGGAAGACACCTATTTATAAGGTAGGATTAGGGTTTGGGTTTAAAAAGGGTTAGTTGGGTGTTTAGGTGGTTGAGAAAAAGGGAATTAAAGGCTAAAATTCACGAGCTTTTAAAGCTGTTGCCCGCCTGAGGGCCTTGTGAACCATAAGACATATGTCTTGTAGTCCGTAAGGCATGCTAGGAAGCAATAATTTCATTTTTGGCCCTTTTTGTTATTTGTTTGCTTATATTATGCATTGAACTTATATGTTGAGCACATTTAGGGTTTCTAAGGGATCATTAGGCATGCTAAGAACATGATGCATGATTGATTGATTTTCGAATATTGATTTAATCATTAAGAGTGCCAATTTTGTATAAGTTGTAAGTAACAAATGATTGAATATGCGTGTGTGTGTATATATATATATATATTGTAAGCATGATTAAACAAGATTGGGATATAAAATATGGTTTTCCAATATAATCCAATTCTCGATAATACAAGATTGAAATTGAAATACATTACAAGGAAATGAGAATTAAAATGAAATAACGGAACATTACACTAGTAGGGGTTGCTCATTTTATGCATTTGAAATCACTTGTCGATGTCTTAGTTATGAGCCTTCTTTTAAGATGTTCTATTAATTTTTACGCCTTGCCTGGAATGGAAATTGGGTTACTATTGATAAAACTCATTGTGAAACTGCTTTGATAACTACCACCATTGGTTACACCACTGCTTGGAAAAATCAGTTCTTCTTTGTTTCTAACAAGCTTATTTCTTTTGCAACTTCGTGTGGTAAATTTTATTCCTCCCTTATGAAGGAGTTGAATCCTCCGAGCTTGAATAGGAGTTTTTGTTGAAGTTCCATGCTTCTCGTTCCAAGCTTGGGGCTTATCCTGATGAGTTTCTCGTGTTGTTAGGGATTAGTGTCAGGTGGACTAATCTAGCATCTAAGCCTTCTTTCATTGTTGATGTGAAGGGTATGTCCGTTTTTTGTAGTGTACTTTATGTGTTAAAGATTCTTGTTGCTAATGTGTTTTCTTATGTTTGGTTTTGCATAAATGAGTGCATTAGATTTTATCTTGGTTGATGACTTGACCAATGCTGAACTGGTTCCCAAGGAGGTTCTGGAGGGTTGTCTTCCTATTGTTCATCGCACTGTTATTTTGCGAGTGTTCCTGTTCAGCCTGTTATTGACGCTTCAAGGGCCAATAAGGCCTCTCACCCTATTCGGGGGTCGACTAGGGCAGCTAATACTAGTCAAGCTTCCAAGTCTAGATCTCAGCTGGTACCACCAATAGCACAAGCACCACTGCACCAGCACCTGAAACAACAATAGGATGCGTAAAGCAACATCAACAACAACAACAAAAAACTAGTCTGGATCTCAGTTGCTGAGTTGTAGGTCCATAGTTTTGCAAAAAAAAAAAAAAAAACAAGCTACTTGATTTTGCCAAAAATAAATAATCCATAATCTGAAATTTTAGTGATCCGTTGTTCTGCAAGGGGTGAGGTGGAGAACCATAGTTCTACAAAAAGGTGGCGACATGACCATGGTCAGGCAGTGGATGTGCAGGTCAACTAAACTATTGGATCACAGAAATTGATCTTAGAATACTTTAACTACAAATCCGTCCACGACTTCCCCTGGATGTGGTTCTTGGTTCCCGTAATGATAAATAAGAAGATGGGCAGGATCACAATTAAGCTTGTCATGGCTTGATGGAAGAGGAAAGAAAAACTGCTATCTAAAGATGCAAATCAAAAATTGGTAATCATGGTCGTATGAAAGTGTGTAATAGCTATCAGGTGGCGGTCTCTTCGATTATAGGCCGACGACCGTGGTCATGTGACTGACTTGAAAGGAGAGGTGAGATCTGCATATTAAAAAAGTATCCAATCAAATTGTGGTTAATCATCCGACATTGGTGAAGGAAGAACACATGTAGATCGGGGATGAAAAAAAAAAACCAAGGGACCGACCAAGGAGTATTAAGCAAGTAGCCAAGGATGTGGATAGATAATAAACATACGGACCCAACTATATTATCTTCGTAATAACAACAAGTAACCAAGGAGGCTAGTGAATTAAAAAAAGTAATCAAGGAAGCTGGTGAGTTAATTAGAAGCATGTAAGTAGCTAGGTGAAACACACAAGCATGCACGTCCTTTTTTCTTTTTGAATCAATTGGAGAAATTAAGTAAGCAGGCTGGTGAAAATATAATAAAAGGAATTGAAGCAAAACGTTATTAGATGGAAGGAGATGACTAAATATATCCGTGAAGTTTGTTGCTTATGCACCCTCACAACTTTGCTTAAACTACACAATGGGATTAGGCTTATTGTCTTGGGCGCAATTTGGAGGAGGTTGTCTATAAGACGGCTATGGGGGGGGGGGTCTTAAGAAGGAGATGGCTAAATATATTGTTGATTTTAAATTTTGGTGGGGATTCCCCAAGAAGCTGAGGTTATGCTCCATGGCACGAAAGCTCCATGGCACGAAAGGTTCTTAAATGAATTTCACTCGGATGATTTCTCTAATCCCATCAATTTAGTGGATCGGTATTGTCACACCCCGACCCGCAGCGGAATAAGAGTCGGGGCATAATTGGGTTATCACCAAAGCTCATGATATTTACTAATATGTTTCATATTTATTAAAGTCAAAATTACATTCTCAATAATCCAAACATGTCCATACAATACAAAGAAAATTAACCAACTAAACAATCCAAGCTCTAAACCAGTTTATTCTTCTAAGCCAATCCTATGTGTTTCTTGCTGCAGCTGGTTCACCTGTATCATGTGTAAAAATGGGGGTTTTTGGGTCAACATAAGTTGGCGAGTGAACCTTGTTAGATAAACATTTATTACTGATTTCTTGTTATTTTATCAAGGAAAAACTGTGCAATAGTCATATGTGAGCAAATGTAAATAATCAAACAATAGCAATAACAACCACAACTATAACATACAATAACATACAATAACATATGAACTTGCATGAATATATAACATGAATGAAAACTGTATATGTTGGCAACGTCACGTTCACGCTCATAATGTAATGGGGAACGGACGGCCTATGATGAATGTCTGTGCGATCAAGGCTCAATCAAACGGAGCCGATCGTATGTTGGCAACGCCAGGTTCACGCTCATAATGTAATGGGGAACTGCTCAACGCTCATAATGTAATGGGGAGCGGCGGCCTATGAAATTGCATGTATTGAAAATAATAAATTAAATCTAAATAATAACCACACAGCAGTTGAAACAAGCTGAATACACATTTGTTCATGATATGATGTATGCACAATGATTTAAATATAATAAATGGTAAGACACATGATACACCCCAAAAACGTGATTAAAACGGGGAATTTTATAGAGATTCACTCACATTGGGTGCGTTCGGTTGGAGATGATGAGATGCGCACGAGTTGGAAGAATTGAACAACGAGGATTGACTAACCTAAATAATAACGGAAGATATAGTAAATGAGTGGATTTTATTAATAATTTTAATAGGATTTTTAGATATATTTTTGTGAGTTTAAGGCTATTTCCTATATTTAAAAACATTATTTTTAAGTATTTTAATTGATTTTTAAATTAAATAAAATAAATAAAAATATAAAAATATGTTGACTTTTGCGTTGACCGTTAACTTTTTGACTGCTTGACCGGTTCTATTGTGTACATGTATGCGCCGGGCAGGACTCGAACCCGAGACCTCCCGTTCGCGTGCACGCAGCTCTACCAACTGAGCTACGTGTCTAACCCGAAATAATTCTATTTTTAATTATATTTATATACTAACTCGGTTTATTCAAAATTCTTTTATTTTCAAAAAATGTTTTAAATCATCGAACCGGCGCCGTCAACAGGTCTCGAACCCGGGACCTGTGATTTATCGTTACACACAGTCCACCGCTGGACTGTGTGTCTAACTTGGTTAATATACGGGTTTTTATTATACTTAACATCTACCGTGAGTTAATCCGGTTCAGTTAGAAAAATAAAACATTTTTATTACTGAGCATACGTGTGTCAAGGTTCGAACTCGCGGCGTGTGATATGTATGTGCACACAGTCCACCGCTGGACTGTGTGTCTAACCCGAGATAATATCCAGATTTTATTAAACTTATACTCAACCTATCTTTGTCTTCTTCGTTACAGAATTACAGCCTATGATTACTCTATTGTTTCTTGTTTAATTCGATTGACAAACATTCAACAGACTAATATGAAATGGCAGAGACGATTTTGGAAGTAAACATACCGGAGGAACGATTTATCTCAGAATTCCGGCAAGGCGTCGGCTCTGTTTTTATGAACTTCGACTGAGCGAACAAATTAACAGTTTTGATTAGTTAATTGTGGAATTGAAGTACTAAACAAGAATTATCAGAAGGTTTGAATAACTATACCGTTTTACAGCGGAAGTTAGGAATTTTCAGAAGTTTTCCGGCGAGAGGGAATTATCTGATATCGACGTCTGAAATTGATTCCGATTGAAGGGTTTGAGTTAGCAATAGCTTAACAACTGATAGACAATGAAAGAATTGAGAGACTTACTGAATTGATGGAAAACACGGTTTCCGGCGAAAGTCCGGCGAGTTCAAATAGCTTCTCCGGCGAACTGAAAGTATTGCGGAAATGAAATTGAAGGCTTGCAGAATGTGTTTGAGTCGCGAGAGGGGACAATGATTGAAGTAATTCAGGAATTGCAGACTTTTCAGTTATTAAAACCGATCCCACATGAAATCAAGTCCATTCAAAGCTAAATTGATTGGAGGTGTCGGTGTATCGGTTATACTCGGTAAACCGCGAACAATCATACGTTTTTGGACGTTTGGTGACCGCTTTCAGTTACAGTTAGCGAAACCAGATTGATTTATGATAGACCATATAATTTAATTGTTTCCTAGAATTTACAGAAAACAACAAGTGGCGGAGTGGTTATATGTGTGTGTGATAAGTCTTTGAACTTAAACCCGGCTGACCCGGGTTCGAGTCCCGGTAGCCTAATTTTCTTTTTAATTATTTTATTTTTACTTTTTATCAAATATAACTTTTATATTCTAGTTTATTTATTAATTATGCATCATTAAAAATTAAAATGGACATAAATACGCAACGAAACATTTATAACTTGATATTCGATTACAAACGGAGCGGGTTTGAAAAACCCGTTTTTGACAAATGTTACAGTATCCCCTACTTTTAGGAATTTCGTTCCGAAATTTAAGTAGTAGTAGTAGGAAAAAGATGCGGGTATTTTTCGCGCATTGAGTCTTCACGTTCCCAAGTAAACTCAGGTCCCCGTTTCGACTCCCAGCGTACCCTAACAATTGGAATGCGACTTCGTCGAAGACGTTTTTCTCCGAAGTCCATGATCTCTACTGGTCTTTCAATAAAATGCATAGATTCATCAATCTGAATATCTTCCAGAGGAATATGGAGGTTCTCATCAGCGAGGCACTTCTTCAAGTTTGATACGTGGAATGTGGGACGAATCCTGTTGAGTTCTTCTGGTAGATCAAGCTTGTATGCTACAGGTCCTACTCTTCGAGTATCTTGAAAGGTCCTACGTAGCGTGGTGCTAGCTTGCCTTTTTGACCAAAACAAACTACTCCCTTCCACGGTGATTCTTTTAAAAGTACATGATCACCAATGATAAACTCCAAAGGCTTCCGTCGTTTATCTGCATAACTTTTTTAACGACTTTGTGCCGCTAGAAGATTGTTTCGAATTTGATGGATCTTGTCTGTGGTTTTTTGAATCAATTCTGGACCAGTGATTTGAGCTTCCCCAATTTCGTGCCAACATACTGGAGATCGGCACTTACGACCATATAAAGCTTCAAAAGGTGCCATGCCGATGCTTGAATGATAGCTGTTGTTGTACGAAAATTCAACTAATGGTAGGTGAGCGTCCCAATTTCCCCTGAAGTCTATGACACATGCTCGAAGCATTACTTCAAGAGTTTGAATGGTGCGTTCAGATTGTCCATCAGTTTGAGGATGATAAGCGGTACTGAGATCTAATCGCGTACCCAAAGCGGCTTGTACTGCTTGCCATGTTCGTGAAGTGAAACGACCATCACGATCTGAAATAATGCTTAACGGTACACCATGTCGGCTTACGATTTCGCTGATATAAATACGAGCTAGCTTTTCGTTCTTGAAATCTTCGCGGATAGGAATAAAGTGAGCTGATTTTGTAAGTTGATCAATGATTACCCATATAGTGTCATACCCACCAGAAGTGCGAGGTAACCCGGTAATGAAGTCCATGGTTATGTTTTCCCACTTCCATACAGGTATTTCAGGTTGGACCATAAGTCCTGAGGGTCTTTGGTGTTCAGCTTTCACCTTGGAACATGTAAGGCACTTGGAAACAAAAACAGCAATATCCTTTTTCATTCCAGGCCACCAATAGGTGTATCGAAGGTCTTGATACATCTTATTGGCTCCTGGGTGTATAGAGTATCGTGTTTTGTGAGCCTCATTCATAAGAAATTCACGAAGGTTGTTGTGGTCAGGAATCCATATGCGATCTAGATAGTACAGAATACCATCAGATTTAGTTTCAATTTTAAGTTCAGCTCCACATGACAGCTCCTTTCGTACATCATCCTCCGTTACTGAAACATGTTGGAATTCTCGAATTTGATCTTTAATGTCAGTTATGATTTGCGAACATAGAAGACGAATGGAGTTCGCATAACCCTTTCGACTGAGTGCATCAGCCACCACATTTGCTTTGCCAGGGTGGTACCGAATTTCACAGTCGTAGTCATTTAGAAGTTCGACCCATCTTCGTTGCCTCATGTTTAACTCCTTTTGATTGAAGATATGTTGAAGACTCTTGTGGTCAGTGTATATTTCACACTTAGTACCGTAGAGATAATGTCTCCATATCTTAAGAGCAAACACAACGGCTCCAAGTTCTAGGTCATGGGTGGTGTAGTTCTTCTCATGAGTCTTGAGTTGTCTCGAAACATAAGCTATAACCTTTCCTCTTTGCATTAGAACACAGCCTAGTCCTTGCCCTGACGCGTCGCAATAAACCACGAAGTCATCACAACCTTCAGGCAGAGTGAGGATTGGTGCATCACAGAGTTTTTGTTTAAGGGTTTGGAAGGCTTCTTCTTGTTTGGGTCCCCATATGAAGGGTTTTCCCTTATGAGTTAAAGCCGTGAGTGGTACAGCAATGCAAGAGAAGTTTGAAATGAAACGGCGATAGTAACCAGCCAAACCAAGGAATGATCTTACTTCAGTGGGTGTACGTGGCGCTTGCCATTCTTGTACCGCTTTGATCTTTGAGGGGTCGACATGTATTCCCTTGTCATTGACTACATGTCCAAGGAATTGTACCTCTTTTAACCAGAATTCGCATTTGGAGAATTTGGCGTAAAGCTTTTCATTCTCTAGAAGTGTAAGGATGAGTCGAAGATGTCGCTCATGATCAGACTTAGACTTTGAATAAATGAGGATGTCGTCGATGAAGACTATAACAAAACGATCGAGATAGGGTTTGCAGACTCTGTTCATTAGATCCATGAAGACAGCTGGAGCGTTGGTTAAACCAAATGGCATGACCATGAATTCATAATGACCATAACGAGTTCGGAAAGCGGTCTTTGGGACGTCTTCTTCATGTACTCTAAGTTGATGATAACCAGATCGAAGGTCGATTTTTGAGAAACAGCTGGCGCCTTGAAGTTGGTCAAGAAGATCATCAATGCGAGGTAATGGATAGCGATTCTTGATTGTTAACTTGTTGAGTTCTCTGTATTCAATGCACATGCGAAACGATCCATCTTTCTTCTTCACAAAAAGGACAGGTGCACCCCAAGGCGAGGAGCTAGGACGTATGAATCCTTTGTCAGTCAACTCTTGCAATTGACTGGCTAGCTCTTGCATTTCAGAGGGGGCTAACCTATAAGGAGACTTTGCAACTGGTGTAGCACCAGGTATAAGATCAATGCGGAATTCGACTTCTCTTACTGGAGGAAGTCCTGAAATGTCGTCAGGAAAAAATTGCGGGAAATCTTTTACTACTGGGATGTCTTCGAGTTTCTTCTCCATGGTTCCCTTTTTGACGGCATGAGTTAAAAATGCGACATAATTCTTGCGAAGATATTTTTGAGCTTGAAGACATGACATTAATCTGAGCCCTTTCGATGGGGTTTCTCCAAAGATTCGTAGAGTTTGACCGTTTGGAAGAGGAATGCGTATAAACTTCTCGCGGCATACAACTTCAGCCTGATGTTGGCTGAGCCAGTCCATACCAATTATAATATCAAAGCTTCCCAACTTCATAGGAATGAGGTCAACTGGAAAATCGTGGTCGTTTAAGGTGAGAGTACAGTTGCGTATAATAGAGTTTAATGAGACCGGTTTTCCGTCAGCAACTTCTACTGTTATGGATTCCATGAGCTTATCACGAATTTGGTTTAGGATGGGTTCAAACTCTAAAGACACAAAACTTTTATCCGCGCCAGTATCAAACAACATGGATGCATAACTACCATTGATAAGGAACGTACTGTTAACCACATTGCTGTCAGCTCTAGCCTGATTAGCGTTGATGTTGAAAGCTCTTCCTCTTGCAGGTGGAGGAGCTTGGTTAGCTTGATTCACCGGATTGGCTTGGGCTTGAGCATGAATAATGTTCACCAACCTTGGACAAGTGTTTCTAAAGTGGCTTGGGTCTCCACAATTGTAGCAAGCCCGCATAGGTTGTACCATGGGATAGTTGGGTTGGTAGTATGATTGGGTTAAATGTTGGGTAGGTGGTAGTAGTAGGGGTTGTTGGGCTTGACCCATTATTTGTTGGTGGGTTTGGGTTGAAGGCTGGTGGCGGTTCGTTCGCTGAGGTATGCGACAGGTTTGAACAGTATGACCTGCGCGACCACAGCCGGTGCAATGTTGGCAGGGATGATCAGGAAAGTGGTGGTATTGGCAACGGTTGCATTTTGGTAATGGGCCAGAGTATGGTCTTTTGTATGGTGCAGGTGAAGGGGCAACTTGGGTAATGGGTGCAGCAGGGATAGGGAAATTGGTTTGTGTGACAGCGAAGTTTCTGGTGTTACGTTTCCTCTTGTTAGCAAACTTAGAGGAGGAAGTGGAATGGTTTGAAGTTTGGCCCTCAACGGGGGCTTTATTTTTCTCTTCTTTAAACTTACCGTTGCGAATTCGATTCTCGGTCAGTACAGTAGCTAGTTCCATAGCAGCTTCAAGTGTTGCTGGCGAAGTGCTGAGAACTGAATCTTGAATTTTCGAGGGAAGACCTCGAATATAATGCTCGATTAAGCGGTAAACTGGGGTGAACAAGTTAGGGACCATTTGGTTCAACTCTAAGAACCTCTTGTTGTAGGAAGTATGATCTCCCTCCTTTTGCTTCAAAGAATGAAATTCGTCCTCCAACTTTTTAATCTCACTCCTAGGACAGAACCGCCTCATCATGATTTCCCTTAACTCCTCCCACGTTAAGGCCATAGCATCTTCGATTCCCCTCTTACCCTTTTCAGTATTCCACCAGGTAAGAGCTACCCCAAATAGTCTCCCGGTCGCGTATCGTACCTTGCGATCATCGGGACAATCGCAGTTGAGGAAGGTGTTTTCCATTTCCTCAAACCAGTGGAGGAGAGCAGTGACACCTTCGGTCCCTTCAAATTTAGGAGGATCGCAAGACTTGAAATGTTTATATGAGCACTTTTTGGTAGGAGGGTTGCCGATGTTCTGGTCTTCTTGCTGAGGAGGATTAGTGGGATTTGTGGCGAGAGCTTGTTATACTTGAACCACAATGTCAGGAAGCACCGCGGCCATTTGTTTTGCGATTTGAGTGGCCAAGCGTTCGTGAGACCTTCCTGATCTTTTACCCCCTCGTTGTTGTCTAGCCGACATCTACAGGAACATACATAAGATGATTGTGAGTTTATGGAGTCTTTTTAGGTGTCATGTGTCTTAAAGAAAATGAAAATAACATAAATATCAATAATGAAACTACATCCATAGGATGTCTTGGGTTTGCTCATGTTGGGCCTCAAATGTCCCCCATACCTTCACCTGTATAGTCATGTGGGCCCCCATGTCTATTGGCTTGGTAGGATTCACATTAGTATTGGGGATTTAACACTCGCATCACCCGAATGAAAACCACGAAATATGTTTACGAGATGTATGGTCGGAATGTGTCTAGGTGTAGACACAATGACAACTCAAAGTGGGGTTAGCTCACACGACGTTTGGTATAGCATGCTTTGGCCTAATAGGTACTTTGTACTCTCATCGTTAGTCCCCAGGTAGGCAAACTGGTCCTTTATTTTGGATTTATACGAATGCCAGCCTAGACAGGACGTTCCGACTACCGGTACTTGTACCCTTCCAGTTACTACATGCCCGTCATGAGAACTCACTTTGATGTGATTTGAATATACCAAAATCATTGTAAAAACAATCATGAAAATGATGTGATGTGTGCTTTCATTGATATGATATGTTATGAGAATATGATTTATGATAGGCATTATATACTAATATGTACTTATGAACATGCTTGCATAACATTGAATGTAACATTAAACATCAAACATATAAACATCATGAATTTTGCATGTAACACACAAAAAATCTTAAAAATTTCTAATCAACTATAGTATAGGCTCTAAGGGTCTAATAATCTATCCTATATCCCTATAGTCATGGCTCTGATACCAATCTGTCACACCCCGACCCGCAGCGGAATAAGAGTCGGGGCATAATTGGGTTATCACCAAAGCTCATGATATTTACTAATATGTTTCATATTTATTAAAGTCAAAATTACATTCTCAATAATCCAAACATGTCCATACAATACAAAGAAAATTAACCAACTAAACAATCCAAGCTCTAAACCAGTTTATTCTTCTAAGCCAATCCTATGTGTTTCTTGCTGCAGCTGGTTCACCTGTATCATGTGTAAAAATGGGGGTTTTTGGGTCAACATAAGTTGGCGAGTGAACCTTGTTAGATAAACATTTATTACTGATTTCTTGTTATTTTATCAAGGAAAAACTGTGCAATAGTCATATGTGAGCAAATGTAAATAATCAAACAATAGCAATAACAACCACAACTATAACATACAATAACATACAATAACATATGAACTTGCATGAATATATAACATGAATGAAAACTGTATATGTTGGCAATGTCACGTTCACGCTCATAATGTAATGGGGAACGGACGGCCTATGATGAATGTCTGTGCGATCAAGGCTCAATCAAACGGAGCCGATCGTATGTTGGCAACGCCAGGTTCACGCTCATAATGTAATGGGGAACTGCTCAACGCTCATAATGTAATGGGGAGCGGCGGCCTATGAAATTGCATGTACTGAAAATAATAAATTAAATCTAAACAATAACCACACAACAGTTGAAACAAGCTGAATACACATTTGTTCATGATATGATGTATGCACAATGATTTAAATATAATAAATGGTAAGACACATGATACACCCCAAAAACGTGATTAAAACGGGGAATTTTGTAGAGATTCACTCACATTGGGTGCGTTCGGTTGGAGATGATGAGATGCGCACGAGTTGGAAGAATTGAACAACGAGGATTGACTAACCTAAATAATAACGGAAGATATAGTAAATGAGTGGATTTTATTAATAATTTTAATAGGATTTTTAGATATATTTTTGTGAGTTTAAGGCTATTTCCTATCTTTAAAAACATTATTTTTAAGTATTTTTAATTGATTTTTAAATTAAATTAAATAAATTAAAATATCAAAATATGTTGACTTTTGCGTTTACCGTTGACCGTTGACCGTTTGACTGTTTGACCGGTTCTATTGTGTACATGTATGCGCCGGGCAGGACTCGAACCCGAGACCTTCCGTTCGCGTGCACGCAGCTCTACCAACTGAGCTACGTGTCTAACCCGAAATAATTCTATTTTTAATTATATTTATATACTAACTCGGTTTATTCAAAATTCTTTTATTTTCAAAAAATGTTTTAAATCATCGAACCGGCGCCGTCAATAGGTCTCGAACCGGGACCCGTGATTTATCGTTACACACAGTCCACCGCTAGACTGTGTGTCTAACTTGGTTAATATACGGGTTTTTATTATACTTAACATCTACCGTGAGTTAATCCGGTTCAGTTAGAAAAATAAAACATTTTTATTACTGAGCATACGTGTGTCAAGGTTCGAACTCGCGGCGTGTGATATGTATGTGCACACAGTCCACCGCTGGACTGTGTGTCTAACCCGAGATAATATCCAGATTTTATTAAACTTATACTCAACCTATCTTTGTCTTCTTTGTTACAGAATTACAGCCTATGATTACTCTATTGTTTCTTGTTTAATTCGATTGACAAACATTCAACAGACTAATATGAAATGGCAGAGACGATTTTGGAAGTAAACATACCGGAGGAACGATTTATCTCAGAATTCCGGCAAGGCGTCGGCTCTGTTTTTATGAACTTCGACTGAGCGAACAAATTAACAGTTTTGATTAGTTAATTGTGGAATTGAAGTACTAAACAAGAATTATCAGAAGGTTTGAATAACTATACCGTTTTACAGCGGAAGTTAGGAATTTTCAGAAGTTTTCCGGCGAGAGGGAATTATCTGATATCGACGTCTGAAATTGATTCCGATTGAAGGGTTTGAGTTAGCAATAGCTTAACAACTGATAGACAATGAAAGAATTGAAAGACTTACTGAATTGATGGAAAACACGGTTTTCCGGCGAAAGTCCGGCGAGTTCAAATAGCTTCTCCGGCGAACTGAAAGTATTGCGGAAATGAAATTGAAGGCTTGCAGAATGTGTTTGAGTCGCGAGAGAGGATAATGATTGAAGTAATTCAGGAATTGCAGACTTTTCAGTTATTAAAACCGATCCCACATGAAATCAAGTCCATTCAAAGCTAAATTGATTGGAGGTGTCGGTGTATCGGTTATACTCGGTAAACCGCGAACAATCAAACGTTTTTGGACGTTTGGTGACCGATTTCGGTTACAGTTAGCGTAACCAGATTGATTTATGATAGACCATATAATTTAATTGTTTCCTAGAATTTACAGAAAACAACAAGTGGCGGAGTGGTTATATGTGTGTGTGATAAGACTTTGAACTTAAACCCGACAGACCCGGGTTCGAGTCCCGGCAGCCTAATTTTCTTTTTAATTATTTTATTTTTACTTTTTATCAAATATAACTTTTATATTCTAGTTTGTTTATTAATTATGCATCATTAAAAATTAAAATGGACATAAATACGCAACGAAACATTTATAACTTGATATTCGATTACAAACGGAGCGGGTTTGGAAAACTCGTTTTTGACAAATGTTACAGGTATGTCCTCCTATCAGAGGTTCAGACCCGATGCTCCTCCATTTTCTTATGGATGGATTTTCTCTATGTGCAGCCAACTAGGTTATATGTGGGAGACGATCATTTATGGTCCACCACCGGGGTTCAACAGGGGGACCTTTGGGGGACGATTCTTTTTGTCTTAGTTTTGCTTTCCTTCCTTCACCAGATACGGAAAAGATGCAAGTTACTCTTCCATGCTTAGTACCTAGATGTTGGTAAGATTATAGGAGATGCTAAGAGGTGGCTAAAGCTTTATATATCTTCATGTCTAAGGTGCCATGTTTGGTTCTTGAGCTTAATGTCGGGAATACATAAGTGTTTTTTTTCATTATGCAATGGAGTTAAGATGCAGGAGGGTTTGTTTCAATGCAAGATTGGGAGACTGGTATTGGGTATGAATCTTCTTGGGGGTGTTGTTAGTCGAGATGCGTGTTTCATCAGTAGTTTGACCGTGGAAAGGGCATCTTGTGAAGTTGATGTGATGAGCTATCTTCTACATCTTGGAGACCTCAATGTGAGTTCCTCTTGCTTCGTTACTGTATAGGTGTTACTAAGTTGTTGTTCGTCCTTAGAATGTGCAAGCTTACCTTTGCAAGGATCCTGTTTCGGTTTTTTGCAAAGGACTCTAGAGAGCAATCAAGAATATTATAGTTTGTAGTAGTCCTTTTTTTAATGATCTTCAATGGAGGTTCGTTTCCCTCCTAGCCCATTTTGGGGTTTTGGGTTTATGTTCGGCTGAGGTGTAACTACATACGCTTTCGTGGCCTCAATGCCACAATCTTGGAGATTGTAGGACCACATTTTTCATGACTATAGTATGACCAGGTTAGATTCTGATTATGTGTGTGCCTAAGATTGCTTGCACAAGACGACTCCCGTTTTTTATCTTTGCAGTTTCTCTAATATGGACACCGCACCCGTAAAGCACATGATGCTTTGGTGAGTGCCCTTTTTAGTAAAACTGTATAGAATTTGTGAGAGAAGTTCGATCTATCCCCTCGTCAGAAAGCGGAATTTGATTATCTTCGGGCTCCTCATTCTTAGGATTTGTTAATCGTGATACCCATTGAAAGAATCGGCCAATACATGTTGGCTCTGTAGTATCCGTTAATCCCAACACCTAATGATACTTGTGTTTCTGGTTGATGAGCATTGCCCAATTTGTCACAAGGCTTGTTTAGATACTTTTGGCGAGCATGTGGTCCATTGCAAAGAGTTACCTGGGTTTGAATACAGACATGATTTAGTCAACGATGTTATATGTGATGTTCTAGAGCAGAGGAAAAGCACGCTTGTGTGGATCTTATAGGAGTGTCCCCTCTTGTTGTACAGAGGGTCAATAGGTTTGTTGCTGGCCAGGCAATGTTCATCTGGTCGTGCTTAGAAAGTTCTGGACCCCTAAGACTAATTGCTTTGGCTTTAACGAGATCCATTTTGTTATTCAAAATGAAGATGCGTCGCAGCTAGTTGTCCGTTTACCTACTACATATTTGTCATTGGCTGTTTCTAAACCTATGGCATTTTAATCTGGAAAAAAACTTAGCAGTTGATCGGCTCAAGGGCTTACTTTTGCTTTTCGATAGCTCAATATAAACTTTACCATTTACTGAAACTATAAACTTTTAAATTAACTAGAATTGGTTCTCCGTGTTGCGTGGCCAGTTTATTTAATGTTATTTGAACGTACGTATTTTTTTCGTATTTGAAGAGAACATAATGAGCGATTACATTTCCAACCCTTTAGATACTTTTAAAGTTGTTTGATAAATTAATTGTAGTCGGATTCCATGGTTTGTTAATATGGTTGAACCTACATCTTACCACAATTTTGTATTTATTAATCGTAGTTGGATGTCATGGACTATTTCAAATCGAACTTTTCAATTAATTTTAGACTTCTAGTAAATATACACACGACACAAATACTAAACTCATATGACTTAATAAAGATTAATTCTATTTATTATTCATTTTAATTTAATTTTCACTATAAAACAAGGATCTTACCTTAAAAACATAATTAATTAAATAAATATAGAAGTCATGAAAATTATAATGATATTAATTTAGATTTTTCATGTAAATATGTATTAACTAGAAGTGCAACCAGTTGCGATGTTTCAAGGCTGGACATCAAGACACATAAACTGCTCATAAAATGCGTTCAAATGCTCATATGAATGACTCTTTGACATCACTTTGAAATCTGGCTTGTAAGGTAAAGTTGCAACTTGGATTTCCCTCTCATGCCAATGGAAAAATCAACAAAGTTACAATAAATATACCTTTAATTTGAAAGGAAATAAAGATTATTAACTGTGGTCTAGTTGACCCGTCTGCCAGGCTTTTAAACTTTCATTCACCATCATCCCCATGCTTCCCACGTAGGCCCATTTTGTCAATTGTGAATAACACGTAACTAAAAACCCAAATGCTTGCCATGCGCTAACAGTTTCGCAAGATCTTTCTTCAAAAACCTCTGTTTCGCTGCCTTTCTTCTCCGCAACACTGCCATTCGTGTCATCATTGGCTTATTCATCGATTTGCTTCAAAAACACGCTCGATTTCGTTGGTACCAGTTCGCTTAATTGCGGTACCAGCTTTTGCTTCAAACTGTAAATGTTTCACCTTCTTGGTGTAATTTTCTAGCTTCTCTTTTTAAACACATGCACCCTCTTACACACACGCATACAAACATACATACACTTAAAAAATTATTTCAGCTAGCTAAGTGTAAAACAAAATTATGCATGGAATAAATGCATATCAATATTAAAATTATATATACACCTTGCACTTTACATGGAAGTTTGGCCGTCTTTTTTTAGAATATATAATATTATAGACAACAGAGGTGTATTAACCAATGAATGAATGTCAGCAAATATTCAGACCTCTTTATGTATAAATTGAAAACAGAGGTGGATAAATAATTTCACATCAATAAACATCAGATTAAGCAATTTAAAGCATCAATTGAAAACAATAATAAAATGGATTCAAACTCACTAGATGTCTAAACCTAATATCCAATTCAATTTCACAAAAAAAAACCGATCCACAAAACACTAAACAGATCACCTAAGTAATTGAAGAAGTAAAATGAAAAGGTAATCATATTTAACAGTTACGATCTTGATGGCTACGATTTCAAACGTATCAGCATGCGCCACTGCAGACAAAGCATTAACTCTATCAAGTTCTATTTCAGATGAACAACAGATTTGTAAGCAAAATCAACAAATAAAAGTAAAAGCTAGATGATGCAGAGTGCTACACATACATCACCGACGTGCACCGCCGGCGACTCGTCTTCTCTCTCATCTGTACCGCACCACGCATGAGTTTTGATCGGGAAATATGCAACGCCGCTCACGGTGGCGCTGGATCCTTCCATTTATGGGACCGAACCTTCTTTTTCATCAACCAAAGAAGAAGTAAGGTCAGAGGGTTATGGCTGCTGCAGTGATGGACAAGTGGGGAACGTCAAATAATGTAGGATGATGGACAAGTGAGAGTGCTTAAGAATGTTGTACAGCAATATACAAGTACAATAAGCATAACAAACCTATTAAGCATTATGTACAACCTACGTAGCACTAAAATGTTGAAAATTATACTATTATATAATTAATGAGATTACATCACATTTAATATGATTGGATAAGATGTAAAGAGTGCTTTCCTAGATGTAAAGAAAAGGTGTAGATTATAGCGAAGTCTTCGCTCAAGTAGCCAGGTGGGATACAATTCGCATGTTGACAGCTTTGGTTGCACAAAATAGTTGGGTTTTATACCAACTAGATGTAAAGAGTGCTTTCCTACACGGGGAGTTACAAGAAATTGTATACGTGGAACAACCATAAGGGTTTGTGAAACTTGGAGAGGAATATAAGGTGTATCGATTCAAAAAAGCTTTATACGTTTTGAAACAACCTCATAGAGCGTGGTTCAAAAGAATTGAGGGGTATTTCTTCCTTGAAGGGTTCAAAAAAGGTGAGTATGATCACACTTTGTTTATCAAAAGAGATTGGGATAAGATGTTGGTTGTGAGTGTGTATGTGGATGACTTGATATTCATTGGAAATAGTGCAATAACGTGTGAACAATTTAGAAGATCTAAGAAGGGGGAGTTTGAGATGACTGATTTAGGAAAAATGCGGTATTTCATGGGGATAGAAATAAACCAAAGTGAGAAGGGTATTAGCATCTATCAACGGAAGTATGCCAAAGAAGTTTTGGAAAGATTTGGAATGTGGGAAGGTAACTCTATGAAGAATCCAATAGTTCCTGGTACGTTTTAACTAAAGAAGGAGGGAAAGAGGTAGATGCTACTGAATACAAGCGCCTGGTTGGAATCCTGATGTATTTGATAGTTACAAGACCTGATGTCACGTATGTGGTATGTCTTATTTCTTGGTTTATGTCTAATCCCAAAGAGGAGCATCTGCAGATTGGGAAGAGAGTGCTTCGCTATGTAAAAGGAACATATTGTTATGGAATTTCTATAGCAAAGAATCACAAGGAAAGCTTAGCATTTATACTGATAGTGATTATGCAAGAGACTTAGAAGACATGAAGTATACGTGGGTATTCTTATTGGAGGAGCAATATACTGGAGTTCTAAGAAGCAAGAAATTGTAACCTTGTCTTCAACCAAAGCTGAGTATGTTGCTGCAATGGCGTGTGCATGTCATTCAATTTGGTTGAAGGGTTTATTGAAGGAGCTAGGAGACAGTATAATGGAATAGTTGAGATTCAATGATACAACAACTCAACAATAAAACTCTCAAAGAATCTAGTAATGCATAGAAGGACTAGGCATATTGATGTTCGCTACCATTGCTTAAGAGAGCTAGTTAACTGGGAAGTACTCAAGTTATCATACTGTCTCACAGAAGATCAATTAGCTAATTATATGACCAAGCCTTTAAAGTTGGAAGTTTTTGAAGAATGAGAGCATGGCTTGTTGTAGTGGATCTTGGAGATGTAAACCTCTGGGTACACACTTTATCAGTTTATGGGAAGGATTGTTGGGCTAAGAAGTTGGGTTTTCGTGGTTTGGTCTCTCATGAATAATGGGCCGTCTTTGAGTCCAGAAGGGTGTCAGCATGTTGGTCTCTGGCCCATGCATTGTTTACGTAATCTGTTGAGTCTTGTTAGGGTTTCCATTTTATTTGGCATTGAAGGTGCCATCTTGTAAACGTTAGGTTGTTTGGGTCTTCCGGTTTTATGTTTCTAGCCGTTTGTTTTCTTTGTAATTAAGTCACTTTGAGTTAATGGAAGAATTATCATGAGAGCTTACAATACTTGTTTGTGTTCTGGATATCCTTGTTTACACTTTTTTCATCTTCCAGTATCACCATCGCAACCAAAGAAGAAGTAAGAAGATCAGAGGGTTATGGCTGCTACAGTGATGGACAAGTGGGGAACGCCAAATAATGTAAGATGATGGACAAGTGGGAGTGCTTAAGAATATACAAGCACAATAAGCGTAACAAACCTATTAAGCATTATGTACAACCTACGTAGCACTAAAATGTTGAAAATTATATTATTATATAACTAATGAGATGACATCACATTTAATATGATTGGGATAAGATTATGTTTGTGAGTAACCAACATTCAAATATAATTTCATTGTAACGGACAACTTTTTTAATTATATATATAATTATTACTTTAGTCCAACGTTCGAAATAGAAAAAACCGTTTTCCTTACAACACAATTTAGAAAAGGCCGCCCAAACTTAAGTCGATAATTTCATAATCTATGAAATCGTAATCTTTTATTTTATATGTTTTTTTAATTTACTTCCTGACCCGAAGAATATCTTGAATCCATTAAATATTCCGTATTCTATTTATCAATGAAATTCTAGCTGTAAATGTTTTTTTTTTCTACTTTTTGGCAAACGGAACACTTCTACACGCAAAATCACTGTTCTATTATTTGTTTCACATACTTACAAGTTCAAACCAATACAAGCAAATGAATAAAATCTAGTAGTAACATCACCATAAAAGTGGCCTTTGGGGTGGTAGATTGGTCACAAATGCGACCATGTGACAAGTGGTATTGATCATAAATTCGACCAAAGTGTATTTGATCTTTTCCATTGCTCTGACGTGATTAGCGAGCACTTGAGCCGGCAAGTTTTGTCTTGAGGGGAGAAAGGAGTGAGAGAGGAGACCGACATGGATCGGAAGGGGTCACTCGTCTCTTTCATATCGTCGCAGATGGTCTTATGTTTAAGTTTCTAGTTTGCTAAAATGTTTAGAAGGGAGACTCGGGTTTGAATTAGCTTTCGGAAAAGACAATCTAACCCAACCTCATAACCCTCGACTTCATGATCGAGTTTATGTAATCTCTCCATAACCATTTGTACTTCAACCGTCTTACACTCGTTATTTTTAATGTGTTTCCACAAAGAATCAAGTGTGAGATCTATCATATCAGCGTCATTAACAATCTCTCGACTTTTGTGACAATTTGGTTTGCCTGTCGGCATCAACTTTGTGATGAACGAAAACACCTTATGATCAAGTTTTGGTTTACCTGACAAGATCACCAAAACACAGCGGAACATAGAGATGGTAGCAATGACTATTTCTAGTAAAACTTGAATCACTGTCGACAAATGATGATCTTCACCTTCGACATGACACGATTCGATTTCCCTTTCCATTTGCTCTAAAGATCCAAGACACGCGACAATGTTTTTCTTCGCTTTCTTTCTCGACAAAAAGTAATCCATAAGATGACCATCGGTGGTAGAATACGTGGCCACTCCTTTTCTCCGCAACGCGAATTGAAGGACCCGAGCACTTCCCTTCATTTGCCCAAGCAACTCTAGGAGGCTGCCATAAGAGTCCATCAACCGAGTCGATCTAGCAAGCGCGTCTTCGATTAGGACTTTGTTTCTGGATTGAAGATTAACCTTTTGTGTCTGGGAAGAACCAATTAGTTCTTCAACCGTGGTATACAACTCAATTAGACAAACTAAACCACTATGAATACGTGTGGATGAGTAGAATGGTTCAAGTGTTTTGAGCTTGTTGAGGTTGATTTCGATTTGATCAAAAGATGGGTTTAGCCTAGATGGAAGACTACTTGATCTAAGCTTAGATGTGTTTGAGCTCTCCATGTTTGAAGTTTGGTCATGTATGGTAATGGTACTTACTGCATGGTCGTATTTATAGTGCTCTTTAGGACAACTGTCTTTTAAAATATCTATAGAAAAGGTGATATTTGTCTTGTGCTAGTTATGAGATATTTATCAAAAAGGGCAAATCTATTTAATGCTTCCTTTTTGCAACTCGTAAGATATTATGTTCAAAATGTAAACCACAAATAGTGTAATCATAATAACTAAATTATCAATAATGTGAGGGCACCTAAGATTCTTGTGAACAGTTCGTAAAAATCCATGGATGAAAGAAATGTATTATTAAATAGAGACACGGATAAAACTATCGAGATATTTTATGTTGGATGTCTCTAATTACACGTATATATTATAGTTACAAAACTCATTGCTACTAGGGTTTAAACTACAGTCAAAACCGGCAGCAAAAAAGCATTGACAGACCGTTTAACAATCATTGTGACGGGCAACGTAACACATGATACATGTATATACAAACGGAAGCATTGTTTGATCACAAAGTTGAATAAACGTTATGGGGCAACGTAAAAACCAATCATATTCTTAGTTATTTGTTCACTACCATACTTTTTATGATAACTTTGTAGAATAGTAATCAAGTTTTAAAAATTTTCAAATTAAGTTTGTAAATTTTCAAAAGTGTCACAATCAGGTCATTCAACATTCATTTTTCATTAAAATTAAGGGCTTTCATCAATTTCATAGGTAACCGTGGTAATGTAGATTTTTGTTTCTTTTTTTCCTCTTATTTGATGCTAACGTTGAGTGATAAAATGGATTATAACTGGTTTTTTTTAATTTTTAATGTAATTAAAGTGTTTTTATTTTTAATAAATATAATTTCATATATTAAAATAATCCGACCTCATTATCTTATGCTTTATTTTTTTCTTGACACATGGAAAAAAAGACATGACACGATTTGAATGTTAAGTTATCTAATTGGTACAAAAGCGATATGAGTGACCTAATTAGAACACTTTTAAAACTGGTTACTATTATGTGATATTTTCACTTTTCTATATATATTATTTATATATTATTGATTAGCAACATGTTTTTATTGTATGTAGTTGTATGTGTGGCTTTGGTTGTGTTTTAAACTTATGGGTGTTGTACCCAGAGCCGGCCTTGAGAAATCAGGCGCCCAGTCCGAACTCAAAAAAATATACCAGTTAGGCCTTAATGAAACTAACGCCTAAATAATCGATAAAGTTCCTAACAAATTAACGCCTAAATAATCAACAAACAATGCCAAATAATCAACACTTAACGCCAAATAAACCTAACTAAATAACTAAATGAAAATTAACACCAAATAAAACACAAATAATTATAACAACACTATATTCTTGTGGTATTCCTTTATTTTATTTGTAACAAATCATTATTCGATAAACGTTTTGAGTTATTTTTTATATATTAAATTAATTTTTGTAAAATAATAAATAAATTTAAATAACTAAATATTTTTATAAAAACTTTTTACAATGTCAAAAGTTTGAATTTAAGATTTGTATTAATTAAAGGTTAAAAAGTGAGGGACTAAACTTACCATTTAGGAAAAATTGAAAATACAAAGAAATTTTAAGTTTAAAACTTCTTTAAAAATATTAGAAACCACAGGGACTATTATTATCAAGTCTCTAAAACTTTCAAAACATAAAAAATCAAAACCGTCTTTACAGGCCTTCTTCCTCGGCGGGGTTCCGACAGGTATCTAGCAACCCCAGAGCCGATAATCGGATTCGTTTATCTTGTTTTTTTTTTGCGTCAACCTTTATCTACATCCTAAACAAATCTATAACTCAAACCATCCCGTCTGTCGCTTATCCGGTCACCATCACCAACTATTTCAGCAATATTTACGTCCCCCTCCGAATCACAGGCCCTGGCGGTGGTCCTCCCCGTCCACCCATAGGACCGCCCCTGGTTGTACCATTGCATATGCGGGTTATACTATGTTTTAAGTATTTTTTTTCATATTTTGGGGTGCGTCATTTGCACTCCACCACTCCCTTTTACCACCGCCTCTCACCGTCCATTCTCCTCTATGGTTGTCGGCGACCGATCTGTTGCTGTAATCTTCCTTCTCCGAGTTCCCTATTGTTTACGAAAGGTGACCAATGGCGCTTTATACCCATTTAACCCTGACCCGATTAGTGTTTTGCGGTGATCTTTCGGTCATATTTCATGGTTATGTGTTTTCTTTTGGTGTTTTGTGTAGTTTTTGCATGAGACTTACGGATTTGTGGTTGCATGTGGTGTTTTTTGGTAATTTTGGCTTTTCGGTTTCTTGTCTGGTGCCTTTTTGGTTTATTGGCGAACTGTATGTTTTTCAGCGGTATGTTTGTTTGTCGTTTGGTTTGTTCTTACTAGGCTTTTGGTGTTATTTTGTTGCGTTTATGTCGATGATGGTGGTTTGGCTTGTTTTACGGCAATGCAGTTCTTAACCGTGTAGTATGTGGTTCATGCTGTCGATGACGATGATCTTTTGTGTTCATCAGAGAGACTTAAAGTTACTGCATATGCAGTTTCTTTGTATGTGTTCATCTAAGGGGTTTTCTGTGTAATGTACACAGTTTTTTTTTGTAAACTACTTGTTGGTTAAAGAATGTTGTTTGAACTTTGGGTCTGGATAAAGATGGCTTCCTGCTCATCTGAGGGTTCTTGCAAGGCGTGTGGATAATGGTGATGACGATGCTCGTCACTGGGTGTGGTACTTCCATGCAGCCATGGCAAGCTTATAAGCCTTGATATTTTTCATGTGGTACAATGTGCGTACATGAAGTGTTACTTGGTTACTGCCATATTTGTATGTATATAGATAATGAGCAACATGTTGTTGCTTTGTATTGTTGTACGTATGACTTTGGTTATGTTTAAGCACGTGGTAGTTGTATCTTTGCATTTGTGGTTGTACAAGATTTAGGTATTTAAGTTGTTTTTGGTTTTTGGAGTGCATCATCTGTAACTGATTGTTGTGACGAACTAGTTTTCGATGATAATGGCATTAAGCTTATTGGAGAGGTTCTGATGACTAATGTGCATAATGAGTATGACAGTACTTGACATTTTGCTTGGCAATCTTAATTGCAACCATGTTGCGGTTTTGAGTATTAGTAGGCGTTCTGGTTTGCATGATGTCCAAATTTTTTACTAATTGATTATATATATATATATATATATAGAGAGAGAGAGAGAGAGATATTAGTAACGATTTGGGTTTTGGTTGTCGTACACTGGTTTAGGTTTAGATTTAGGTTTAGGTTTTTAGGTGGTGGTGAGGTAGGGGGTGGGCGGTTCATTGTTTGTTTTTGTTTGTTTTGTTTTTGTTCACACTAGTTATTGTGGTTATCTCCTTAAAGTTAGTTCTCGAATGAACCCTACCATCTATACAACACTTGTTTTCCATATTTAAACATGTATACACATGTGTGTAACTAAATAAAACTAATGTGGACTGACGTGATTTAACAAAAAAAGTTGTTATTTTTTTTAGAAAAATGTGAGATACAGAATTCTTCTCAAATTTTTTAATTATCCTTGTGACGAAACATTTCTCTGTGTGAAATGTTTGAACTTTTTATTTTTAATTCGAACTATCTAACATTTAGTTTTTCAAAAGGGCCCCACACACCATCTAACGCTATTAAAAGCCCGGCATCCTCACTTTTGGTGCCCCGAATTAATGCCCAAGGGACAGTGTTCGTCATCGTTAACTGCCGACGTGGAAAGGGGCCCACAATATCTCGTAGGGGAAAATGACATAATATTCAAATATTTAACTCATTACTGAAATGAAGTGTTTGTCTAATTATAAAACTTTCTAAATAAACACATAGATTATATAAATCAAAGAGTAAATTACTGTTTTGGCTCCTTTGGTTTAGCTAATTTAACCATTTAAGCCCAAGAAGAAATCTTTGGACATATCAAACTTTGAGTTTGCATTTTATAACGATTTTGGCCCCTAATACTAACTTTGTTACTTTTCCAGTTAGATGTAAGGGTAATTAGGTCACATATATCTTATGGGTTGTTTTTGATAATTACAAAGTTCTTTTAATATTGAATAGATTATTAATGTAATTACTCATGTTTATTTTATTATTTTATTATTCAATAAAATACGTTTTAAATATACAAATAAATATGTATTTTCAAATATCGTTTTTAAAATATGTGTTTTCAAAAATAAATATGTATTTTTTTACAAATATCGTTTTTAAAAATGATTTGTTTGTTAACCCTTTTTTAAAACCGTCTATCGTTTTTAAAATTGTTTCTTTTTAAACCATTTGTTTTTTTTAAATCAATCGTTTTTAAATTCGTTTGTCATTTAAAGTTTTTATTACAATTCATTATATACCATTCTTTTGTAAAACCGTTTGTTTTTTAAAACTTTTTAAACAATTCGCTTTTTAAGTCATTCTTTTTAAAAGATTTAAAAATGATGTGTATAAAAAATAAAAGAAATGGAATATTTGAAAAATAAAAGATGAACCATTCTAATAAAAAGTTTGCAAAAGATTGTTCATTTTTCAAACTTTTTTTAGAATGGTTTATCTTTTTTAAAATCTTCCATTTGATTGTTCAAAATTTGTTACTTTAACCTTTCGTTTATTAAATTCGTGCGTTTATTAAAATATTACACTTGTTAACGTATTTTTTGTAAGTTTTGTTTTTTATAAACATCATTTCTTTTAAATCTTCGTTTTTAAACCACTCGTTCATTTAAAATCGATCGTTTCGAAATTTCTTCGATTTTTGAAATCATTCATTTTTTGAAGTTCTTTTTACCTAATGGTTATAAGTAAATTGAATACAAAATTTCAAACGATTTTTAAAAACGGTTCTAGAAGGAACGTTTTAGAAAGAAACGCTTTTAAAAATGAACGACATAAAGAACAAATAGTTTTAAAAAGTTAAAAAGAGATTCAAAAAAACCGTATAAAATAAACTTTTTAAAAAAAACTTTTAAAGACAAATGACTTTAGAAAGGATCATATTAAAAACAAAGGGTTTAAAAAGGAACAATTTTAAAAAACCATAGACTGTTTAAAAAAAGGTTAGAAATCAAATGATTTTAAAACGACGTTTATAAAAACAAACAGTTAATGAAAGTACGTATTCATTTGTATCTTTAAAACGTATTTTGTTAAATAATAATCGTGAAAATAACTAAATAATAAAATAACTTGAGTAACTGCATTAATAATCTTTTAAATATTAAAAGAAATTTGTAATTATAAAAAATAACGCCTAAGATATATAATGTCCTAATTACCATTACACTTGACTATAAAAAGGTAAATAGGTAAAAAAAAAGTTACTGTTAGAGACTAAACCGTTATATAATACAAAATGCAAATTCAAGATCTAATACATCAAAAAATTTCTTTTTGAGTTGAACAGGTTAAATAGACAAAACACAGGGTCAAAGCAACTATTTACTCTAAATCAAATATATATGTGTTTTTAAGTAAAAAGAGAAAAACAAGTTTAAACTCAAAAGGTTGAAAAAAAATTGTTGACAAAGTAAATAAATCTTGCCGTGAGCTACGCAAGAATTATTCAATTTTTTCTACATCTGGTTTTATTATTATTTTATGAAATTGTGTTGCCTGAAAAGTATTCCAATAATGGGCAAACAAGTTGCCAGAGCAACGGGACCGTGATACGAAAGGCAATAAATGTACAAAAGGAAGATAACAACTTACACTGCTACATATATACAAAAATCTAGGAAATGAGAGGGAGTTTAGGAAACACGTTCCAACATCTTGACAGCCTAATATCATTCATGTTCCTTCTATCTTCTTCTTTCTTTTTTTTTTCTATAATATCGATATTTGATTTAAATAACTTAAATTTTCATCATTTAACGATAACATTTCAACTTTTGATTATATACCAGCACTTTCAACTTTTAACTTATTGGCCGATAATACTCTCTAACTAACTAAACCCTAACCCAATTAGCTGATGTCAGCTACCACGTCATCAAAAATGTCATGTCAACCGTCACATCATCAAAAAAATGCCACATCGACTGTCACATCATATGCCATGTCAGCAAAAAGGGCCGCATCAGATGTCACGTCAGCAAAAAACTAACTGAGTTAGGGTTCATTTAGTTAGAGAGTGTTATCAGTCAAAAAGTTAAAAGTGCTGGTGTACAAATCGAAAGTTGGGAGTGTTATCTGCCAATTGATAAAAGTCGGGATTATTTAAATCCAATATCTTTTATTCTATAATTTCATTAAAAACAACTAATTTCTTTCTCTTCTTTCAATTAAATAATCTTTTTTTATACTTTTATATTTACTTTTTCTCCCTTCTCAACTCATAACAAATTTTAAAATATATTTAAAAATTATAGAGGGTAAAACATGTCTACCCAAATCTACAGATAAACAGTAATAGTTTCTTTCTTCTTTACTAACAACCACTTTCAACCACCTACAATCACTTTTTCATAATATGAAAATCTCACTTATAGAATTTAGGGGACGGATTTATGCTCTAATACCCGGTTCCTTTTGAAGTAAAGGCAAATACCATAAAAAAAGAAATTTTATATTTTAGGCTTTAAGGTGTACTGAATGGTATTTACTATTGGGCTTGGCATTAGAAGGTTCACTGAAAATAGTAGGCTCATAGGTTGTACTGGTGGTCCAAATAATATTTGTGGGTTAATTGGATCAGTGTTGACATTGGGCTTATAAAGTTGGTGCATGGCTCGTTATAAAATATTGAACGTAGGTCTGTAAACGAACTGAACGTTCATAAAGTATTCGAGAATTTGTTCGGCGGAAAGTTCGTTTATGTTCGTTTATTTAGTAAACGAGCGAACACGAACAAAAAATTTTGTTCGTTTAATTAAATAAACGAACATGAACACACCTTTTGTTCGTTCATTTATGTTCGTGAACGTTCGTTTATGTTCGTTTAAATTTTAGGAAATACATAAATAGTTATATTTATATAAATATTATGTTTTCTAACTACTTATATAAATATAACTAATTAGTAATTGAGTTTTCTAGTAATAAAAAATGAAATTTTAAAATTTATTCTTAAATATCAACTGATTACTTACTTAATATCTACATAAAAAAACTACTTAATTTTAATATCTATGAACCCTACTTTAGATGTGTTTTCGGATAAATTGTAATATAGTAAACTTGTTTGTTTGGCTTCACTAATGTTAAATCATGTCCATTTGTGTTCGTTTATGTTTGCTAAATCATGTTAATTTATGTTTCTTTATATTTATTCAAATATGTACAGTTAAATTTGTTTTGTTTATGTTCGTTTGTGCTCGTGAACTGTTCGTTTAGGCTTTAAACGAACGAACATAAACGAAAACGAACATGCCCGATTTCTTAATGAACGAACACGAACAAAAACATGTGTCTGATTATATGTTCGTGTTCGTGTTCATGTTCGGTAAAAATTAAATAAACGAACATGAACATAGATTCATTTACAGGCCTAGTTGAATGGGTTGAAGGGGTATCCGTATTGTACGGCTATTGCTGCTGTTGCATGGCTCATGTTGTTTCCAGATCTATAATTGTTTGTCTTGCATAGACTTGAAACAGGTTTCCATACTTGTAAACTTAGCTTTCATGCGTTACTATTAGTGGGGTGTCCCGAGGAAATTTGAAATCTTTTTTCAAGTGTTACTTTCAGATTTATAATTTTTTAACCGCCCTCTTTACCCAAAAGTATAAATGAATATACTTTTTTTCTCAGAAAGCGACTCAACTTGATGAACAAACCTTAATCGTTAACTAAAAGTAACCGATAATCAGATCGTCAACAAATCAAGTTAATCGATAACCAATATAAACTACATTTATGGTTAAGGTTACTTAAGTAAACAAATCAAGTTAATTGATAACCAATATAAACTACATTTATGGTTAAGGTTACTTAAGTAATCAGATTAACCCCTTATCCTTATTATACCACTCCAGTGTTATGTGGGCCCGATGGTGGAAGATTACACTTGACTGATTGTTAACAAAAAATTATATTGCAGAAGAATTATATTGCAGCAAATTAAAGTAAAAATATATTTATATTAAAATATGATTTTATATCAAGACATAAACTCAAACTAATAACGTATAATAATATTGTATGATAACAAACACCAAACGTGGATCTAAAACATCAAAAAGATACACATACCGAAGTAAACCGAAGTATCACTATAATAAACATATAATTAACCGACAATTTATTCTGATACAACAACCATTCTTTCGAGGAATTACAGTCAGTGGCGGATCCAGGAGTGTGTTCAACTTTTTAGATACTCTAATATAATAGGACCGAATGTAAAAATGTTCGGGTCATTCCGACTGTTCGGGTCGGGTCAAATTCATCACATAATAAAAGTACGATACAATTATAAAAAAACATGGTCATTAAAAATTTAAAAAACATGCAATACATATACAACAGTTCTTACAAATTAAAAAAATACCTATAATTGTTCCCTACGAGTTTTCATCTTTTGAAAACGTTACATCTTCGACCGAAACTTGTTGAAAGAACTCCTTTTCGATGTAACAAATGCAAACATCGTTCATATATCCATCACTCATCCTATTACGCAATTCCGTTTTCACATGCTTCATTGAAGGAAAAACTTTTTTCAACACAGCTGTTGCAACCGGTAGAACTAGTGATAACTTTATTAAACGATAAACCAACGGATAATCAATGTGTATGCTTGTTTCCACCATCCTTTTGGCAAGATCACTTACCCCATTCAAGTTGTTAAACCGTCCATCCCATTTCACATTACTAATTTTGTGGCCGAGTTGATGGATAAGTTTGTCTTTCTCATCAAAAGTGAAATCATACGGATACATCTCCGCCAACTTTAGCAAGTTTAGTTTATTAAAGGCACTAAAATTACTATGCGGGCTCAACGAACTCATACACATAAGCAAATCAGTAGTTACCTCGTTAAAACGATTTCCAAGCTCTTGAATTTGCATATTGAGAACCGTGTTGAAATTATTAACCACATAATGGTGACGGTTGGTGATGTTGGTCTTCCTTCTTCGATATTTCGGGTCAACATACTCATCTTCCATGTTAACCATTTCCATCTCATATTTCACAAAAGGATGTAACATCTTTTAAAAGCGAGTCAAAACCTTCAAGTCGATACCTTTGTAGTTCTTCTTTGGTTGATCTAACCAACACAACTGCATTTGTAATGTTTGATCCTTTCTTTGAAGAGCTTCACACAAAACGTTAGTAACTCCAAAGATGTGCTTCATCAAATATCGATAAAATAAAAAATCAAAACTTTTCATGTATATATGAAGCCCTTTTGCTTGACTTTTGTGAGCACCATCAGATCCCGAAGTTTCTATATATTCAAGCACGTCAATAACAACAGGATATAATGCAAGCAAACGGAGAATCGTTTTTTCTTGAGAACTCCAACGTGTTTCTCCG
This sequence comes from Scalesia atractyloides, assembly GCA_947069175.1. NCBI lineage: Eukaryota > Viridiplantae > Streptophyta > Magnoliopsida > Asterales > Asteraceae > Scalesia > Scalesia atractyloides. The sequence continues at coordinate 33,359,014 of CAMTDV010000027.1, read as the reverse complement.
GCTCTTGCAAGTGAGAGTTCTTGATTCTGACCACTTTCGGTTTCAACTTCCGAATTCAATTTCAAACTCTCTCTTTGACTCTCTCTTAATAAATTTATTCTTTTGCAAGATGCACCAACAACATTTATTAAATCTATTACTTCTTTAAAAATTTACAAATTTCAAGATGTTTGGTTGCAAAGGCTACAACAACAAGCTAAAGCTGGTGAGCAAAACAGTGAACATAATATGCCGAAGAATTTTCTATTAAAATCAATGTTTTCAAACCATTAAACTCACCTGACATGTTGCTTGCATCGTCATATCCTTGGCCTCTAACCCTACCTAAACTCAAAATGTAGCGAGCAAATAATTTATCAGTTGCAAATTTGAGAGATAACGCAGTTGTTTCCTTAACATGAACAATGCCGATAAATCGCTTCTTCACAAATCCTAATTTATCAACATATCTTAAAACCACAGCCATTTATTTCTTTTTTGAAATGTCCCTCGATTCATCAACTAATATGGAAAAGACATCATCACAAAGTTCTTCAAATATCTTCTTTAATACTTCTTCTGCAAAACAATTACAAATTTCTTTTTGGATTGATGGAGCCATCATTTGGTTATTCCCGGGGCATTTTTTAATATAACCTTACCAATTTCTTCATTGATTCCCCCTAATAATTTTAAAAACTCTAAGAAATGTCCTTTATAGAGGATCCTTCCGACTCATCATGACCCCGAAAAGGTAGCCCACCATTTAACAAACCTTTGGAAAGTATAACCGAAGTACTTAATCGGATTCTGTATTCTTTTTTTTGCGTATCAGTAAGTGGTGCAAAGCCAACGTTCACAGCTTGAGCTTCGTTAAGTAAGTCTACCCTTTTTGAAATGATTTGTTGTGAAAACTATTGCATTTACCAACATGAGTATCAAATCTTGAGATCCTATACCAACATTGTACCCCTTCGCTCACAAATGCATCATTTTGTCCACTTTCCTTGAACAAGTAACAATATAAGCAATACGCTCTATCTGTTATGACACTGTATTCTAACCACTTTCTATGTTTACCATCATACCATTCTGGTTTAAAACGTCTTAGTATACCACCAAAATCTGTTTGTGGAAAATTATGCCCTCTTGGTTGTCATGGACCTCTAAGTAAATACGTTCGTCTAATTTCATCTTTTTAACTTGGGTGATAAGATGAAATTGGTTTTCTTTCGGAAGGATCCCATGGAAGATCATTTAAATGTATTTTTGAGGGTTTACTAGTTGAAGATGACGATTCAAGGTTTGATGGTTGTCTTTGGAAAAAGTTGTCAATTTTCTTCATACCTAAATTTCCAATTCAAGTTTCAACAAATTAACATCAATAATTGTCTAATTCATAATATTCACATAATCATTCAAGTTCAACAATCTAATAAAAACAAATTAACAATTCACAATTTTCATATAATCATAACATATTAACAACACACTACACATATTCATTGAAAATAATGAAAGAAACTAAAAAAATTGTAAGTTTACCTTTCATTCTTTCAAGAAGGTATACCACTGAACTCGAAATGGCCTGGGTTTTTGAAGGAGAGCAGCAGGTTTTCAAGAAGAAACACTGAACGCGACTGTGCGATCAGGAAAGGAGGACTGCAGGAGAGGCGAGAGCAGCAGGACTACAGGACAGGAGAGCAGCAGTCAGCCGATTTGGGGGTCTGATAGGTTGACAGTTTCTGGATTTGAACTACTGGAAGACGAAAGAGAACTGATTTAGATGAATAGTGTGCCATTACCCTCAAAAGCCTACATTAGCAGTGCGGGTGAAAGGTTTGATGTGCGACTGAAACCAAGTCCAAGAAGACCGAGGAGGATGTGCGACTGAAACCAAGTCCAAGAAAGGTTTGATGTGCGAATTAGGGGTCTGATGTAGTGATGTGCGACTGTGCTGTACTGCTGTGCGATTTGGAGGTCTGACTTCTGAGCAGCAGGTATTAAAAAACGGAATGGGGGCTTGCTTGATATAAAGTTATGAAAAAACCGTAGTTGTTTTTTAGATTTAAAAAAAGCGCAAAAAACGAATCAGAATGGGAGTCGAACCGCTAACCTTTTGCTTAGAAGGAAGCATGGTAACCACTCTGCTATCTTACAATTTCTTAAATCAGTTCATCGTAAATTTTATTAATAGGTTCATTCAAAAATTTCTATTACCATTTCTACTATTTTGAAACCAAGTGGGTTCGGGCGAACCCGTAACCTTCAATATAGATCAGCCCATGATTGCAGTCATATAAAAGTTTACTAATTGTGAGGTGTGATTTACTAGAATGATTGTATAATCACAGAATTAAAGGGACATATCCATAAGGAACGATACAAATTTTTAACGTCACATTATGCCAATCATTTGAAATTCGGGCTTGAAATGTTGGGTCTTAAAATTGAGACTAAAACTTGTCAAATTGAAGATCACAACAACATTATGCCGATCATCTGAAATTCAGGCTTGAAAACTGATGGGTCTTAAAATTGAGACTAAAGCTTGTCAAATTTAAGATCACAACACGCATGACACTGACAGCTTTGTAGATGATACAAGAGTTTGATAACATTAGTCTAAAGGAAAGATTGTTAAGTCTAGTTTGGTTGTCATAATGGCAAGTCAACAAAGTCAACATCAACATGTTGAAGTAAACGCGGACGTTGACACGAGGAGATCAGGCAAAGGATCGACGTGTGAAATTCAAAAAGTGATCAACTATGTTATTCGGGTTAAATAGATTTAAATTGTTTAGATAAATTATATTTATTATTTTAGTCAGTTAGTTATTTGTTTAGTGCTAGTTTTAGTAATTTAAGTCAACTGGTTTATGCTAAAAATAGAAAGAGAGGATTAGGGTTTTAGGAAAAACACAAACGCTGGAGATCTAGGGCTTCCATTGTTTTGTCATCTGCAAATCAGATCTAGTGGGGTTTAATTGGAATATATCTTGTGTTCATCTTATTCTTCATCCTATTTTATTACCTTTTTCTTCATCAAAATCAGCTTTTAGGTCACATCGAGCCTATAATTTAGTATCAGAGCCTACCTCGGTGGTTCTTCATCAAAATCAGATTTTAGGTCACATCGATCCCATATTGTTGACAATTGAAACATCATACATGCCTCTTTTCTTTCTTGAAATTTCTTGAATTACCTTCCTGTTGTAGATTATTGTTCCCATGATCTCTTTTTCCACGTCCAAGTCTTCCACCCCTTGAACATTCTCGACTACCCCGGTAGTAACAGGATCCCCGTCCTTGTCCATTATTGTTGTTAACACCCCTTCCTAATCCTTTTTTATTAGCCTGATTCTCAGACTTGGAAAAAAAAAGATTCCCTTCTCCACTTGCTTGCACTTGTCTCAGCTTCAATCTATCTTCATATGCTTTGAGACGGCCAAATGCTTCATCAAATGTCATATCATCAATATCTGAGTACTGTTCCATTGATGTAACAAGTTGAATGAATTTGTCAATCATTGTATCATATAGTTTCCTGACCAATTCACTGCCTTTCAAAGTCTCCCCCAAACTGTTGTAACGAGAGATCATCCCAGACAACTTTCCGGCATACTCATCTATTGATTCTCCCCCCTTAAATCGTAACCCTTAGAATTCACTTTTGAGGGTATGACGATGTGCTTTCTGCACTCTCTCTGCACCCAAATATCGAGCCTTCAATGAATTCGACACCTCCATGGCATTATTTTTCTTTGCAACCTGCAATAGGATGTCTTCGGGAATTCCTTGAAATATGTAGGCTTTGGCTAGTTTACTCTTCTTTTCATCGATTACCACACCTTCATCTAGTGCAATTGCTTCCCACAACCCTTGGGCATCTAGGACTTGGGAGATCTCCTCCTTTTTGAATTGTAGTTACTATCCATTTCATTTCATTCTTGAAGCGGCTTCGATTTTCACATGTTAGTTAAGTCTGAAAATGGCCTTATGATAATGTGGTTATAGTTGCATTATTTTATAGTGTTTTTAAAAGTTTAAGATCTCGACTCAATTGGCTTGTGTTCATATACCAAAACTGAAAATATATTAAACATATTTTATAAACAACAAAGCTTTGTCTCTTAACAAGGATTAGTGGGTTAGTGCACTTTTCAACAGTTTTTCTTCTTCTAGATCCAGAGCTTTGAAGCTAACAACGGTTATTGCCACAGGCTCACTAATGGTGGATAAACTGTTTGATATTTTGATATTGGATAAACTGCTTTTTTAGAAAAAATAACATCATTTGCAAGGATAAAAGATTTATATGGAGAGCTGGTTTATAGTTAAATTATTAATAAAAGGTAGAGATTTAGAAAGACATACTCAAAGGCCATTCAGTAAGTAAACAAATCAAAAAGATACCTGTTATTGTTAGTTATAATATCAAAAATGCCAGAAACACTCGATACTTTATTCATAATAATAGCTGCTATATATAGCAGAACTTACAACGTAAACAAGCAACAAAATAGGATCTCAACTAACTCAACATAAGACTCGGACTTCTACCAATAAACCAGGTCTATTAGACTTATTTAATGCATAAATAAACAACTATTCCATTGGCCAACCATTCTTTTGAATTATTCTTAACATCCCCTCTTAATTCAAAGAGTGGTTACTCCAAGTCTTCCTCGTAAATACACGAACTGTTCTGTTGCCAACCCCTTAGTCAGAATATATGCTACCTGCTCCTCTGATGGACATGACTTCAACTCAATCTGCTTACTTTCAACCAGGTTTCGGATGAAGTGAAACCTGGGATCAATGTGTTTACTACGTCCATGATTTCCTTGATTCTTTGACAGAAATATTGCTGAATTATTATCACAAAAAAATTGAGTTGCCCCCCCTTGCTCTTGTCCCAGCTCAATCAGAATTTTCCTCATCCAAGTTGCTTGACATACTGCAGCTGTTGCTGCCACATATTCCGATTCCGTGGTTGATAAAGCTACTATTTCTTGCTTCTTGGAGCTCCAAACAACAGCTACTGATCCAATGGAAAACACATGGGCTGAAATGCTCTTCCTATCATCCGTTGAACTTGTCCAGTCACTATCTATATATCCAATTTAACCTACTTGAGCAATTTTTCCATACCACATACCCAAATTAATGGTTCCTGCCACATATCTTAACACCCGTTTTGCTGCTCCCATATGATTAACCGACGGTTTTTGCATGAACCTTGAAATTAATCCCACAGCATACACAATATCAGGACGTGTATGTGTAACATAAATTAACCTGCCAACTAAACTTCTGATCATAAACCCATCTGCAGCAGCTCCGCCATCATCACTCTGTTTTTTTTTGTTTTTATATTTAGGATTAGCAACCGACTTGCATTGTTCCATACCAAACCGTCTTAACAGATCTTTTGCATATTTTTTGCTGGGACAAAAACATACCTTCTGGCTTCTGAGTAACTTCTAATCCCAAAAATAGCTCACAGCTCCAATATTTGTCATCTCAAACTCACTAATCATTTCTGTCTGAACTCAGCCAACAACTTCTTCGAAGAACTTGTATAGATTATATCATCAACATACAAACAAACAATGATGGTATCTTCTGCTCCAGCCTTCTTTACATATAGTGTAGGCTCACTTTGACTTCGTTTATACGCATGTTGCACAAGATATCCATTGATCCGACTGTACCAAGCTCAGGGAGCTTGTTTGAGTCCATATAACGCCTTGTGCAATTTAAACACCATATTCTCTTGTCCTTTCTTCTCGAAACCGGGAGGCTGCTCCAAATACACTTGACATCAAATTGATATGTTGTCCATCCTTTCTGGCAGCCATAACAAATATTATTCGAATTGTTTCGAATCTTGCAACAGGAGAAAACGTCTCCTCATAGTCAATGCCACTTTGTTGTGTATACCCCTTTGCAACCAGACGTGCCTTATGTCTCTACATTGTGCCATCAACATTCAATTTAAGCTTAAATACCCATTTCAACCCAATAATCTTCTTGCCACATGGTGGCTGAACCAAGGTCCAAGTTTTATGACCTTCAAGAGCTTCAAGTTCTTCTTTCATTGCATTGTTCCATTCAATTATCTTAATTGCTTCTTGATAAGTGGATAGCTCGACAACAGAAAAAGCAAATTGACATGTTTCATAATAATTGACAGGTTGTGTAGAATTGTAAATTTCATTAATATCACTTGTGTGATGAGCAGAATTACTCGATGTGCTTGTGTCTGACTCATGAGCAGCTGGTTCATCATCACCAGAACCTTCTGATGAAGGGATATTTGGTTCACTACTTCCACCAGATGAATACTTCCACTTAAACTGTTGTTGGTTGATGAAGACTGTTCAATAGTACCACTGCTACCAGCTTTATTTTCAGAAAATACAAAACCTCTAACAAAAGCTACTTCGTCTTTATCCTATTTATCTTCATCAACCCATATGCCTTGTTAATAAAAGATCACATCTCTGCTGGTTATAATTCCTTTCTTAATCGGATCAAATACCCTGTATGCTTTTGAGTTTGGAGAATATCAACAAAGATGCATTTTTTTTACTTTGCATCTAATTTCTTTCTCACTTGATTAGGAACAAGAACATATGCTACACAACCGAAAATTTTAAGATGACTTACAGATGGTTTTTCACCATTCCACATTTCATATGGTGTTTTCTCTGAGAGAGGAGCTGTCGGAGACAAGGAAAGCAAGTAAACTATAGTATACACTGCTTTAGCCCAAAACTGATTTGTTAAACCTTTTGCTTTTAACATACACCTTGCCATTTCCACCACAGTTCTATTCTTCCGTTCGGCAATCCCATTTTGCTCTGGTGTATAAGGAGTTGTTAGATCACGATGAATACCATGATCTGCACAAAACTCATTAAATGCTTTTCCAATGAATTCACCTCCCCTATCTGTTCTAAGAGTCTTGATTGCATACCCGCTTTCTTTCTCAACTTTTACTTTGAACTTCTTGAAGTTTTCAAAATTTTCTAATTTTTTATTTAAGAAATACCCCCCAACTCATGCGAGTAAAGTCATCAGTTAGCAAGAAAAAATAGTAATTACCTCCCAGCGACTTAGTTTGCATAGGTCCAACAAGATCTGCATGAATCAGCTGAAGAGGATGTGTAGTTTGTGAAGTCCGAGTTGGGAATGATCTCCTTGTTTGTTTTCCAAAGATGCAACCTTCACATTGGGGCAAACTTCCTATGGAGGGCAGTCCATTTACCATTTTAGGATTGCTTAATTGTTGCAACCCTTGCTCATGCAAGTGGCCATATCGACTATGCAACAAACTTGACTCACTTTCGTCTATGATTAAAGCTGTATCCACTTTTCTGTCAATATCAAAAGGAAAAGTATTGTTTGCAGACATTGGAACAATGCAAACTACTTTTCCTGTTGACTTTTGAAGAATGGTGTAGACATCATCAACAAAAAACACTCTATAACCACTTCTCATTAACTGACTTACACTTAGTAGGTTATAGCCAAGTTCAGGTGCATACTTCACATCATGTAGCACCTTAGACTGCCCATCATTCATTTGTAATTTCATAACACCTTTACCTCAACTTGAATCCATTTCCCATCTTTACTTCGACCCGTTGCTTTGGATCAAAACTTTTAAACAACCGTTTCTGCCCTGTCATATGGTTCGAACACCCACTGTCAATGAACCATACACTAGTTACATCATTATCATCTTCTGATGCAATAAACATCCTGGGTTCTTCATTATCACACAGCGACATAAACAACTTGCCCTCTTCTTTATCATCTTCCTGTTCTACAGCTGTATTCGCCTGTGGCTCCTGCCAACATTCAGAACGTACATGGCCAAAACGGTTACAATTATAACAATGTATGGCACTTCTTCCACGTCCACCTGTCCTCCTCTACCTCTGCTACGACTTCCGCGTGCCGAGAGTCGACCTCTGCCTCTTCCAAAAGATCCATCTTCTCTTGCTTGAAAAACTCGTTCTTCCTCACCAACATCAACACTTCGATTAACTCTTGCTTCATGGGATTAAAAGATCCCATTAGTTGATCGAAGGTAAGAGTAGACAGATCCTTAGATTCTTCAATGGCTGTCACCACATGATCCCACTTGGTGGGGAGACTTCTTAGCACTTTCTCAACAACCTGTTGATCAGAAACAGTTTCACCATATGTTCTCTTTTGATTAACATTTCTCATTACTTTGGACAGGAAATCAACAATCATTTCGTCATCTTTCATCTGAAGAGTCTCAAACTCTCTCCTCAATCCTTGGAGTTTCACCGTCTTCACTTTCGAGTTCCCTTGATACTCTGTCTGCAACACCTTCCAGGCATCCTTAGCTGTAGTAGACGCATCAATTCAAGAGAAAATACTATCATGCACAGCTTGCTGAATAAGAGATAAAGCTCGTGCATCCTTCTTCCGGTTCTCTCGTAAGCTAGTCACATTTTCATCATCCTCCGAGTAACCATCGGAGACCATATCCCAGAGTTCTTGGGAGCGCAGCACAGTTTTGACTCGAATACTCCAAAACTCATAACCTTCTCCCTTAAACACAGGAAGAAGAGGCTGATTAACATTACTTCCAGACGCCATTGATCAATGTATTCTTGCACTCTTTTAACCTGGCTCTGATACCACAATGTTAGTTGTGATATCAAAAATGCTAGAAACACTCGATACTTTATTCACAATAATAGCTGCTATATATAGCAGAACTTACAATGTAAACAAGCAACAAAATAGGATCTCAACTAACTCAACATAAGACTCGGACTTCTACCAATAAACCAGGTCTACTAGACTTATTTAATGCATAAATAAACAACTATTCCAACGGCCAACCATTCTTTTGAATCATTCTTGTAATGGAATAAAATCAACCTCAATGATGATTGAGAGATTTGAGAGCTGTATTTATATTTTTGAAATACAAAGATCTCTCCTGTAATTAAGGAGAGTCAATCACAAATACAAGGAAATACAATGAATACATTGATTACAAATTATTTCCATTTATACCCCCTTCAATCGAAATGGTGGTGGTCCAAGACGAAGCATGTTGCAAAAGACTTCAAATTGAGCGCGCGGAAGACTCTTGGTGAAGATGTCAGCCACCTGAAGATTGGTTGGAACAAACTTGGTATAAAGTTTTCCTGAGTTGACCAGCTCCCGTATGAAATGATAATCTAAGTCGATATGCTTTGCACGTTTGTGAGACACTGGATTTTGAGTCATGAATAAGGCACTCTTATTGTCACATAACAGCGCAGGACGATCTGGTGGAAGATCGTTATCCAGACAAGCTCAGCTGCAGTGTTTGCCATTGCACGATACTCCGATTCACAACTGGATCGAGAGACAGTAGGTTGCTTCTTGGCACTTCAAGACACCAGGTTTCCACCCAGAAAAATAGAATAGCCGTACGTTGAGCGTCTCGTATCAAGACAGCGTGCCCAATCAGCATCAGAATAACCAATAACACAGGGTGTTTGTGTACGGCTGTAGGTGAGGCCGAAGGAAAGAGTTCCTTTAACATAACATAAAAGACGTTTAACAGCCCTGAAATGATCAATAGTAGGGTGATGAAGAAATTGGGAAAGTTGATTCACTGCATAAGATAAATCCGGTCTGGTGATGGTTAAGTATTGTAAAGCTCCAACTAAAGACCGATATGAAGTAGGATCCGAGTACGGCACCCCGTCTATGGAAAAAGACTCGTGAGGAGCAAGGGAGTGCTGATAGGTTTTGAGTCGAATAACTTTGCCCGGAGAAGAATATCTTTGGCATATTTGGCTTGCGTAAGAAAGATGCCAGTGTTAGTGTAGACGACCTCTAAACCCAAAAAATAACTTAGATCCCCAAGATCTTTAATGGCAAACTCACGGTGTAAGTGAGTAATAAAGGTTTGAATAACAGCTTCATCATTGCCCGTTAAGATAAGTTCGTCAACGTAAACGAGAAGATACATGATGTGTGAGTCTTTGCGAAGGACAAAAAGAGAGGTGTCCGCACGACTACATGTGAAACCGTAGGAAATAAGGAACGTACTCAGACGTTGAAACCAGGCACGCGGAACCTGCTTGAGTCCATAAAGTGCCTTAGATAATTTGCAAACATGGTTTAGAAATTTTGAGTTCACAAATCCGGGTGGTTGCTCCATAAAGACTGTTTCGGTCAGATTGCCATTTAAAAAGGCGCTCTTTAGGTCGAGTTGATGCAACTTCCAGTTGTTAAGCACTGCTATAGATAATACAATTTGCAACGTGGAAGCCTTTACCACAGGACTAAAGGTATGAGAATAGTCTAAACCCGAAATTTGTGTGAATCCTTGAGCCACTAAACGCGCCTTATAACGCTTAATAGTTCCATCAGAGTGATATTTAACACGAAACACCCATTTGGAACCCACAACATTCGTAGAAGACGGCCGTGGAACTAAAGTCCATGTATTGTTTTGATAAAGTGCCTGAATCTCATCGTCCATCGCTGCCAACCACTTTGGATCTTTAGATGCCGATTTGAAGCCCCGTGGTTCAACAACAGAAGATAAAGCAACATGTAAGGCATAGGAGTTTAGGGCAGCAAGATCGGCCTGATATTTAGGTTTGAAAATTACCGCCTTGGCTCTTGTTTGCATAGGACGAGTGTTGGAGGTTGAGGTGTCGGGTTCAGGTTGAGTGGTATGAGGTTCTGGTTCAGTGAGATGTGGTTCGGTAGAGACAGAGGCATGTTCGGTTGCAACTGGGTTGGTCGTGGGTGCGGGGTCGGGGTCAGGAAGGATGTTATCATGTTGAAGGTGGGTTAAGTCATGGGTGTAGGAAGAGTTAGGGACTGGATTTGGATTGGAGGCGGATGTAGATGGGCTCCCAGGTAGTGGGCGAGTTGGTGGGTGACAAGGACAGGATGTAGGTGGAGTTTCGGGTAGAGGTGGGCCAGGTTGAGATGGGCTAGCGGGCGATTTTGGGCTGGTGAACAAAGGGATTTGGTCAGGCGAATCGTCACAAAAGGTGCTGAGGACCAAGTCTTGATGATTTAAGGAAGCCTTCGAATTGGTAAAGGGAAATAAGGCTTCATTAAACCGAGCGTGGCTAGAGATAAAAATACAATTTTTTGCTGGATCCAAACACCGAAAACCCTTGTGAGAAGAGCTATAGCCAATGAAAACACATGGAAGACTTCTCGGCTCAAGTTTATGCTTGGCGTAGTCACGCAAATAAGGAAACACTTGGCATCCGTATACCCGAAAATTAGCGTAGCACGACATCTGATGGAATAATATTTGAAAGGGCGACTTGCTGGCAAGGAGAGGGGTCGGCACACGATTAATAATATAGGTAGCCGATGAAAAGGCATCGACCCAATATTGGGCCGGAACATGTGCATTAAATAACACAGTGAGTCCCGTTTCAACAATATGGCGGTGTTTCCTTTCCGCACGTCCATTTTGTTGTGGCGTGTATGGACATGAATATCGATGAAAAGTCTCATTATCCTCAAATATTTTGCGAACAGTGTGGTTCACAAACTCGGTTCCACCATCACTCTGGAAGACTTTAATTTTTCTAGAGCATTGAGTTTGAATAAGATTGATAAATGCAGATAAAACCGCATAAAATCATGTTTTTGTTTTAAGAGGATAAAACCATGTACACCTGGAGTGATCATCTATAAAAATAATATAATATCGATATCCATCAGTAGAAGTAATAGGAGCAGGGCCCCACAAATCACAATGCACCAAATCTAATGGAAAAGAAGCATGTTTTTCATTCGAAGTAAAAGGTAATCGATGTCCTTTTGCGAGTTGACACGAAGTGCAAATGTCAGGTTTGGCTAATAAAGACGTAACTGATAAAACACCACATTTGTTCAAAACAGAAATAACATCAAAAGAAACGTGGCCTAAATGTGCATGCCATAATTCATAAGAGGCCTTGTTCGAAACATCAGCAACAAAGGCTTGTGGTCCATCTTTGAGCACGTAGAGTCCATCAACGCATTTCCCTCGAGCAAGAACCTGTCTTGTCTTCCGATCCTGAATATGAAAATAATGCTAAGAAAATAATACATCGACAGGGTGATCAGAAGTCAACTTGCTTATAGATAACAATTTCTTTGTAAGGTTTGGAACAACAAGAACATTACGAAGATTAATATTGTTGCAAACTTTATAAGACCCCGTGTGAGTAATCGGAAGTTGCTTACCATCACCAAATATGACCTTATTATTACCTTTGTATGGGGTAGAGTGGTGAAGACATTCTTGATTTGGTGTCATATGATCGGTTGCGCCAGAGTCACCGGTCCAATCAGGGGTGTCATTAGTAACATGACACTGAGCATGGAATGCCTTTGCCAAAGAATCGTCTACAGTAGCAGCTTGAGTGGCAAAGGTATGAAGATTTGGACACGAAGAAGCATAATGGCCGTTAGTACGGCATAACTGACAATGAGGAGGCCGACGATTACCACGACCCTTTTCAGCAGTACCTCGAGAAAAACCACGACCTCGGCTGGGCGTTGAAGATCCACGTCGGGTTTCAACGTGAAACGCAGCCGGAGGAGTGACAGTACCATGAAGTGATTGAAGAAACATCTCATGACTTTCGGCCTGAGCAACAAGGTCACGAAATAATGGGGCGGGTTTAGTAGCCCGTAAAGCAGTAGAGAAAACCTCATAAGAGGGTCCGAGTCCACAAAGGAACCAGTGAAGTTTATCAATTTCAGCCACCGGGTGCCCAATCGCAGCAAGCTGTTCACACAGGTTTCAAAATCGTAGAGAAAATTCGCTAACAGAAGAAGTACCTTTTGAGAGTTGGCGAAGAGAGTCTCGAAGAGACTGAACCCGCTCCACAGATGCATTGCTGTACGCTTGTTCAAGAGCAGTCCAAATTTGGCAGGCACTGGTTAAACCCAAGACTTCAGCGGCTGCTTCTTCGGTCAAGGATGAGATGAGGAGAAGAGCAGCCTTTTAATCATTAGTGGTCCATGAAATATAGTCTGGATTTGCAATGGTTTTACCGTCAGCCGTGACGGACTCAGACGGTGGTGTGGAACCGTTGATGTGTGCAGACAATTTGTGTAGGGCGACAAGGAGACGCATGTGGTTGCGCCAAACCAGATAATTAGAGGCCGACAATTTGATGGGAGAAAGATGAGGAACATAATGCATGGTGGTAAGGGAATCAATTGAACCAGCCATGAGAAGGAAGAGAAGGTCCGCAGGAACGATAGGAAAAAAAAAGGAAGGGGGAAAGAAAATTAGAGTAAATTTTAGGCTGATACCATGTAATGGAATAAAATCAACCTCAATGATGATTGAGGGATTTGAGAGCTGTATTTATATTTTTGAAATACAAAGATCTCTCCAGTAATTAAGGAGAGTCAATCACAAATACAAGGAAATACAATGAATACATTGATTACAAATTATTTCTATTTATAATTCATAACAGGTATTACTAGTGAGCAGAGCAGAAAATGTCCGACGACGAACGATGTTGTGACTATTGGAAACCAGAGTCATATAGGAAGACTATTGGAAACCAGAGTCATATAGGAAACGGAAAGGGCTGAGCGAAACACAAAGAGAGACACATACAGCTCCGATGAGCATAAAACTAAAGCCGGAGAGGGCATAAAGGAAAAATTTCCGTAAAAAGAAAGTTCCTACAAAGCCACATAACACACGGCAAAACATGCGTCTAATTCAGATTCGCATAGCAAAAACAAAGTGAAGAAACCGGATAACATAATACAAAGCTATAATGCTAAAATAACTTTAAACTGTAAATGCCAATATAATAACTTTGTTTAGATGATTTGAACTCAAATTATTATTTTACATGTATGATCAGAAACATAGAAAAGGGAATTAAAACTTTATTAGCATACAAAGTTGTTATTAACAAAACTACACACAGTAACACAATTCTAACCACCATAATCATCTACTGTAATCACTTGACGCAACATATAACCCATCATATCATATACTAACATCCATTTTTTGATTTAGAAGAACCTAATTGAACAATAATAACCTAATTGAACAAACCGGAGAAACACAAAATCAAAATCTTGAAAATAAAGACGAAAAATGCAACATGTTTAACACAAATTTACAGACCATATAGAGATGGGAGTTGGTGATGATGAAAGGCAGAAGGTGAGTCATGGAGATAGCAGACGGTGATTACATATGGCAAAATCGACTGTCCATTCAGCCTACACGTGTAGCTTCCTAGAAAAAAAGCCGTCAATCTATCAAATCAAAACCTATACATATACTATAACTGTGTGTGAGATGTACGAAAAGAATAAAGCAACCAATAGTGTTGGGTCACATGACACAAAACACTATTTATATATAAATTAATTGATTTTATATTATTATTATTATTATTATTATTCATAATATAATTATAATTAATTAAAATAACACCCAAAATAGACTTAAAGTTCTAAATCTATGATCCACGAATCAAAATTGGCATCAAATTTTTATATGTTTCCAAATCACCATTTCTTCAAATTCATTTTCTAAATGGTCTTTCTACTTTCATTAGAACACATGGTGTGAGTGTTTAAAAATGGTGTTGTTGCGGCTCAACGATGGTTGTCCTGTCCACGGTGTTTATCACAGCGTTATTGATTAGGCGGAGAAATCTCCACCGGCATGGAAGAGATTTTGAGGTCGACGTGACACGTGGTTAATGGACGTGAATGTTAGTTGTTTAACACCAACGATTAACTTTTAATTTTTTTAAAAAAGTTAACTTTTTTAAAAAAAGTTTTCTAATTTTACGTTATAAATTCAACCTACTTCTTCATTTTTAAAGTACAAACTCCATTATTTCACCCAAATTTATACAAACTCTCAACGCCGTTACACTTCACCCCAAAAAAACTAAGGATGACAGCCATTGCGTGGACCGAAGGAGAAGATATTGCATTTTGCGAGTCCTGGGTCGAAGCTTTGAGCCACCACACGTCGGGTAGGCACTCGAGCGGTCCTTTTTGCAGGACAATCCGACAACACTTTCAAGCCTATATGGGTGAGAACAAACAAACCGTTGACTCCCTCTCGTCTCGTTTTAGAGCGATCCGTCGTGATTGCGAAAGATTTGAGACGATGCACACCGTCGTGGAGCTCGAGGGTGGTGTCGGAGAGGTCGACATCATTCAAGTGGCTCTCATCAATTTTATGTAGGTGCACCATCGTTAATTCAAGCTCTGCTCGACGTGGAAAATCATTAGATTTTTTAGTTTCTTATTTTATTTTATGTAATATTTTTTTAAAATTTTAATGTTTTTTATTTTTATTTTAGTGTTATGTATTTTTTTAATTATTAATAATATATTAGTAAGTTTTAATACATTTTATATAAATTTAATTATAAAATAATACAAAACGTGTGTGACACGTGTCGAAAAAGCCACGTTTCCACGCCTTAGGCCACACCGTCCGTTTTAACACCACGCCACGTTCTGACATGTGGTCCAAGTGTCGCATAATGCCCATCTTCAAGCGCCTCCACACCGTATGGTCTTAGGCTTTGGTCCAGTGGTAAAGGGAAAACCTCCCAACACCATAGAGTGTGGTCGTGTAAGTCACAACCACGCTCGAACATCACCCCCTTGACGGCGTTGTGGTTGGCGTGGGGAAGGGATGGGAGGAATTCTACCGGCGTGGGGGCAATTGTGTGGCTGAGGTGGAAGCTTTGGTTGGTGGGTGTAGTTTATATTGTTTTTATTGGTTGATTTTTATTTTTTCCCTCTTCCACACTATTTTTCACCCCGTGTTTTTTTCTCTACCCCAAGATGCTGACGTGGTTGCCACATAGCATTTCACGCACATTGTTCGTGCTCTCTCACATTATGTGGTATAAGTATTTAAAAAGACGTTCATAACTTCAATTCCGTAATATTTAGTCATTAAAAAAGTTGGTATTTGTACTTTTCAACTTTCATTACCACTGCTACCAGATCTACGATGATGCAAAGTTGGGAGTGTCTTCATGATATTTCCGTTTAATATAATCATGTTTCTTTTAGCCTCAACATCAAGGGTTTTAATTAAGTAGTCCCATTATATTTGCGTTTCTTCAAGCTAATTCACTTCATTCCATCCTATGTTCTTCTCCAGTTTTATCCTCTTTACTCTGGGCACAATGATATCTTCAAATGCTTTATAACATACATACGGTTCCCTCAAAAGTCACATCGAATCCTTGCATGCAAGTTGTTTGAGACTTAAAACGTTCTTCTTCATTGTTGGAACATACCCGCTGATATGGGCCACGATCCATGTAACGGTAATGGTATTTGAACATAGCCTTTGCCTCTAAAATATTCCTTAAGGAACCCATTGAAATAAGCCTCGATCGCAATTTATTCATGTTTTTTTTCAAATTTCTAAACAATTTCTTAATTCCACAAGCATGTATCTTCTTATCAAACTAACATAACAGGTAGGTATCATTCCAATTCCCTTCATCAGTTCCATTTACTAGAAATTCGTTATGTTTAATACAATTTTTGTGAACTTGTTTGTACTCCCTAATAAATATTGTAATCTCTCACTTGGATGCACAACTCATCTCCGTGCTTGAATCCCTTCTAGCCTCCTTGGCTTAACGCTACAAGAAATCTTCTCTGATACGTCGAGTTGTCGGGAAAAGTTGTGTCACCACAGCTGCGACGCTAGATGAAGATCAAGTAATCAAGATCATCCGAAGCCCGAATGAGCTGATCGTTTTTATATTCTATATTATTTAGTGTTAACGGGTCAAAACAATTTATATTTTCTGTTTATGTTTTTGGGCCGTAGGCCATAAACATAGTATTGGTCAGACATTAAAGCCCTCTAGGTTTCACTACATAATCGGACCTATTTGTTCTCTTGCTCGACTGGACCGAACTTGCTGCAAAGGCCCAAGTGTTTTGAATGAAGAGCGGATGAAGTGATGACTGCTAACAACACTTATCATACAATAGACACGACGTTTCAAAGGGAAGTTATCATCAACGTACCCGTTGATGAAAAGACGTGTCTGCAGTGAACAAAGAGGCACCTCTTCGATAGTTATAAATAGGGCTGCACATTGTTCACTTTATGTACACTGATTCTTTGAATCTTATCTAAGTTCTATTCAAGTATTTTAGTTAGTTCTAAATCTGCATATTCAGATTAGTTTGTTTGCTTGTTTATTGTTACTATGAAGACTACATGGTGTGATGTATGTTACGGTTATGTTTACGATTGCCATCATATACGTTCTTGTTCACAATAGTCCCGTGAACTCGTTAGTGATGATACCAACATTGGTATCAGAGCCGAAGGTTCCGTGATGGCCGAGAACGTTGATGATGGTTACAGAGATTGTTTGAAGGGAGATAAGGGTAAATCGGTGGAGACCGGTTTTGGTGATATCGGAGGGAGTGGTAGAAAGTGCGGCCAGACAGTGGAAGGGTCAAGAAAGTACACGCAAGGGAAGCCATCCACACGAAATCACCAGTGAAGAATTTCCCTAAGAGAATGCTTCCGAAAGGTTTCATGAAGAAATCCCGTATGAAGGGTAGTGCATCGGTTGGAAGACCAAGGAAATACATTGTTTCAAATGCCAAGAGTTCGGTCACATTGCATTGATTTGTCCAAGTAAGTACGTTAACCTATCACCCTTACCCGTAGAAAGTGATTATCTTGTTAACGATACTTGCGGAGGAGATTGGGATTCGATTTAGGTGGTAGACCCGAGTTACAAAACACATATGTCTGGGAATAGGAAAGTGTTCAAGTATTTCAAAAGGCATTTCGGGTTGATTACGAGTGAGAAAAGAAAGGAATTTTCTTTTATACACGGGATTGGTGAAGTGAAAATTTCGGTAGATGGAAAAAACAAGACAATCCCCTGCGTTAGTTATGTGCCTAGTCTCGAGAAGAATGTCTTGAGTCTAGAGCAATTACTATACCAAGGAATCGAGACGCTCACATCCGGTGACACATGTGTCATGAAAAAGATGTTCGGTAGTAGAACGAAGGGTTTTGAATTTTTCGAGAACAAATCAGAAGTTGATCTCGAGCAAAAATATCTTGACAAGTTTTATGACAACCTCGATGTCGACAATGGTCATAGGAAGAAAAGGCAAAGTTACAAGAATGTGTCGAAGATTACTACGAGAAGGAGTTAAGAAAGAAAAGAAAAAGAAGGCTTATGGTGAAGATTCGTCGGGGACGAATAAGAAGGAAGTCGTATACTCGAAGAAAATGAAAGCGGGTTTTATGATTTATTAAGAGGGTTTGAAGGATAACCCATCCGAGTCAAATGAGACGCTTCGAGAAAGGGCAGTGGTGCTATAACAATTCGAAGAAGATGTCATCGAAAACGACATCATAACTGAAAGTTGCCTAGATACGGTTGATCTCATCACACTTCACGAGGAAGTAGCAAACCATCAAAGGTTCTACGATGCCACGTTTGAAGAGATAATTATTTGGTTTATACCATGTTTCTTGGTATCATCAAAGAGCACGTTGCTCGATGGGCGTGAAATAAGTTTGATATTACTACACTGTGTTGTGAGGGTTAACGGTGGTTTCAAGAAAGTGATGGAAAGTGATATATGGGACGAAATAGCATTAAAGTGCAGATACGAACCGGATGAGCATAAATGGTTAAATTGCTTATATCTAATATTTGGAATTGGTCGAGTGGTATTTCGACCTCATGAAGCGCAAGCAGGAGAAGAATGCAAGCAATGCGGCTGAGAAGACAAGCAATGGTTGGGTCAAAGATGACTTGAGTGACGATGACTTGGTGATTGTGGTCGAGGTCACCAACAAGAACAAGTAATCAAGTTTGGATGGTTCGGATGTTCTTGCTTAAGGAAGTGAATGAAGATCAAGTAATCAAGATCATCCGAAGCCCGAATGAGCTGATCGTTTTTATATTCTATTATTTACTGTTAACAAGTCAAAACAATTTGTATTTTCTGTTTTATGTTATTTGGGCCGTAGGCCATAAACATTGTATTGGGTCAGACATTAAAGCCCTTTAGGTTTCACTACATAACCGGACCTGTTTGTTCTCTTGCTGAACTGGACCAAACTCGCTGAACAGGCCCATGTGTTTTGATTGAAGAGCGGATAAAGTGATGAACACGAACAACGGTTATCATACAACAGACGTGACGTTTCAAAAGGAAGTTATCATCAACTGCAGAGAACAAAGAGGCACCTGTTCGATAGTTATAAATAGGGCTACACATTTTCAGTTTATGTACGCTGATTCTTTGAATCTTATCAAAGTATTTCAGTTAGTTCTAAATCTATATATTCAGATTAGTTTGTTTGTTTATTTAGTGTTACTATGAAGACTACATGGTGTGATGTATGTTACGGTTATGTTTACGATTATCATCATATACATTCTTGTTCACAATGGTCCTGGGAACCCGTTAGTGATGATACCAACACTAGAGTCAGAATATGATTAAGTGTAACACCTCGTAAAATCGTGTCCAATAATATAGTAACACGTGTCATTACTTTTATAATAAGTCTATTAAGGACTAATAAGGACTAAAAGTGTCAACATGCTCTAACTAAGCCTCTGAGTAACTCTTTAGTGTCAACATGCATAAACCAAGCTTCTGAGTGACCATTACTTTCAACATGCTTAAAGCTAAGCCTCTGAGTGACTATTAGTGTCAACATGCTTACGCTGAGCCTCTGAGTGACCATTTGTGCCAACATGCTAAACTTAGCCTCTGAGTGACCCATTAGCGTCGACATGCTTACACTGAGCCTCTGAGTGACCCTTTTTGAAGTCCTAACTCTCATATGAGCCACTGGTTGGACGAGATGGATTAATTCTTTAAATATGTAAAAGTTGGACAATGGAGGGGTTAAAAGTGTCAACTTTTTTATTTATACCTCTGAGTGACCTTTTGACGAACCAAGAGCTTGACGGGTCAAAGTTGATTACTTGTGTCAACATGTTAATTTACACCTTTTGAATGTCAACATGTTAATTTATACCTTTTAAGTGACCTTAGAGTGACCTTTTGATAAGGTAGGTGTTAATCCCTATTAAGGGCACCTCCTAAAGATCACATTTGCAAGACCAATTGACGGGTCAAAGTTTTATTATTAAAAAGTCAAACATGCCAGTTTTCAAAAATATTATGAGCCTATATATGTTAGGAAACATGTTTTGTCACTTAAACAAGTTGGTAATAATTATTAGAACAGGTAAGAACATGTTCAGCTCGTCAATTTCAGTTCTAGGGTCGGTTCACAACCAAAAGTTGCAAAGTTTGACTTCTGCTTTGACTTTTGATTCTGACTCGATTTAGATTAGTTAGCTACTGATCTAAGGTTGCATTATGATTGTAATATGATGTAGCATAACCCTCTGAGGTTATATTACATGATCATAATCAGAATATGAGTTTATGCACAAGTTCCACTATTATACCATTTTGACTAAAATGCCCATTTTTCATAAAAGAAGGTTTTTAATGATAAATGAACTTGAAAATGAACTATCTACTGATGTAATATCATAAGTAGGATTATTTAGGATGACAAGTCTGATTATATACTGAGTTTACGTACAAGTTCTTATGTTATGTCGATAAATGACGAAAAAAGCCTTGTGGCTCATAAAATGGTTTTAATCATACCTTTTCATATCAAATATTTTACCTACTGATATCTTATATTAAATAACATATCTAAAATAAATAAACTTGATCTTAACATCAGTTTTTACTAAACTACGCACAAATCATCATTTTACGACATAAATGCTGTTTCGGCGCATAGTATGGTTTTAAACCATATTTATCAACCAAGACTTGTTACCTACTGATTTAAAACTTATTTAAAATATTTTTACAGTAGGTACATGATATAAACTCAGAATCCCAAATAAGTTAACACACTATGTATAAAATGACCGAAATGTCCCTTCGGTGCATAGTTTGGTCATAAAAGATAAATTACACATATAACTAATAAATTAATGATATTATATCATAAATTAAATAGTTTACAAAACACTTATGATTATAACATTATAATATATTCAAGTTCCTTTTATACGGTATATAATTACCAAAACGCCCTTATGAGGCATAATTTCATTTTAAAACCTTAACGGGCATGTAAGCTGATATCTTACTGATATTACAACTTATTTAATATATAATGGAATACATAACTTGTCCATGACTTATTCGGTTACCCGATATCGCTTATATACGCACTGTTAAGTGTACGTAACTAGTTTACAGAAAATAACCGAAACGGGTTAATCTTATCATTTTAGCCTCAAAATCCAGAATGCTTATGGTTTACCCATATTATACATGTCATATTACTTGTTGGGTTTAAACTACATTCTATCCGATCATCGCTTAATCTAGTGTATTATACCGTTATTGATCCTATACGCTAGTCGGTCTAAGTCTATGACTTAAATTAAGACCGTTAGCATTTAAATGGTTAGCTTATGCCACAATCCAGACTAGAGCCTTCCAGTAAATGCTATCTGTACTTATTTCATTTTGGATACGGCTGAGATATTAGATCTTGCATTTTAATGAAGACTAGCTCAGGTAAATACTCTTGACTTATTTTCCCTATACGGGCTTGGGTTATGGTAAATTATTACCGCTTGGTCGGAAATGGGATCAATCGAATGCCGGACTGTGGCTAGTACACATATTCCGTTTTAGTCAGTTTTGTTTGATAACTTAAACATTGGGGGTTAATGACCGTGTCCTGGATATCCTCGGCTCATTACATTAGTTAATGGCACGACCAAAGTACGGGGTGTAAGCATACACCTGACAGATGCTCATGCTAAATTATTTTTACCCAGTAGTTAGGGATAACTCCTTCGTGGGTTCATAAGTGGTGTGTACGTTAATCATGTCTCGGTCTCTGTACTAGGCCCCATGTGTATGGATAAACATGTGAATCTGTTAACAAGGTTACACGACTGACTTTCCTAAGTTATAAAAGATTTTTTGTGCCCTGTGCACTTAAATCCATTTTCAAAATGTTTTCAAAATGAGTTAGTTGGGTGTATTTACCTACGAAAGCTGACGTATTTTCAAAAGACTAAGCTTGCAGGTACAATACGAAATAGGCTGGAAGCTGCTGGGTAGTGATATAAGAGGATCTTGCAAATCCTAAGATCTGCCCAAAGTCTGTTATACACTTTTTGTACATTTTACGATACGCATGTGGATCTTCTATTACAAGCCGTCTGTATATTATTTTTCGTACTTTGAACATTTGGTTTGTAATAGTAATTTAAACTCCAAGACTTCCGCTGTGCTATGTTTAATTGACTATGATGATATCAACTTATGCCACGATATTCCCCACCCGAGCCCAGTGGTGTTTGGTTGTAAATTACGGGGTGTGACAAGTTGGTATCAGAGCCAAGGTTTGAGAGAATTAAACACTAGCCTTCTTGTGTTTAATCTCAAACTTACACAAAAGCACATTCCTTAGACTTCCAAGTCTAGGCTTTGACCTAGGATTATTCATCTCATAGTTGTTAGTATTGTTTTTTATTTCATTTTTAACAGGAAAATTCCATCAAGAGTACGAGGAAGAGGTAAAGGACCTATGAGGGGAGGACCATCTGGACATATCCCTTCACAACCCCATCACTCGAATCCTTATGAGGATTCGGGGAATTCCTGGCCACTAGTGTAACATTCACCTACCAACACACAAAACTCATACCATTCTCACCAATCACACCATTCTCATCACTCTCATCATTCATATCATGATGAGTTTAACCCTAACCACTACTTCAACACACCACCAGCTGATCAGAATCAGTTGGATCAATCCAATCCCATGGACGAGGACTCTGATCCAGAAATGTCGCCGTCAGGATCGCACGCACATCCTATCAAAATCTCTAGCGATTTCAACTCTTACGCCGCATCGCCATACCAAGGTCCTAACGAATGGGACCAATATTGGAACCAATTCACTTTTGCTAACACCCCTTCACACCACTCCCCAACACCTCCTATACAAGAAGATGTTCATATGGAACCAGTGGAACAACCTTAACCACCACCTGAGCCACCAAGGAGGAAACAGGAGCACGTATGTCAGTACGTGCGGGTCAACGGTTGGGTTTGCTGCCACCATTGCCCAAAACTTACCCTACCATTCACGAGGACCCACAAATGGGTAGACCCTCCAATGCTTCACATGTGGTGGAACTGACACCATCACCAGTATTTCAACCACCACCATCGGGTTTTAATAACCCTATTCCTACATATCCGGATATATCTGGATATGATCCTTTTAACCCATCTACGCTGGTAAATTACCAGGCACTATCACATGACCCTTATATACAAGTGGTCATGCATACACACTTTACCCGTCTCTTTTCCCACCTGCTTATCCACCTACTTATCCACTTACTGGATACCCAAATTATGGGTACCAGTATCCTGTTGTACCTCAACCACAACCACAACCTCCGCCCCCACTTGAGGCCATAATAAGGCCTTGGAATGGATGAAGGAAGTGCAACAACAAGCGGAGAAAACGGAGAAGAAGACAAATAAGTTCTTCAAGAAGCTCTCCAAGTTGGTTAAGGGAAAGAAGGACGAGTGAAGTCTCTTCTATTAATATATGTTAGTCCCTGCGAGGACATTGTTATTTCTTTAGTCCCTGCGTGGACAAATTATTTCTTTTTAGTCCTTGCATGGACAATTAGTTTTATTTATTTATTTCTAGTATTGTAATTTCTTATTGGAATTTAATGAATATTTTGGAAATATATATATATATATATATATATATATATATATATATGTATGTATTCACCTCTTTAAGCGAACGTCTCGATTTTACTCGAAATTTATGTTCTGCTATATAATTCCAAAAAGATCTTAATGGTTTTGATTAGCCAAGTGGCACATACCACATTATTTGTCCAACTTATAAATGATAGTTAAGGATGATTAGCCTTCTATCATGATAGTTAAGGAGAGTTATCCTTCTATCCAGAGGTGGTGGACTATGTTCAAGCCTCCAAGTCGTTAAGGTCAATGCGACCGTGACTATTAATCAACCATTAAGATATTCCTATGTTAACATTCAAGTAATGTTCATATTCCTGGTAGTGTGACTTGAGGAACCACACTAGCCGTCTAGGTAAATGGACTACGTCCTAACCTATTATATTGCCTATATGATCAATATGATCCCGGCTAATATCATCAATGCAATGATAATAATTAAACATCCATTACTGATGTAGTGCCTACGGGCCATAATTGACATCCATTAGTGATGTAGTGTCTGCGGACCATGATTAAACATCCATTTGTGATGATTTGCCCTTCGAGCAATATTATATTGTCAATAAAGACGATGACATTTGTGGTTAATATAACCCTCTGCCCAAAATTATGTCCATTAGTGACAGGCCAATGCCCTGTATTTTATGTCCATCAAGGACAGGCCAATGTGCCGTATTTTTATGTCCATTAGTGCCAGGCCAATGTGTCGTATTTTTATGTCCATTAGTGACAGGCCGATGTGCCGTATTTTTATATGTCCTTAGTTACAGGCCTATGTGCCATAATAAAAAGTCATAGTGACATGCCTATGAGCCATATTTTTAATGTCCTTCGTGACAAGCCTATGAGCTATTTATAATTGTCTTATGACAATGGCAGTTGTGACATTAAGATCCACTGTCTAAAATATATAGGACTATGTCCAAATTGTAATTTGCCTATAATGGTCCTTTTGAGACCTAGGCCGAATATAGATAACATTCATAGAAATGTTAAGCCTAAGAGTTGTGATTATATTCACACTAGTTTGATTAGGCAATGGATTTATATATCAAAATTTTAAAGCCAATATGGTCACTAATGCCATGACTAAGAGAAATTTAACTTGGTGTTTAGAACCAAAGCTTCAAGAATGGCTAACTCGGATGAGGCGCAAAGTAGCCACCGAGATATTAACAAAGCCGAAAACATAGACATCGATAATGATGATTTCCAAGCTAGCATAGATGCAGCTATTGGAAAGGCCATGGAAAAATTTAGGGAAGTGAGCGCTACTTGCTCAAAACCTTTGTCTATTCCACCATC
This sequence comes from Scalesia atractyloides, assembly GCA_947069175.1. NCBI lineage: Eukaryota > Viridiplantae > Streptophyta > Magnoliopsida > Asterales > Asteraceae > Scalesia > Scalesia atractyloides. The sequence continues at coordinate 33,333,814 of CAMTDV010000027.1, read as the reverse complement.
ACCGACTCGTAAGGAGAGCTCTGTTCACTCTTCAAATGCAAAAGTGAACCAAGGAAATTAGAATTTAATGATAGGTCCCTTCTTCTAAAGACGGATGTACCTACAAATACTTCGTCTCCTGTAAACCCCGAGATTTCAATGGAGAAAGGGGAGCTGTAGAAGCCTTGAGATGGCTTGATGAGATGGAGACGATAGTGGATATCAGCGGTTGTGCTGATAAGGATGTGGTAAAGTATGTATCGCATTCCTTCAAGGGTGATGCCCTGATTTGGTGGAAGGAAATGGTCCAATCAACAGGTAAAGTACACCTGTACAACTTAGGATGGTCTATGTTTGTTGACCTTGTAAAGGAGACTTACAGCCCACCTCATGAGGTGGAGAAGATAGAGTCAGACTTTCTGACTCTTACAATAAAAAATCTGGACTGTAGGAAGTACATTTCTGACTTCAACTCCCTGTCTAGATTAGTTTCCTACCTAATCACCCCTGAACCCAAACGCATTGCGCGCTTCATTAATGGGTTAGCGCCCGAGATTAAGGGCATGGTAAAGGCTACTCAGCCTAGTACCTATAGGTCTGTTATTGACCTATTTCTCTCTCTCACCCTAGATTTAGTAAGGCAGAAGTCAGTCAGAACTGAGACTGATGGGAAAAGGAAACGGGAGGATGATAACTTCCAAAGGTTTAAAAAGAAAGGAAATTTTGGGTTCAAGAAGAACCAGCACAGGTCTGATGATAGACCTCTGTGCAAGACCTGTAATCGTAGGCACTGGGGGTAATGCAGTGCTGACCCATAGATTAAACCCTGTGGTAGTTGCAAAAGAAAAGGGCATAAGACCCTAGAGTGCAAAAATCTTAGAGATGCAGTCTGTTATGGCGGTAATGAGAAAGGGCACATTAAGCCTAACTGCGCTAAGAATCCCAGAGGTAATGACGCAAAGCCTGGAGAGGCTAAGAAAGGAAATGCGTGCGCCTTTCAGATGAATGCTAGAGAGGCTGTTAGTGACAACAACATCATAACATGTACATTCCTCATTAATGACATACATGCTAGAGTTCTTTTTTATTCGGGTGTAGATAAGTCCTTTGTAGACCATAAATTTAGTAAACTATTAAACTTACCCGTAAGAACCCTAGACATAACTTATGAGGTAGAAGTTACTGATGGAACTTTAGAAACAACATCTTCCATTCTTGATGGATGCTTTATATCCACTAAGAATCATTCTATTCCTATCTCTCTTTTGCCAATGAAATTGGTAGGGTTCGATGTAGTCTTAGGCATGGATTGGTTATCTCATAACCAAGCCCGTATTGCCTGTGATAAGTAACTCACTGAAATTAAAACCCCATCTGGTGAAATGATCACTATCCTTGGAGATTCACACCATGGAATGCCAGACAAGGTGTCATTATTCAAGGCATCCAAATGCCTGAGGAAAGGTTATGTCATCTACATGGCACATGTCACTATTAATGAACCAAAACCAAACATTGAAGACCTTCCAATTATCTCGAAGTATTCTGATGTTTTCTCTAAAGAATTACCAGACCTACCTCCAGATAGGCAAGTGGAATTTAGGATTGACATCCTACCAGGATCAGCACATGTTGTTAGAGCTCCATATCGATTAGCACCAATGGAAATGAAGGAATTAAGATTACAATCAGATGAACTTTTAGAGAAAGGCTTTATTCGGCCTAGTTCCTCACCTTGGGGAGCTCCTATTCTTTTCGTTAAGAAAAAGGATGGTTCAGTGCGTATGTGCATTGATTACCGTGAGTTGAACAAAATAACGATCAAGAATCGTTATCTTCTGCCCAGGATCGATGACTTATTCGACCAACTTCAAGGTGCTAGTTACTTCTCTAAGATTGATTTGAGATCATGATACTATCAACTGAAGGTTAGAAGTGAGGATGTTCCTAAGACTGCCTTCAGGACTGTTGGTGCATATTTGTGACAACAACTTAGATTTGGTCTTTGGATATCTTGTAATTAGTAAAATGATAAACGGTTAGCGGGTTTAGTTTTGTAATAGTGAATTAGAAGTAATTGGGCTGAACTAGATACAAAAGAGAGCATGGTAGGCGAATTGGGCTTTAAACCATTAGCAGTCTATGTAGGAAACCCTAGCCCAGTTGTATAACCTATCTCTATAAATAGGGAGGTTGTGTTTAGGGTTAAGGTTGCTGGTTCTATTGTTTAGTTGCAGAGAGAATTGCTTCAGAGAGTTAGAGAGAGAGAGAGTCTTGAATTGATTGTAAAACAATTGTGTTTGATAATCAATAGAAGACTGTTTGAAAGGAATTCTTGTTAGTGTTCTTATGTCTTCTGTGAAATCTGATCTAGGGGATTGCACTCTAGATTGGATAGGAGATTCTGTCAAGATCCATAAGGACTAGGGGACCTACAATTGGTATCAGAGCATTCGGCTCTTGATTATTGCTCGGTTCAGAATCGTGACAGCAGAAAAATTAGATTTTTGGGCGTTTTGGAGGCTGTTCTTGAAGTTTGTGACGGCTGATGACATAGGGTTTTGACGGCTGATTTAGGGTTTTGCAGGTATTTCGGATTTTTTGCAGGTATTTCGGATTAACAGCAAGCAATTCGGATTGAAAAAAGGCATTCCTGATCAAAAAGCAAAGTATTTCGGATTGAAGACTTGAATTTCGGATCAGAATCTGCAATTCGGATCTGGAAAACAGTGCAATTCGGATCAGAAAAGCCATTTCAGATTCCATTTCGGATTAAATTCGGATCAGAAGTGTATTCTGGATTTCAGAAAAGCCATTTTGGATTCCATTCCGGATTTCCATTTCGGATCAGAGCAGTGCATTCCGGATTTCATCTTGGATCACTATTCCGGATTCCCATTTCGGATCAGAAAAGTGCATTCCGGATTTTCATTTCGGATTGTCAATCAGAGTTACCATTCCGGATTTGACACTGTTCCGAGTTACTCACAAGAAGGTGGAAAACTAACCAGCTGACGTAACCAGAGTTAAACGTTTTCGGACATAGAAATTGATCCATAGACAAGTTTAACGAACCGATTGGACAGTTAGACTCAGTTGATCTTTAGGATAAAAAAAATCCAAAAATCATAATCGGACAATATACATCATTAGAATCGTATCGTCGAGGCGAATTTAACAGTATGATTTGGTAACCACTCATTTCGAACAAGTTTTAACGTTTTTAACGAGCCGGTTCGGTAAAAATGTCGAATATGTCTAACCTAAATGAGTTGTTGAGAATGGAGCACGAGGTTGGCACCACAAACAAACCTCCAAAGATGTTGAAGGTGGAGAACTATCTTACCTGGAAGGATAGGTTTCAATCCTTTATTGAACATCAGGACACACGAATGTGGATCTGTATTCAAGATGGGTACTAACCCAACGCATGACTTTGAGGGCAGACAACGTGTTACTACTTACGTGAATATGTCTGAAGCTGAGAAGAGAATGTATGAGTCAGAGAAGAAAGCCTTAGCTGCTATCAAGATGTTGTTACCTGATGGGATCAAACATACATTCAAGCGTTATACAACATCAAAGGAGATGTGGGATGCCCTAGAAAAGAGGTATGAGGGCAATACAGATGTGAAGAAGAATAAGGTTGATATGCTGAAGAAACAGTTTGTTGTGTTCAAAGGAATGAAAAATGAATCCCTAGAAGATATTATCATGAGATATTATCATCTGATTTCAGAAATCTATAATTATGACATAGAGGGATACACAGATGTGGAGATAAACGACAAGTTGCTGGATGCTTTACCTGCAAAGTGGGATATTTACACGTTGATGATAAAGGGTGAAGCTGATTATGAAAAGAAAGACTTGGAGGAGGTTGTTGGAAAATTGAGAGCTTATGAGCTCAATATGAAGAAAAAGGAAACGGGTTATGATCAGGTTCAAGATCTGAGGATATATAAAGGTCTTACACCTTCATCTTCCAACAATGCTTCCAGTGATACTTCAACGGCGTTGCTCTCATGTGAGAATGAGCAGATAGTGACCAATTCTGATGGAGAAGTATGTTTCGTTGCTGCTTCAGGAGGCTCGTCAGGGGCTAAGAGACAACAATCTAGTAACAATAGTTCTAAGTCTATGCCTCTTAGTGTCAAAAGTGCTGAAGATCACCTGGCATTGCTTGCTTCTTTCGTTGCTTCATACGAGAACTATATTCAGGGAAAAATATCTGATCCTGCTACGTTTGATGAAGATTATGATCAGATCGACCCTGATGACTTAGTGGAAATGGATTTGCAATGGTAGATGGCCATGATCTCTAGAAGGGTGAAGAGGTTCATGAACAGAACGGGCAGGAAGTTCGTTGGCAAGAGTGTGGGCTTTGACAAGTCGAAAGTGAAGTGCTACAACTGTCACAACTACGGACACTTCGCTAGAGAGTGTCAAAGAGCTAAGTCTGAGTCTCGTTCTAGTTCATCCTTTCAAGATTCTCCTGGTCATGGTTCAAGCAACAGGAATGCATCAAACAACACTGGATCAAAGGTCCTGATTTCTACTGCTAGAGAGGGTTCTTATGATTGGAGTGTTCATCTGGAGAATGATAACAATGCCACACAGGCATTCATGGCTAAGATAGCTCATGTTGTTGATGAAGAAGTGAAAGCTAATGCTGAGGGAGAGCAAGAGAAAGTAGCTGAGAAAGCTGATAGAGAACAGAATGCTACAGAGAAGAAGATGGCTGCTGATTTTGATGCCTTAATGGCTGATCTAAGCAAATCAACAGGCGAGGTATGTTCTAACTCTGGTAGTTCTGTTTGTTTGAAGTGTCGTGAACTGCAAAGTGAGGTTGACACATTAACAAAGCAAAACCAAAGCCTGGCTAATGAGCTCTCAAACCTAAAAGAATCAAACTTTTTTGTAAAATGAAATGAGTCATTATACTTGAAGAAAATTAAAGGTTATGAAGAAGAAATTAATATTCTAACATGTAAATGAAAAACTTCAAGTTATTAACTTAGCTCATGATACGATGAGTGAGAAAACAAAAGAGGTTTCTGAAAAGTGCAAAGAGTTGTCTGAAGCACAACTTAAAATTTGTGAGCTTGAAAAGAAGTTAAATCAATTCAGAGATTCATCTTTTGTCATGAAACACATGATGAATGGCCTGAAGAAGAGTAATGACAAGACTTGTGTGGGCTTCAAAGGTCTAAATGAAGTTCCACCACCTCTTGGTCACGACTATTCTTTCCTGCCAGATGAAGAAGAGCTTACAGACTTTGTGTCAACTACACCTGGTAGTTCCACATCAGGAAGTGTTGATGGTTCTGAAAATGCCAAGAAGGACAATAACAGGGAACCAGCTTTGAAAACAAAGAATACACACCCTAACGATCAAAAACAATTTTTTGTTAAAAAGGTTGATTTTATTAAGGGAAGTGACATGAATGAAGAGGTCCCTGTTATTACTAAAGAGTCTAATGTGCAGTTTGCTAAGAACAAAAAAAAAAGAAAAATCTGAAGTTAAGCAAACTAAACAAGATCCTTCAAAGGCATCTTCATCATCATCATCATCGCCTGATGATCTAAGCAAGAGGCTTCTGTAAAGAAGTCTTCGGCTAGAAAATCTTGTTTCAAATGTCATGAAAAAGGACATGTAGTCAGCTGCTGTCCTAACAAAAAGAGTGAAGCACAGGTAAGTGAGAGGCAGAGAGAAAAATCACCAGCAAAAAGTGATGATGGTGAGAAGAAGGTTAACTCAACAAAAATATCTGTTACCAAGCAACAGAGTGTTGCTGAGGGTGTAGATAAGACTGAAAAAGGAACTCACCAAGTTCCTCGCTTTCAAAGAAATCAACCAAGATTTCAGCCTGCTTCTACATCTAGTAGATATGAAAGACCTAGAAGTAGTTCACCAAGAATGAATAACTTTAATGGTCCATCAAATAATTTCAGAAGTCAAGGTCAATATCAAAACCGATACCAGAATGTTAGTACTCGAAATTTTTATAACGATGGCTTTAGAAATTATCATCATCAAAATTCATGGAACCAAAATCATAATTTTCATAGGTCGCAAAGTCAAAACATGGTTAGGAAACCTCAGGACCACAGACCTAGTGGAAATCAAAGACCATTTCCATCAACAGGTCTTAGATCCAAGACTCCTGTTAGGAGTGATGGATACTGGATGGATGTTCCTATGATTAATGAATCTGGAAGACCCAAGACCATTAAGGCTTGGTTCCCCCAATCTAACTAATTTTGTTGGATGGTGCAGGAGCTGCTAAGGAGGATTATCAACTTGTGGTATGTTGATAGTGGCTGCTCTAGACACATGATGTAACATTTGTCAAAAACGGGTTTCCAAACCCGCTCCATTTTGTAATCGAATATCAAGTTATAAATGTCACGTTGCGTATTTATGGCTATTTTGATTTTTAATGATACATAATTAATAAACAAACTAAACTATAAAAATTATTATTGAGAAAAAGTAAAAATAAAATAAATAAAAATAAAATGTGGCTGCCGGGACTCGAACCCGGGTCAGCCGGGTTGAAACCCAAAGACTTAACACACACACACATCACCACTCCGCCACTTGTTGTTTTCTGTAAATATTAAGAAACAATAAAATTTTATGGTTTTCCATGAAACAACCGGTTACGCCATCTGTAACCGAAATCGGTCGTCAAACGTCCAAAGACGTTTGGTTGATCGCGGTTTACCGATTATAACCGCTACACCGACGTTTTCAATCAAGTTGCTTTGAATGAACTTGAATTCTAGAAGTGAATCGGTTTTTATAACCGAAAACTTTCAATTCCAGCATATAATCAATCTCTGTTCTCTCTCGCGACGCAAACACACTCTACAAACTCTCAATTTCATTTCCGCACAATTTTCAGTCCACCGGAGAAGCTTTTTGAATTCGCCGGAAAGTTTCTGTAGTTCGCCGGAAAACCGTATTCTTCATCAAAATGGTAAAGTCTTTCAATACCATCGTGGTCTAACAATTGTTAAGCTATTTCTAACTCAAACCTTTCAATTGAAATCAAATTCAGACGCTGTTATCGGATAATTCCAGTTCGCCGGAAAATTTCTGGAAATCTTTATTTTCATCTGTGAAACGGTAAGGACATTCAAACACTCTGTAAACATTTGTTTAGCACTTCAATTCCACGATTAGCTAATCAAAACGGTTAATTTGCTTGCTCAGTTGAAGTTCATAAAAACAGAGCCGACACCTTGCCGGAATTGTGTGATAAATCGTTCACTGGTATGTTTACTTCTAAATATCGTTTCTGCCATTTCATATTAGTCTGTACAATGTTTATCAATCGAATTACACAAGATATAATGGTGTAATCGCAGTCTGTAATTTTGAAATGAATAAGACGATGATAGTTTGATTATAAGTTTAATAAAATCTGGATATTATCTCGGGTTAGACACACAGTCCAGCGGTGGACTGTGTGCATATACATATCACACGCCGCGAGTTCGATCCTTGATACACGCACCCTCTATATAATAAAAACATTTTATTTTTCTAACTGAACCGGGTTAAGTTATGTTAGTTGTTAAGTATAATAAAAATTTGTATATCAACCAAGTTAGACACACAGTCCAGCGGTGGACTGTGTGTAACGTTAAAGCACAGGTCCCGGGTTCGAGACCTGTTAGTAACACCGGTTCGATGATTTAAAATGTTTTTGAAAATAAAAGAATTTTGGATAAGCCGAGTTAATATATAAGTATAATTAAAAACATAATTATTTCAGGTTAGACACGTAGCTAAGTTGGTAGAGCTGCGTGCACGCGTACTGGAGGTCTCGGGTTCGAGCCTCACCCAGCGCATGTATTTACACAATAAACCGGTCAAACAGTCAACAAGTCAAACGGTCAACGGTCAACGAAAAAGTCAACACATTTTTATATTTTTTATTTATTTAATTTAATTTAAAAAACAATTAAAAATACTTAAAAATAATGTTTTTAAAGATAGGAAATAGACTTAAACTCGTAAAAATATATCTAAAAAGCCTATTAAAATTAATAATAAAATCCACTCATTTACCATATTTTCCGTTATTATTTAGGTTAGTAATTCTCGTTGTTCAACTCTTCCAACTCGTGCGTATCTCACCATCTCCAATCAAACGCACCCAATGTGAGTGAATCTTTACAAATTCCCCGTTTTAATCACGTTTTTGGGGTGTATCATGTGTCTTGCTACTTATTATACTTAAATTATTGTGCATACATCATATCATGGACAAATGTGTATTCAGTTTGATTCAATGGTTTGTGTGGTTATTGTTAGATTCAATTCATTACTTTCAGTACATGCAATTTCATAGGCCGCCGCTCCCCATTACATTATGAGCGTTGAGCATGTTCCCCATTACATTATGAGCGTGAACCTGGCGTGCCAACATACGATCGGCTCCGTTTGATTGAGCCTTGATCGCACAGACATTTATCATTTTCAGTACATGCAATACGATCGGCTCCGTTTGATTGAGCCTTGATCGCACAGTTTCATTCATGTTATATATTTATGCAAGTTGATATGTTATGGTATGCTGTTGGTATGTTATTGTATGTTATAATTTTTGGTTAACATTGTTGCTGATTGATTATTTATCATTTGCTCACTTATGATTATGCACAATTTTTCCTTGATAAAATAACAAGAAAATCAATTATAAATGTTTATCTAACAAGGTTCACTCGCCAACTTATGTTGACCCAAAAACCCCCCATTTTTACACATGATACAGGTGAACCAGCTGCAGCCAGACACACATAGGATTGGCCTAGAAGAATAAAATGGTTTAGAGCTTGGAATTGTTTAGTTGGTTATTTTCTTTGTATTTGTATGGACATGTTTGGATATTTGAGAATGTAATTTTGATTTAAATAAATATGAAATATAATAGTAATATCATGAGCTTTGGTGATAACCCAATTATGCCCCGACTCTTATTCTGCTGCGGGTCGGGGTGTGACACATGACGGGGATGCGAGGTTGCTGACTGACTTTGAGAATATAGATAGTGGATATGTGAATTTTGCAGGTGCTAAAGGCGGGCACATTACAGGACAAGGAAAAGTAACCAACGGGAAGTTCACACTGGACAAAGTGAACGATGTTGAGCAGCTGAAGCACAATCTGATGAGCGTGTCTCAAGTCTCCGACAAGGGTCACTCGGTCCACTTTACAAAGTCTGAAGCTTTGGTGTTGAAACCTGGTTTGGTGATACCAGATGACTGGATAGTGATGAGAGCACCAAGGAGAAATGACACTTATGTCATGGACATGGGTGCCAAGGACTCGTCTTCTGTGGTGGCGTGTTTACTATCAAAAGCATCTGAGGCTGAGTCATTGCTGTGGCACAGACGCATGGCCCACATCCACTATCGAAAAATGAACTATATTATTAAAAATGGTTTAGTGGAAGGGGTGCCAGTGCAGAGGTTTCACATGGAAGATAAATGTCATCCATGTCAAAAGGGAAAACAACATAAGAAACCTCACAAGTCTAAAACAGTAAATTCCATAGATGCCCCGTATGAATTACTTCATATGGATCTATTCGGTCCAGTGAACGTAAGGAGCATAGGTGGAAAGTACTATTGTTTACTTGTCACTGGTGACTACTCACGATATTCATGGGTTTTCTTTTTAGGTACAAAAGATGAGACAGCGGAGATGTTGATTGATCTTTTTACAAAATTAGAGAACGTCCATGATGCACAGATCAAGAAGATAAGGAGTGATAATGGCACGGAGTTCAAGAATCAAGTTCTAGATCTCTATTGTCTTTGCAAGGAATTGAACATCAATATTCTGCTCCTTATACACCTCAACAAAATGGAGTCGCTGAGCGGAAGAACATGACGTTGATTGAAGCCGCAAGGACTATGCTATCTGATTCAAAGCTTCCAGTCCTTTTCTGTGGAGAAGCTATGAACACAGCGTGCTATGTCCTGAACAAAGTTTTGACAGTTAAACGGTTTAACAAAACATATCACGAACTATTGTTTAACCGAAAACCAAAATTAAAAGGCTTTGAACCTTTTGGATTACCCTGCACCATTGTGCGAAACAAAGATAAGCAAAAATTTGGTGAGGTAGCTGACGAGGGTTACTTTCTAGGCTATATGCCTGGAACACTGAATAAAAGGGTTTTTAATCTAAAAACTGGTAAAATTGAAGTGGTGTTTAACATGGAAATCACTAGTTATTCACCTTAACAATCAACGAGTGGTCCTCCTATATTATATGATTATGACAGTGTCTTTAAATCATTTAATATTCCTGATGTTTGAAATGCAGATGAGTCTCAAGTGATCCATGTTGTGATCAGTGAAGATGGAGAGTGTGGCTTCATGCCTACATCGAGTGTATCGATGACAGATGCTCCAGAAACTTCTTCCAGTGCAGCTCCAGAGGACTCCAGTGATAGTGAGTCTGAACCTATTCAGGGGGAGGATTTCACTAATCCGTTTGCTACTGCTACTATTCAGGGGGAGGTTGGATCTAATCTGGGAGATAATCTGGTTGTTGACATTATTGCTACCACATGAGTACACAGAGATCATCCAGTTGAAAACATCATTGATGATCCTGCTGCAGGTGTTCAGACGAGAAGAGGTGTGCTCGAAGGTTCTCGTTTGTTTACTTCGATTCATAAGACTGGGTTGATTCATGAGTGTTTGTATAGTTGCTTCATTGCCCAAGAGGAGCCAAAGAATGTACATATGGCTCTAAAAGACAATTGTTGGGTAGAAGCTATGCAAGAGGAACAAGCTCAGTTCAAGAAGTTGAAAGTTTGGGAGCTAGTTGATCTACCTGAAGGAGAAAAGGAAATAGGCACTAAGTGGGTGTTTAAGTGCAAGAAAGCCGATCGAGGGATCGTGATAAGGAATAAGGCTCGGTTGGTAGTGAAAGATTTTAATCAGCAAGAGGGGATTAATTACAATGAAGTATTTGCACTAGTAGCAAGGTTGGAAGCAATTCGTTTGTTCCTAGCTTTTGCTTCATTCAAGGGCTTCAAAGTTTACCAACTTGACGTGAAGAGTGCGTTTCTTTACGGGAAAGTCCAAGAAAAGGTGTATGTCTCACAACCAGATGGGTTTACTGATCCAGACTATCCAGATCGAGTCTATCGACTTGATAAGGCATTGTATGGATTGCATCAGGCACCCAAGGCGTGGTATGAGACACTGTCAGCACATTTGCTAAAACATGGTTTCGAAAGAGGTCAGATTGACAGTACACTGTTTGTTAAAAGGAAGAAGGAAGACTTTCTGCTGGTACAGGTATACGTAGATGGCATCATCTTTGGGTCATCTAATGAGAACATGTGTCATGATTTCGAAGAGGTGATGAAGAGCAAGTTTGAGATGAGTGCGATGGGTGAATTATCCTACTTTCTGGGTTTACAAGTTGAACAGAAGAAGGATGGGATGTTTATACATCAGACGAAGTATGTGTATGACATTTTGTCTCGTTTCAAGATGGAGGATTGCGCTACTTTCAATACACCTATCTGTGAGAATCACAATCTTGGTCCAGATCATGAGAGTGTGGAGGATATTGATCCAACTCAATACAGGGAAATGATTGGTTCTCTGATGTACTTGACTGCTTCAAGACCCGACATCATGTTCGCAATATGTCTTTGTGCCAGATATCAAGCGAATCCAAAGGAGTCCCACATGAAAGCGGTGAAGCGGATTCTTCATTACTTGAAGGGGAAACCTAAACTTAGGTTATAGTATCCAGCTGCTAGTGATTTGAAGTTTGTTACTTTCACTGATTCGGATTTTGGAGGATGCAAATCAACAAGGAAGTCTACCACAGGTGGTTGTCAGTTCTTAGGAGGGAGGCTTGTCTCATGGCAATGCAAGAAGCAGTCTTGCATGTCTACCTCGACGTGTGAAGCTGAATATATTGCTGCAGGTAGCTGTTGCTCTCAGGTTCTCTGGATCCAATAGCAGATGCGCGATTACGGTTTGAATTTCACTCGTACTCCTATTATGATGGACAATAATGCCACTATATCAATCACCAACAATCCCGTAAAACACAGTCACACAAAACATATTGACATTCGTCATCATTTTATACGGGATTGTGCTGAAAAGAAATTAATTGAACTGCATAGAGTCGACACACTAGATAACCTGGCAGATCTTTACACAAAAGCTTTTGACAGGGCTCGTTTTGAACATTTAGTCGAACTCAATGGGATGAGGAATCCTGAATAACCATGTTTCCATAAAAATAGTATGTAAATAATTTACTGCTTTTCAAAAATAAAAAAAACATAAAAAATAGAAAATCAAAATGAGTTTTCACTGTGTGAAAAATAAGAAATGATAGTACATCAGCAAGTTAGACTGTCACACTGAACTTAAAAGAAAATTGCTTAAGTGTGATAGTAGCTTCATCATATGATGTACCAGTAGGCAAAAGGCATGAAATGATCAACTTACCTTTGTGATACAAATATAATAAACTGTGTATGAATGTGGAACATATCAGTGGCGTTTGGTTGTATAACCTTAAATCTTGCGTTGATAGATTACCAAAATATGAGGTTTTAGGTCTTTATATCGTTATTTCATCCGGGGCATCAAGGTTGTCCTTCTGCTGCATCCAGATATATGCTGACCTAGGCACAACCTAGATATTTTAAAAGAGCTAAAATGCCAAATCCCAAATATTGAAGAAGCTCTCCTAGAGAGTCATTCAAAAGTGCAAATTGCATTATTCATACCAAAATTTGGTATTTGTCCTAACCCTCATTGGATATTTTGGTCTCTTTGTTGTACGGAAGTACTGACCTGATCACCAATTATCTAACGTTGTAAATCAAAAAGGATGGATTTCGGTATACTCACCTATTACGACGAATTTTTGTGCATACCTTGATCGTGGGGGTATGTCCTGAAGTGGGACACACTAGTATATCAGTATAAATCATCTAAACATATCACCAGGTAATGGTACTTGAAATGTTCATGTATTTTGTTTATGTAGATAAACAATATTGGTAATCGTCTTGAACTGATATTCATGAATATTGCATATAAAATAATCAGATAGTGGGAAAACAATTTGATGTTGCTGATATGATCTTCTTACCGGTGATACTCACAAAAATAGAGTGTTTAATTTTTCGTACTTTATTTGCTTTCAGAAAATATAAAAATTCAAAAATATTTCATTTTCTTGTAAATTCTTCTTGTACGGGATATTGGTTGTTCATGGAGGAGTTGTTACCGATAGGGGGAGACGGTGTTAGAAGCTGAGTTCAAATTTTTTTACGATCTTGCAGGTTATGTGTGCTTAAAAATTTTGAGAATGTGGTTTAAGTTGAGAAGTGCTTAATCTGTGATACAGTTTTACTATCTCTTGAATAGTAATAATTTGTTTAACTTGTGTTGAAAAATTCTTATGGTTTCTCGAGCTGTTTGTTTTATAGTATACAGATCGTAGCAGTGTGTTGCTGAGAAGTTTGGTGAAGAGGAGTTTGCTTGGATGCATGGTAGAACCTCCTTTCTACATTGCAGACAAAGTTGAAGAGTTTTGGAGATTGCTATGCAAGGACTAAACTGGAGTTTACTCAAATGCTAACGCTTTAGAAGATTTGGTGATTGGATACATCAGCTTAGGGGGAGTCTGTTGCTGACAGAAGCTGTTAAAGCTGAAGCTATCCAAAGACCAACGTTTTTCAAAGATACTGAAGATTGCAAGAAGACTGAAGACTAAGTTATTTTATGAAGCTATTGTAAAGGGGAGGTTTGTTGGTGCATATTTGTGACAACAGCTTAGATTTGGTCTTTGGATATCTTGTAATTAGTAAAATGATAAGCGGTTAGCGTGTTTAGTTTTGTAATAGTGAATTAGAAGTAATTGGGCTGAACTAGATACAAAAGAGAGCATGGTAGGCGAATTGGGCTTTAAACCCATTAGCAGTCCATGTAGGAAACCCTAGCCCAGTTGCATAACCTATCTCTATAAATAGGGAGGTTGTGTTTAGGGTTAAGGTTGCTGGTTCTGTTGTTTAGTTGCAGAGAAAATTGCTTCAGAGAGTTAGAGAGAGAGTCTTGAATTGATTGTAAAACAATTGTGTTTGATAATCAATAGAAGACTGTTTGAAAGGAATTCTTGTTCATGTTCTTGTGTTTTCAGTGAAATCTAATCTAGGGGATTCCGCACTCTAGATTGGATAGGCGATTCTGTCAAGATCCATAAGGACTAGGGGACCTACAAGGACCCGTTATGGTCATTATGAATTCCTAGTGATGCCTTTTGGGCTCACAAATGCACATGCAGCATTCATGGATCTCATGAATAGAGTCTGCAAGCCGTATTTAGATAAGTTTGCCATTGTCTTCATAGACGACATACTTATCTACTCTCATAATCAAGTTGATCATGAGAAACATCTTCGGTGCATCATAGAACTGCTAAGACAATAGAAGCTTTATGCTAAGTTCTGTAAGTGCGAGTTTTGGCTTAGAGAAGTCCAATTTCTTGGACATGTTGTAAGTGAACGTGGTATCCACGTGGATAATACTAAGATTGAAGCCATAATGAATTGGGAAGTACCCAAAACTCCATCAGAGATTTGGAGCTTCTTAGGATTGGCTGGTTATTATAGGAGGTTCATTGAGAACTTTTCGAGGATAGCCACTCCTTTAACTACCTTGACCCGTAAGAATGTTAAGTTTGACTAGGGTCCAAAACAAAAAGAATCCTTTGAAAATCTAAAACACAAGTTGAGCAATGCTCCTGTATTATCTCTACCTGAGGGTATTGAGGACTTTGTCGTTTATTGTGATGCCTCGCACACTGGCATGGGCTGTGTGTTAATGCAAAAAGACATAGTAATTGCTTATGCATCACGACAATTAAAGGAGCACGAAAGGAATTACACCACCCATGACTTGGAATTGGGTGCTGTTGTATTTTCACTTAAGTTATGGAGACATTACTTATATGGCACAAAGTGTATTATATACACTGACCAGAAGAGTCTCCAACATTTGTTCGATCAAAAGAATTTGAACATGCGACAACGCCGCGGGATGGAAACACTTAAGATTTTGATTGCGAAATTCGCTATCATCCCGGCAAGGCAAATGTCATTACTGACGCCTTAAGTCGCATGGAAAGGGTTAAGCCTATAAGGATTAACGCCAAGAGTATTGAGCTCAGAAATAGCTTAAATAAAAGGTATTAGACGTACAAAGGTAAGCCCTATTAGAGGCTAATGTTCCTAATGAAGGATTAGGCGGAATTGTTGATCAATTAACGCCTGGAAAGGACAGAATCCTTAGATTTAATGGCAGACTCTGGGTTCCAACCTTTGGAGGACTTAGAGATCTAATCCTCCAAGAAGCGCATAATTCAAGATACTCAGTTCACCCTGGTGGTGACAAGATATATCAAGATTTGAAAAAGAATTATTGGTGGATGGGTTTGAAGAAATCCATAGCCACTTATGTAACTAAGTGTCTGACGTGTTTGCAAGTTAAAGCCGAACTTCAGATGCAGTCAGGACTTCTACAACAAGTTGAAATTCCCACTTGGAAATGGGAAATGGTAACTATGGATTTGATTACCAAGTTGCCTAAGACCAAACTTGGTAATGACACGATTTGGGTCATTGTGGATAGACTGGCTAAGTTAGCACATTTCTTGCCAATTAAAAAAACTTATAATTCTGACAAATTGGCTAAGTTGTATGTGGACAAGATTGTGTCCCTACACGGTGTGCCGGTATCTATTGTATCTGATAGAGATACTAGATATACATCTCACTTTTGGAAAAGTTTCCAACAGGCACAAGATTAAATTTCAGTACGGCTACCATCCACAGACTGATTGTCAGAGTGAGCGTACTATTCAGACTTTGGAAGGCATGCTTATAGTATGTGTGATTGATTTAGGTGGAAGTTGGGATGACCACTTACCCCTAATAGAATTCTCCTATAATAATAGTTATCATACAAGCATCAAGGCTGCTCTTTTTGAGGCCTTGTATAGGAGAAAATGTCGAACACCCGTGTGTTGGGCAGAAGTTGGGGAAGCCCAACTATCAGGACCAGAGATTGTTCTGGAGACCACAGATAAGATTGTACAAATCCGTGATCGTCTCAAAGCTGCCCGTGATAGGCAAAAGAGCTATGCTGACAAGAGGCGTAAACCTCTTAAGTTCCAAATAGGGGAAAAAGTCATGCTGAAAGTATCACCTTGGAAAGGTGTAATGAGATTTGGAAAGAAGGGCAAGTTAAGCCCAAGATATATAGGACCATTCGAGATAATCGAATGTGTCGGAGCTGTAGCTTATAAGCTTAAGCTGCCAGAGGAGCTTAGTGGAATTCATGATGTATTCCACATATGTAATCTTAAGAAATGTCTAGCCGATGAGTCGCTAGCAATGTCACATCATGATGTGCAAATTGATGAAAACCTAAGGTTCGTGGAGAAACCAATTTCGATCGAGGAAAAGATACTTATAGTAAAGGTTAAGTGGATGCCCTATGAGGCCCCGAGTATACATCAGAGGTTGAGTCCACTATGCGACAAAAGTACCCCCATCTTTTTGAATAGAATCACGAGGTCGAGATTTTCTTTTACGTGGGTGAGGATGTAACACCTCCTAAAATCGTGTCCAATAATATAGTGACACGTGTCATTACTTTTAATAAGTCTATTAAGGACTAATAAGAACTTAAATTGTCAATATGCTCAAACTAAGCCTCTGAGTGACTCTCTGGTGTCAACATGCATAAACCAAGCCTCTGAGAGACCATTAATGTCAACATGCTTAAAACTAAGCCTCTAAATTATCATTAGTGTCAACATGCTTAAGACTGAGCCTCTGAGTGACCATTAGTGTCAACATGCTTAGCCTCTAAGTGACCATTTGTGTCAACATGCTTAAACTTAGCGTCTGAATGCCCATTAGCGTCAACATGCTTACACTGAGCCTCTGAGTAACCCTTTACGAAGTCCTATCTCTCATATGAGCCACTAGTTGGACGAGAGGGATTAATTCTGTAAATATTTAAAAGTTGGACAATGGAGGGGTTAAAAGTGTCAACATGTTAATTTATACCTCTGAGTGACCTTTTAACGAACCAAAAGCTTGACAATGTTAAGGCATACTCCCGGGTACGCCAAATATTGGCTACGGAGGGCTAAATATGCTATAAAGGTGTTTTAAGAGGTTTGATAAGTTGAGGGGCTAAATGTGACAAACTTTGAAAGTCTTCATGGGGCGCTCGCGGGACGCGAGAGACGTGGACCTAGTCTCTCGTGGGGCGCGAGAGGACTGTGTCTGCAGAATTTTTGCTTGGCCTCCACACATGTTGCCAAAAACCATTTATTGGAAACCATGGACTTCCAAACTGCTATGCCATGTTTTAGGACACTTGTAAGCTCCCTCTAACACTCCCTAACACCTGACATCACCTCCTTCAAGCTCCCCAACTATAACACAAGGTGCATTAGTTCATCATTTGAATTTGCACCTTTCTCATTTATCACTCTATCTCCTCCTCTGGAAGTTCCTAACTGAAAGGAGCATCCAAATTAGTTCTATTTCATCTTAAGAATCACTTGTAAGTGTTCCTTTCTCTTGCATTTTTGTTTATAGGCGTTTATAGCCAAAAGTCAAGCGTTTTCCGGATAACCCCTTGGCTTTCGGTTAAGACCATCGTGGTCTAGTCATTGTTCGTAACAAACATGGCTAAGTGATCATGATAAGGTAGGTGTTAATCCCTATTAAGGGCACCTTCTAAAGATCATGTTTGATAGACCAAATGACGGGTCAAAGTTTTATTATTAAAAAGTCAAACAGGCCAGTTTTCGAAAATATTATAATCTGAGCCTATATATGTTATGAAACATGTTTTGTCACTTAAACAAGTTGGTAATAATTATTAGAACATGTAAGAACATGTTCGGCTCGTCAATTTCAGTTCTAGGGTCAGTTCGCAACCGAAAGTCGCAAAGTTTGACTTCTGCTTTGACTTTCGATTCTGACCTGATTTAGATTAGTTAGCTACTGATCTAAGGTTGAATTATGATTGTAATACGATGTAGCATAACCTTCTAAGGTTATATTACATGATCATAATCAGAATCTGAGTTTATGCACAAGTTCCACTAGTATGCCATTTTGACTAAATTGCCCCTTTTTCATAAAAGAAGGTTTTAAACGATAAATGAACTTGAAAATGAATAACCTACTGATGTAATATCATAAGTAGGATTATTTGGGATGTCAAGTCTAATTGTATACTGAGTTTAGATACAAGTTCTTATGTTATGTCGACAAATGACGATAAAACCCTTGTGGCTCATAAAATGGTTTTAATCATACCTTTTCATATCAAATCTTTTACCTACTGTATGTTATATTAAATAACATATCTAAAACAAATAAACTTGATCTTAACATCAGTTTTTACTAAACTTCGCACAAATCATCATTTTACGACATAAACGCCATTTCGGCGCATAGTATGGTTTTAAACCATATTTATCAACCAAGACATGTTACCTACTGATTTTAAAGTAGGTACATGATATAAACTCAAAATCCCAAATAAGTTAACATACTATGTGTAAAATGACCGAAATGCCTCTTCGGTGCATAGTTTGGTCATAAAAGATAAATTACACGTATAATGAATATCCTACTAATCTTATATCATAAATTAAATATTTTCCAGAATACTTATGATTATAACATTATAATATATTCAAGTTCCTTTTATATGGTATATAATTACCAAAACGCCCTTCTGAGGCATAATTTCATTTTAAAACTTAACGGGCATGTAAGTTGATATCTTACTGATATTATAGAAATCGTCCATCACTTATCCGGTTATCCGATATCGCTTATATGCGCACGGTTAAGTGTACGTAACTAGTTTACGGAAAATAATCGCAACGGGTTTAACCTTATCATTTTAGCCTCAAAATCCAGAATGCTTATGGTTTATCCATATTATACAAGTCATAGTACTTGTTGGGTTTAAACTACGTTCTATCTAATCATCGCTTAATCTAGTGTATTATACCGTTATTGATCATGTACGCTATTTGGTCTAAGTCTATGACTTAAATTAAGACCATTAGCATTTAATTGGTTAGCTTATGCCATAATCCAGACTAGAGCATTCCGGTAAATGCTATCTCCACTTATTTCATTTTGGATACGGCTGAGATATTAGATCTTGCATTTTAATGAAGACTAGCTCAAGTAAATACTCTTGACTTATTTTCCCTATACGGGCTTGGATTACGGTATATTATTACCGCTTGGTCGAAAATGGGATCAATCGAATGCCAGACTATGGCTAGTAAATCCGCATATTCCATTTTAACTAGTTTTGTTTGATAACTTAAACATTGGGGGTTAACGACCGTGTCCTGGATATCCGTGGCTCATTACATTAGTTAATGGCCACGACCAAAGTGCGGGGTGTAGGCATACACCTGACAGATGCTCATGCTAAATTATTTATACCCACTAGTTGGGGAAACTCCTACGTGGGTTCATAAGTGGTGTGTACGTTAATCATGTCTCGGTCTCTGTACTGGGCCCCATATGTATGGACAAACATGTGAATCTGTTAAAAAGGTTACAAGGTTGACTTTCCCAAGTTATAAAAGATTTTTCGTGCCCTGTGCACTTAAATCCATTTTCAAAATGTTTTCAAAATGAGTCAGTTGGTTGTATTTACCAGCGAAAGCTGACGTATTTTCAAAAGACTAAGCTTGCAGGTACAATACGAAATAGGCTGGAAGCTGCTCGGTAGTGATATAAGAGGATTTTGCAAATTCTTAGATTTGCCCATAGTCTGTTATACACTTTTAGTATATTTTACGATACGGATGTGGATCTTCTATTACACGCCATCTGTATATTATTTTTCGCACTTTGAACATTTGGTTTGTGATAGTAATTTAAACTCCAAGACTTCCGATATGTTTAATTGACTATGATGATATCAACTTACGTCACGATATTCTCCACCCGGGCCCACCGGTGTTTGGTTGTAAATTACAGGGTGTGACACTAAGAAGAGTCGTTGGGACTGAAGACCCTTTAACGACGATAAGTCGTCGCTAAAGCGTTGTTGAAAATAAAAAATTTAAAAAATGATTTAAAATAAATATTAAATATAACTTTTCTCGACGAGAAGTCGTCGTTAATGGTTTTTGTATTTATAATAGTATTTTCAAGCTTGTACCGACAAATTGTCGTTGGGATAGAGTCCCTATATCGACGACAAGGTGTCATCGGAATAAGGTTGACGTGTTAGATAAGATTTCTTGTAGTGTATACCGCTTGATTCTGTAACATCCGTCAAAAACGGATTTACCAAACCCGCTCCGTTTATCAACCGAACAGTCAGTTAAAATTTTCGTTGCGAATTAAATGCTCAAAATAATTTTAAACGATACATAATCAATTATTATACGGGAATATATAATTAGTTTTTGAAAAACTGTTAAAAATCGAAAATTAAAAATGTTTTGTTCCTGCCGGGTTTCGAACCCGGGTCAGTCGCCGAGTCGGTTCAGCGACTTAACACTCAACACACAAACCACTGCGCCACTTGTATTGTCTGTTAATTATAAAGATCATTTAATTCATATAGTGTCTTTCCGAATTCAAAACCGGCGCCCAATAGTTCAGTCGTCGGAAATCCCGGTAATCTCGCGAGTTTTTAACAACATCTTCCGTTATAACGTAAACTATTATTAGGACATCGGTTATAACCGACGTTTGAGTCCGCGACACCTTCTATAACCGCCGGAGTTTTTATAACTTATGAATCCAGTTGGAAATCGGGCCAAATACATCTCGGTTTCTTCCTATAAATTCACCCACAACCCACCGCAAACTTTTTCGCTCAAAACCACACCATTACCGGACGTAATTCCACTCGCCGGAATTAATCTGCTCGTCGCCGGAAAACCGGTTTCCTCATTTCCGAGCCTTATTGAACCTCCTAAGCTTATACCGAAGTCACCCATACCTTTTTCAAGCTTTCTGGAGACTCGCTGCTGCAAGACACTCGTCGCCGGAGCCTATTGCTGTCGCCGGAGTTCTGCCGGAAAACAGAGGGTCCAGTCGGTATACCTCTTCGCCTAATTTCTTTTTCTTTTCACCTTTATCTCACCGTAATGAACTGAAACACACTAATAAACCGATTAAAACTTCGAACCAGTCTGTTATCGATTCTGGTTATAACACAACGAAGAAGATGAAGTCGGTAAACACATAAGTATAATTTAAATCAACTTATTAATCGGGTTAGACACACAGTCCAGCGGTGGACTGTGTGCACAATAAACATAAAGGTCTCGAGTTCGAATCTTGTTCCACACACGCCGCCTTAATAAAACGTTTTTGTTTGTTAACCGAACCGGAAGTCTCACTGTTATATGTTAAGTATATTGATAACCGGAATAATAACCAAGTTAGACACACAGTCCAGTGGTAGACTGTGTGTATGTTTATAGCACAGGTCACGAGTTCGAGTCCGGGCTACTGTACCGACTCGGACAATTATCTATTCTTTTTAATTAAGACAGAAAAGGAAATAACTAATTTGTGTTTAAGTATAATAAAAATCAGTAAAGTTAACAAGTTGCACACACAGTCCAGCGGTGGACTGTGTGTTAGTTTAAGCCACAGGTCCCGGGTTCGAGACCTGTGGAGCGCATTGTTCGAATCAATTAAACTGTTTTTAAAATAAAATGATTTTCGGTTTAAACTAATTAATGTATAATTATAATTAAAATCAGATATATGACGGGTTAGACACGTAGCTCAGTTGGTAGAGCTGCGTGCACGCGTACGGGAGGTCTCGGGTTCGAGCCTCACTCAGCCACAACACAATGCATTCGAACCGGTCAACGGTCAGTCAACGGTCAACGGTCAGGTCAACGGTCAGGAAAAAAATCAATTTTTTTTATTATTTTTATTTAATTATTTTAATTAAAATCAATTAAAAATACTTAAAAATAACATTTTTAAGTTTAGAAAATAGCCTCAAACTCACAAAAATATACCCAACAATCCTACTAAAATAGATTAATAAAATCCGATTACTTACCAAACCATAATGATATTTATCTAGGTTAATCTCACTCGTGGTTAAAACCACTTCGCGTGCATTCAACATCATCAACCGAACGCACCCACTGTGAGTGAATCTTACAACTACCCCTTTTAAATTACACGTTTTGGGGTGTGTCATGTGTTATAAAAATAATTAACTTGTTTATTTAAACTTGTGTCATACCACATCATGATCTAAACTTATATTGATTATATTGTTGTGATTACTTATTTCCTTTTGCCAAATCATATGAAACTCATTCATTAAGCCCATCAGTTCCTCGTGAGAGACGAGTTGAACAACGCGTGCCTCAAATCAAATTCATTATTGTTCATGTGTGTATCATTGAGTTTATATTGTTTGTAGTTGTGTCATTCATATTATTATGTTTATGCAATTCATTTCATTAGGCCCCTCAGTTCCTCGTGAGAGACAAGTTGAGCATCGCGTGCCTCTAAATGTTCCATTATTGTTCATGTGTGTTTTATTTAATATCTTATGATTGTTGAATAAGTTTACATCTATTTTTTACTCATGTTTGGTTGTGCACATATTTCATAATCAATTTAAATAAACTTGTTCAAATGTTTTCCATAGGATTCACTCGCCAACTTTATGTTGATCCAAAACCTTTTTACACATGATACAGGTGAACAGGTCGAAGCAAAGAAAACCTAGGAAATGCCTTAGAAGAGAACAAAGAAGCTTAGATTGATAGTTAGAATATGTTGTATCAATTATTGTAAATTTCCATTAAATTGTATTTAATGAATATGAAACGCATAATAAATGTCATAAGCTTTGATGATAACCCAATCATGCCGCGATCACCTTTTCCGCTGCGGGTCGGGTGTGACAGATTCACCATGGTCCCTCTGACCAGACCAATGTGCGGTGGATTCATAGTTGAAACATCTGTGCCATCGCTTCATCTGATAACGAATTGGTCCTCCAAATCAGTCACCGATCTTTCATTTAAAGACCCACAAAACCTTGGCTCTAATAAAATTTATGGAATTCGAATAGAAGTTTCACTTTAACAATTGAGACAATAATACTTTCCTTCGAATTGAATTAGAATGTTCTACATTCGAGTCTATTTATATCAGTATATATGACGGTTATTTATCAGCAGACGGGTCTCTAATACCCATGACCCGCTATAATGTTGGTGCACACCCAGGTTAACACACACAATTCACGCACACTTTCTAACGCATTAACTTTCAAAGAGAATTACAATGATATAATAATTAATCTGCTCTTAAAAATATGTTCAGTACTACTCTATTTATAAACAAAACAAACACATGCTAAATTAAAACCCACTTTCTCCTACTTTCCTGGAACAACCCCAAACTTCTCGAAATTGCTCAGTCTTCCTTCCCACATAATTCGGTAAACCAAGATTCATTCTTTGCTGCAACTTTGATCACAATCTGACCCGTATCCGCTTAATAACCCGGCTTGATCCGAAACAACCGAAACATCAAGATTAACCCAATAAACACGCGGACCTATAACATAATGTTTAGTCACATAACAATAACTATATTAATTCTAATCTAAGTTTCCTTTGATGCGTATTACATTACTTCCAACGGATACAAAGGCAAAATTTAATAATCCAAAAATGTGAAAGCTTGGTATATACAGATATATACTTTTAAGGGCATTTATCGGGACAGAAGATGCAATGGGTATAGTGGATTACAAGGGCAAAGTTTGTCATTTGATTTTAAAGTATAAATGAACAGTGATGTTTGGGCATTTGCCTCCCAGTACTTTATATCACCTATAGATCTGATCTTTATATACAATGCTAGTTCGGTATACACAATCCTTCATATATAATTTTGTTGCGCACTTTGATGACCACCCGACATCTTCTATGAATAAAATATATTTTCTAATTTAACTAGTAGTGGCATATCAGCTTGTACGGGGATGTGCAATCATTGAGTTGTTAAGTTCTCTGTATCTAAGCACTACATAAAGTTTACATACGTAAGTCTGTGTTATTATTTTGTTTCAGGACCATATAATTATATGTGATTAACTTCTTTAAATTATTTAAGAGGACTGTTTTACTAGATCAAACTTTCAATTTGCTAGCTTGAGGAATTCTCATAAATAATTATATACACAATAGGTGAAAAAAGATAAATGCTTCTTAAAATGATCATTAGATAGTTCAAAGTTTTGCAAAGATCAATGGTTCTTAAAATGATCATTAGAAGTTTCAAAGATGTAACTCACTAAAACTTGGGTTCAAAATAAAGCCTTTGATGAGTATTTGAGCTTAGTTGTTGCTACACAAGTAAAAGAGTAGGTTGTATGATTCAAAATGTGGGAGCACCACTAAACTATACATATTTCTCTTGTACGATTTATTGGTTTTCAAATATAACTAATGCCCAGACACTTACTTCTACTGTCCATTTACTTCAGTTATTAATATATCTAAATTTGTATCAGATTATTAAGTTTTTATAATTAAACCCGCGGTGCATCCTATAGGGCTAAAATAAGTATATCGCAACAATATTTTTGAAATTTTACACTATATAATATTTTAATTGCTATAAATGAAAAACTAAAAAGAAAATATTAGGAATTATAGGATACATGTGAAACGTAAGTTTGCCAAAAAATTTTAAATAAAAATAGGGAAACATTTCAAGAAGTCTTGGGTTAAATGATAAGTTCAATTAAAGTGAATGTGACTTATTGTAAGTTTTTGAGCGGCCATAATGCAATATGCAAAACTTACTTTCAAAGCTAAGCTTTTTATGACCGCGCATCTTGCTTAAAAGAAGGGAGTTAATATTCATACACTCTCTATATCTCTTTATATATACATAAATATATATAGAGAGATATAGTGAAAATGGATGTGAAAATAAGATTTAGGGTTGTAAGAATAGTGAAAGTCTTAAAAAATTGTAGTCGTTGATGAGACGTATAAATAGTGAATTCCTTTTCATAGTTCGGATATTTGTAGCCGTGATATCAGTTCTTATGCGAAGGGATCAATATACATAACAGTTCATGACATAAAAATAAGAATAATAAAAAAAACTGAGATTATATAGTATATTTGTATGTATTGCCAATAAGTGATACAAAAATGCCCACGAACACTTCTAAAATATACAAAGGGCACATTAAAACATTAGATGTCTAACTAACAACCATGTTGAGAAGTGATGCTCTGTGCTGAATCAATCTCCTGAAGAGGAAATTTAGTCCCGCCTCAAACCCATCGATGCTAACATCTAGAATTTGCAAATTCCTTAGGATCATTTGGACATGAGCATCATTCATCTCATTGTTGTGTGCACTTTTATGTAGAGACAGGTAACCATGTCAACGGTTTCTACCTCATTGACAAACACCTTCACATTTTCATGTGTAGATGTACTCTTCAAAGCAAACATTGATAAGAGATGAAATCCGTTAATAGGCTTGGGCTTCGCGAGACAAAGGTTAGAAGGGTTTTGAATACGGAGATCGTTAGTAAATTAACTTCTACAAGAACCTTTCTCACCATTGAAACATGTCATTTTCTTTTCTATACTCCTTAATGTACCAAGGTTTTTGATGATGCTCTTCTTTACTTTTTTTCCTAAAGCATAGATAAGTGGCAATTTGATTAGCGACTGTGGAATCGCCAGCTTTTCTTCGCAGGGCTGATCGAAGAATTTGCATGTTTTCCTTCAACTGTATAATCAATTCTTTGAGGATATTACACGAGTCAAGCAACACAATTGACCACTCCAAGGCATCCTGTACCAAAGGTGAAAGAGCTTGTTTGGCGTGTGGAGATCGAAAAAGCTCATCCAGGCAAACAAACAACTCCACCAATCCAACCAAACCTTTTTTAATGGTTTGAGACGAGCATACCATGTCTCCCCATGCTTTCAACTCGTTTATTTTTGTTTCGATCGATGTATGAGAAGGATTAGTTAACCTGGATGGAAGACTAATAGATCTAAAATGAGATGTAGATGTAGATGATGAGCCTTCCATCTTTTTCAAAAACCAAGGCAAAACTGAAGAATCCGAAAATGTGAAAGCTTGGGTATAGAAATATACTTTTCAAGGTATTTATAACATAAGAAGCAATGGGCGTAGGGGTTCTGAAGACAACGTTTGGCATTTACTGAATTATTTTGCAGGATATATGAGCTGTGATGTTTTGGCATGCCCCCTCTATACTTTGTAGTACCTATAGATCATATCTTTATATACGTTTCTAATTCATATTAGTTTATATGTTACGAGTGATATTGGGTGTACCCATAGCGATATTAATTCATTGGTAAACCCGTATGAATATATTAATTCTTCTGTCATTTGGATACTCACTTCAATGATCCGACATCTAATTTAACTAGTGGTCGCATATCAGTTTTGTCTGGAACAGATAATCATGAAAATTGATTATCTTTGTGTAGACAAGAATCTAGCTCGACCACGCAAATGTACGGAGTTGAGCAATCATTTAGTTGTTAAGTACTCTGTATCTAAGCACAACTCCAAGATAATTTTGTTTCCGGTTTATATAATTAATTATAATAACTTCTTATAATGAAGACTATTTACGAAGTTTTATCATTTTGTTCCCGTAAATAATTACATCCACAATAGGACTATTTAAACTTGGTATAAAAATAAGACTTTAATTTTATTGTGATGCATAATTTTTATTTCTTAGTGAAATAAGAGTCGATTTTGATTCAAGATGTGGAAGCACAACTATAAAAGCAATTTCTTTTTCCTAATAGAATTTGAGTTCCTGTAAAAATAAGAAAAGAAAAAAACTACGATAAAATAAGAGTCGATTTTGATTCAAGATGTGGAAACACAACTGTAAAAGCAATTTCTTTTTCCTAATAGAATTTGAGTTCCTGTATAAATAAGAAAGAAAAAAATATGATAGAGAAAAGATTCTTAGTTGTTAAATTTAATATATAACATACATAAAAAATAAAAGTTGTCACGTGGCAACTACTAATGGGCCAACCGTCACGTGACAACTTTTTAATGGGTCTATCACTATTCATTAGGTTGATTCAAGATGTGGAAGCACAACTATAAAAGCAATTTCTTTTTCCTAATAGAATTTGAGTTCCTGTAAATATAAGAAAAGAAAAAAAAAAACTACGATAAAATAAGAGTCGATTTTGATTCAAGATGCAGAAACACAACCATAAAAGCAATTTCTTTTTTCTTAATAGAATTTGAGTTCCTGTAAAAATAAGAAAAGAAATAAAAATATGATAGAGAAAAGATTCTTAGTTGTTAAATTTAATATATAACATACATAAAAAATAAAAATAAAAACAAAAGTTGCCACGTGACAGCTACTAATGGGCCAACCGCTACGTGACAACTTTTTAACAGGTCTATCACTATTCATTAATGTCTGCCATGTATAGAGTTTATAGGACCTAGTAAATCCTTATTCAACAACAATGAATAACCAAAATATCAAGAACAAAGAAGATGTGATGTATCCGTAAAACATGAATTTGTAATGATCGATGGAGATGCTTTGAATGTTTACACATATATTTTTATCGAACTTGTATCAAACATATAAGTCTAACATCCCCCCCCCCCCCCACACACACACACACATGCAGTTGTTAATCAAGTTTAAGTACATATTCATACCTTGATCTTTTGTCTCTTGTTCCATTCTCTTCTGAAATTTGAAAAAAAAAAACGTTAATCAACTTCAATAAGCATATCAAATTATAATTCCATTTTGGCCTTCTGGAATGAGACGTAAACTACATCCATCACTCTCACCAAAATAAAACTTTCAAATCCATTTGTTGATCCATCAACCAAACGAAATTTCCAAGAACACTTACCATCTATTTATGGACTAATTACACTATACTCAAAACATTAATCGCATCCTAAGGATAATAAATAACTATTTGATTCATATACACTTGTTTCTTTTGATATGTCGCAACCCAGGATACACCGGTTATACATTGGAGAGTTTGCATACTTAACCCTTCTACAAATCTAAATTACATATAAAACATAAACTAAACTATTCGTCATTGACAATTTTGACCTATTAATTTTCAAATGAACTTGATTAAGAATTATGAGGCTAAAAATCAACCCCCCCCCCCCCCCCCCTAATTGTTGATCCAAATTTGACTCTTGATCTTCAATATCTTAAATGCTTTCTTCATCTTTATCTCTAGCACGTTGTAGAAGATATTTTGTCTTGACTTTTGTGGGTCTTTAAAACTAAACTTGTGAATCTGACGCGTGAAACTAAAGTTGTGAATCCAAATTTAGGGGTTTAACTTTTCATTTGAAATGACTACAATAAACACGAACCATTTTGATTTTGTTTGCTAAATTAAATAATTATTAAAGTAAATTGCCCGGATGTCCCTGTGGTTTGCTACTTTTTTCACCTTTAATCCTCAACTTTCGAAATTACATGTATGTTCCCTGTGATATACTCACGTGTTACTCCGATAATCCCCACACTGGATAGACGACGACTGGATAACCGTGAAATGACAACACTACCACTTAGTATTTAAAAAGCATACCCTACTTAAAAAGTGGGTATAGATAGAGCTGGAGGTGGAGAGGCATAGATGAATGGGCTTAGGGGAGGCAGTGGTGAATGAAGGTTGGAGGGGCGGGGTAGGTGAGGTAGTGGTGGTCAGAGGTGGAAAAGAGGGAAAGGGTGGAGTGTTATATGTTTTAAATAAAAAAGTAGGCAACACTTAAACTCTTAAATATTAATTATATAACCGTAGTAGTAGTTTGTCATTTTACATTCAATTAAGGGAATGTCCGATTAACAAGTGAGAACACCACATGGGAACAAACATGCAATTTTAGAAAGTTATGGACTAAAGGTAAAAATTTTCCAAATCATAGAGACCATCTCGGTAATTTACTCTAATTATTAACAAGCCATACACTTCTTTTTGTGACAGAATTTGCATCAAAAGTTAAATAATCTGGCTTCCTCTTTTCTTTCAATAAATGAGACAAACTAAGACGAAAATATAAATTCATCTTTGCTTATCAATGTAACAACATTCCACACATTGCCTTTGTGTGACTAGAAATATAGTCAAAAGTTACATCATTAACTTCTAAAAATACCTATAAACCAGACAAACAACACAACAAAACGATAATGTTCTATCACTTCCTGTTTCACCAAAAAAATAACAAAAGCCCACTCTTTTATTTCTATTTCTTTATATACAAATAACCCCACGATCATGAATTGAGACAAAATACTCGATCAAACATAGATTAAAATGTGAGTCAACAATCTGATTGATAATTGCGTTGATTGCAAACCGATCATACACGTATTAAAACGTGAGTTGATTACAATATGATCAAACAAGGATTAATATGTGAATCAAATAAAATATAATCAAACAAAGATAATTACTTGAATCAATTAAAATCCGAACAAACACTAATGATACCTCAATTTATCAGAATCCGATCAGACACGGATTTGATGTTTCAATCGACTAGAATGATTAGAATTCGATCAAACACAGATTGATAGTTGACTCGAATAAAATCAAAGAAAACACGGATTGAGACTTGACCCGTATGCAAACTGATCAAACACGGATTAAAACTTCGATTGTTAAGAATCCGATACTTCAATCGGTTATCGAGTTCGTAAAATCAATTTAGACAAAATTAGACACAATTAGCCAAAGTCTCAATTGAGTTTGGCGCAACCATGTCTGCCCCATCCCCCTTAGTTTTTACTTTTAAAATTGTGAATTTACCCCAAACAAGCTTTGAATAATTTTAAATATATGGTTGGGTCCCTCCTAACCCGAAATCGCAAATTAAAGATGTCGCGCCCTAAGTAGCAACCGAAGGAAAAAACAACGTGTGACGAATCCACCCCAATGCAACTATTGCTTACGGGAAACTTAAATTAAACATTCAAATTCCACTCAAGCCCTAAAGTTACTTGTCTAATTACTATTATATCAGTTTGTTTAAATCAAATTCAACAAAACAAAAACATGTAATAGTAGATGCCAAAAACTGAATCCTAAGTCCATGATGTTAGATCCTTTGCATGATTACTTAACTGAAAAACAGGTTTACTAGTGTCAACCAAAAGGTTTGTTTAGCTTGCAGGTTTATATATGGAAGAAAAAATGTGAGTAAACATACATATTTGTTTATAGCCTAGCTTGAGTCGTCTAACAAAAACCCCGATGTTTTACCCCAAACTAGTGTTTACCACAAACACTGAATGTTATGGATATCATAAATTCATTGACAAGACAGACAGGTTAGCGCGACTAACCATGAAGGGGTTGTCAACAAAAATAAATTTATTTCATAATATACACGTTTATACTAGTTAAAGATTATACTATGCATAGACTTGTGGTAACCTTACATCTCAGTTTAGCTATGTATGTATGTACAAAGTATGAAAAAAATTCATGATGCAAATACATTGTCTTTCCCCCAAATACATACAATTTAAAATTGGGTCGCGTTACTCAATGTTCAGTTGTTGCTTCTCTATGAAGACTATAAGAGATGGTACGTGTGCTACTTGTCTTCCTACAAGGTTATATGCAAATCTAATCCGAATAACACATTACTAGGAGTTCCCCCCTAAACCAAGTGTATATAGTGTTGATGAGGCTAATGGTTGATGTATTTCCTTAAAATGAAATGCTTTACAGTTTTATTCCCAAAGCTAGGGTTTTAGGTTATCTTTTACACTTATAGGTTTGCAAATACTTGTGATACAAAGCACTTTACACCAAATCAAACTGTATTATAGGGTAATGACCTACAAAAACATGACAAGCTTTGGGGCTTATCGGTTATGTTCAGACACTTGCTAGTTTTCCTGTTTATTACTTTCTTTCTTTTTTTTGCTAAAATGGCCCCAAAGCCTTGGTATATATTAAAAACAGTTTTGAAACATCTAGATAAACTTTTTGGACATAAGAATCTATAGAGTTTCATTCTTCTATTTTATAAGTGTCAGTTTTGTAATATAATTCGATTTAAAACCGGTTTATCCCTTAAATTCTTTATGTTTCATTACAATGACCAAATAATCCCATAAATTTTTTTTTTTCATATTTTTAGGAAAACTTAAATAAAAGTCTTTAAAACATATTTTAAAACCAATATTTGAACCACAAGTCCACAACTCAAAATCATTACAAAATTGGTTTCGAGCTTTAAATGACTCACACATATTTCAATAAAAAATTGGGAATTTCATGGGGTAGTTTAAGTATTTTATTATTTTTGGTAG
Organism: Scalesia atractyloides; assembly: GCA_947069175.1. Lineage (NCBI taxonomy): Eukaryota > Viridiplantae > Streptophyta > Magnoliopsida > Asterales > Asteraceae > Scalesia > Scalesia atractyloides. The sequence goes on along the minus strand of CAMTDV010000027.1, from coordinate 33,302,319 downwards.
TTATTTATGCCCAAAAATTACTAAAAGTCAAAATCATTTGAAATTTGGTTTCTGAGCTTCAAATGACTCACAAATATTTTTATAAAAAAATAGGAATTTAATGGATAGTTTAAGTATTATTCCATTTTTGTTGGTTATTTAGCCTCAAAAATTACTAAAAAAAAGCTAGACATAAAAAAAAATTTGAGTTTTGGGGTAACCTTATTTTAACATTTGAAAGCTACTGTAAAAACATTTTAGAATTTTTTGAGATCTATAAATAAGGTTTATATTCTTAGTGTTTTCCTTTCAATTTTTCGGTAGTGATTTTCTATTTGTTATTTCCAATAGGTTTTTCACCAAATTTTCTACATCAAACAACTATTATATCCTAGTTTAAGTATAAAATTTGTGAATTCAATAAAACTTGGTGAATCTAAGACTTCTAGAACACATCTTGTAGACTTTTGCTTATAATTTCAAACTTATTTTAAACACTTTTTTATTTCCGTAGATTATTTTTCAGTTTTTTAAAGGCCTTTTCCATAAAAAGTTATATGGTTACGATCTTAACAACTAATTGTGATATTAGTTCAAGAATATTTTAAAAATGCTTAACTAACTACAAGATGTGATACTTAAATACATGTCAGTTGTGGTGTGTTGAATCTATTGTCATTCTTTGGGCGAATCATTTGAAGGGAATCCAGGCATCTGCATTAAATTAGGTGTTTTATAACATCTTACTATCAAAATAAGAAGGGGAATTGAGTACAAACAAAAAACAGACACGATGGATTGATGGATGCGATAATATCTCACCAATGATCTAGTTTCGAGTTATTCAGACACTTATATAAAGTAACCATAGTGGGTTTAGAGATATATTTGACCAATACAAAGAACCCACAATGGATTGATGGATGCGATAACCAGCTTCGGTAGTAACCCAATCACAAGTTCCCGAGTAACCATGAGATCCATACGCTAAACGAATTTAATCTGTTATACGAAACAAAAGATGGCATGGTGGCGTGCGGCAGAGGCGACAGATGGTGGCAACGACCGGAGGTAGTGATCGATGGTGGTGATCAACGACGGGGATCGGCGTATGGCGGGTCGGTGTTGGCTGGTTTGCATAAGAGAGAACTATATAGGGTGGGTGTGAGGTTTCTTTCTGTGTGTTCAGGTATTCAGTCATAATTCTGTAATTAGGGTTTAGGTTTAACCTCCTATTTAAGAAACCCATAATTACACGTTAGTCCACACACAATTAGCTTTCTCTCCAAGTAAATAGCCCTTGACTAATTACTTTTAATAAGTCAACCATTTGATTATATTTTATCATAAAATAATAAAACAAACTCTCACTAATTATTATCTAATAATAATTAATCCTCGTTTCTCTCAAATAACTATTAACTGACCTTTAAATTAAAATCACTTGTCAAACACTTTTGCTTTATTTTATTTCTAATAAAACAACCTATTTAATTTATTATCCAAATAATGAATTTATATTCGTTTAACTCTTTAAACGTCACCAATAATTTCTTCAAATAAATTGTGTCATAAAAAATTAATGTTTCCTATTATTTCACCTAATAATCGTTCTCCTTAACTAATCGCTTTTGTGATATATAATGTTAAAAAATTAAACATCATTCCTTGTTTGTCGTCCAAAGTGTAACTCTTTTGATTGTACCTTAATAGTAAGGTTAAATAATCTATAATTGGACACCCAATTCCAACGATCACCCACTTGGACTATTTTCGATTATATCCTTTAACGTAGACAGAGTTGAACGCCTAGTTGCAACACACTGCCCCTAGCAAGGTATGACAGTTATCCTTTCCCATTAAGTAACTCTTTACTTAATCAAGTACAAAGCCATGGTAACCTTATTGATTCATCCTTTCTGTATATAACACTTATTGAACATGAAACATGGATCTAATTTCAATCTTATATATTGTTCAACTACTCTTGTACCCGTTTCCAGTTCAGAATTGGTTGACAAACCACTCCTAGTTTGAGTATGGTCATACAAACATACCATTTTGAATTCATGAGGGCGCCCGAATGTTCAACTTCTCAATACATTAAGAAGCACAAAGTTGCTTTCATTTCACAAAACTCCCACCTAGCTTAGTTTATTCCCAATCAAATATCCGTATCACAACCCTTTCACGATGTAGTATTAGATAAGATCAAATAACTAACTTACACGAATGCTAGTTCTAGTATGATTTCAGATCCGAGGATATATAGATCATACCATTTCAAAACCTCTTAAGAGACTGATCCATGAAGACATTTTGAAGCGAGTTACATCCTATATCATTTTCCAATGTCTATCTGTGAATCTTGATCCTCAGCCCTTGAGCTTTCATCCTATGAAAAATCAAGCATTCATAGTAGTTTTAATTGAAATTGATTCCCGTAAATATGATCAACTAAGGACATTTAGAGTACCATACCCATGGATGCTTAAATGTACAAATATTCAAACATAGAAACATTGTTTATATGGAATTTAATCGTTAAATCCAAATAAATCTGTAATGTAGCCTTAGCGTTTGAAAAAGTTCAACTGCCAAACTATAGATAAAAACACTTTAGCAATGATGGCCATTTATTCTCTACATGCATATTGTATCTCTCCAAGGACACAATCACAAGCTTTGCCAAGCTAATCTATGCTATTTCGTCTTATCAAGATATTATCCAAAACATCTTTTTATTAAGATGTATTGGCTCTAAGTCAATCATTATCTATAGTCACATAGTGTTTTAATTGACCACCACACTTTTGGTGTCTTTTCTAATGGTACAAATGAGTTTTTCATTCCACTACTATGCCTGAAATGAACCTTTGATTTTCACTATGCCCATTTGTATTGATTGAATAACACTTTCACTTACTCGAGGAATCAGTTTTACAGTAGATCTTTGGGTTATTCCCAAGTTAAGGAACTCTTACTTGACTTCTCAAAACTAATCATTAATCAATGATTTCATATTTTGTAATCGTTCACTAAATAATCCTTTTTGGAATCGTTCACTAAAGGTTCCATTATCCACTATGAATCTCATTTGTATGTTTGACAATAGTATAGTGTATATACCGTGTATCTTTGATATTGGAACGAGATATAAAATAGAACCTATTCTACTTTCTCCTTTGACTTAAGGTTCAAATTTCTAATATCAGGCCTGTTCCACATGTTCAGATGTTGATCCTCTCCAAGTCATTCATTGAAGTTATTAAATAACCTTCTTAGTATATACATACTTCTTCGATGACTACAAAACTTGTCACTTGTCATCCGTAGCCAAGATCTTCATTATGAAAACAACTTTCTTAGTGAGGAACTTAATATCCCAAAATTGTCACACCCCTATAAAACCATCAGAGCCGGGCGTGATCTGACTAGTATCTTCATTGCACAGCGGAAGTGTTTGAAAATGCTAAGACTTCTAAAAGTGAATGTCCGCTAAGTACTCGAATCCCCATGGGTTCTCCTATTCCAACCGTGCCATAATTTCAATATGTAACCTGAGAAAGAAACATGTGAAAAATCAACATAAAGTTGGCGAGTTCATAGTTTGTTCGAAAAGATTTAAAATAAATCTTTTTGGTAACCGGTTTGAATATCATTTGAGAAAACGTACTAAAACCATTTTTCCCGGCATGTCAATTGAAAACCTTGTTTTTGTAATATTTGAATAACCGTCGATGTCTGCGTACGATAAAGACAACATGCCTGCATGAGCCTATAACCCACCCCAAGCTAGGAAATGCCTCACCAAACCGTTTACTCAAGATGGTAGACTAGCAGGCGGTTATAGTTCCGATAGCAGCGAGGACTTCACTGTACAGTTTTAAGAGACCCTACGGCCCTTAGTGTTGAGTAGTGGACAATCCAATCCTTGTGTCTATAAGCAGGACCAACCCGTCCTCTTATTTGTATGCAGGACAAACCAGTCTCGTAGCAACTAGGACCTTCTCGTCACTAGTCGTTGAGTCTGTAGCAGGACCAACCAGTCCCCTTATTTGTAGGTAGGACAAACTAGTCCCGTAGTAACTAGGACCTTCCCGTCACTAGTCATGAAACTCATGCACGTTTCGAAAATACGCGAGTGTTTTGTAAAACCGGTATTTAGCATAACCCTTTCGTATACCATTTGAGTTTATTGAATTTCATTTGCAACCTGGTTTAGAAATAACCTTTTGTAAACCATTTGAGTTTGTTGGAGTTCATTCGTATCATGGTTTAGAAATCTGTTGTTTTCGTTCATTGAAATATTGTGTACTTTTGCAAAACTTGCATGTCTTTCCATCCCCGAAAACATCTATAAAAATGTAAAACAGTAAAAAGTGAGGGTTATGAACTCACCTTGATATCCTTGTGCAAAGCTAGCATAATATGATTTTGTAATGTTGTTTCCAAAATGTGACTCGCTAGCATGCAATATATAGCATCCTTATCAAGGAATAACTTATAAGTTTCTAATAAAATGACGTAGTTAAACTACGTGTCACCGAGCTTTACCGAATTGCTAACCGAACGATTCAATGGTAAGTTGTTAACGTAATGGAAAAGAATGAATTACTTGTTAGGTTCCATTTAATTCCGGTGATAGTTACTAAGTCCTGGAAACACTCAGTTTCTGAGAGGTTTAGCGTATCTATACGTTTATATACAATTATAAAATATATTTAGGGCATCTTATTAGTCGTCTCAATTGGTCGTGCGTGTACGTAGACAAATGTTGGTATAAAAATATCACACGTTGTAGATTCATAGGGTGTGGCCGTATGATTCCCAAGTGTTCGTCGCATAGTAGTAATAATCTTACGTCCGTTTATAATTAATAAAATAATTATATAGTTGTATGTTTGTTATAATCTGCTTTCATTTGTTCGTTACCTAAATAACTCGGATAATATCATTTGCCAAGATAGTACAGTAACGCGTTCTATTCCATTTAGTCGTTCGAAATAAATATAAATCATTATAATTATTTTGTATAACGTCCGTATTCTAGACGTTTTAAACAAATATACATAATTATACTTATTTTATATAATTGCCAAATGCTAGGCGTTTGGAATAAATAAAGCTTCGAATTCAAGACATTTAAAGTGGATATAAACAATTATATTATTTTAAAAAAAAGTATAGGAATTTACGACGTTTGAAACCATTTATTTTTATTTTACAAAAGTATTAAAAATATCGACGTTTGAATATAATTAATTATATTCATTTTATATTATTTTCGAATGATAAACGTTTGAAATATAATTTCCGAATTCCGTCGTTTGATATAAATGTAACTAATTATATTTATTTTATAAAAATCCTCGAGTTCGGTTAACTTGTAGCTCGTGTTTGTCAAAGTGTTACAATTTCGTTTTTGTAAGTTATATAGTATCGCCAAAATAAATATATGCTTATATTTATTTTATAAAAATACATGAGTCCCGATATATTTAGTTTTGAGAATATAACACGTTTCGTATTACGGATTTTTTTACGAAAATCGGACAGAGTTTCCTCTGTTTTTGAACGGTCCCGACAACACAAGTTGTCGATTTTTTTATCAAAACGCAACCTGCAATGTACGCAAACAAACAATATATATAAAATTCTTCGTCGTTTTCAAATGTTAAGTTTCGCCGATTTAGTTTTTCGATTTATATTATAATAAGGACGTCGGTTTGATTTTTAACTAATGATTTTAAACAAGTTACGCAGTCGGCTCGATTGTTATATATTATTTATTTTCTTTGGCAATATGTAACCGTTTAACGGGTCGGGATGAGCTCGGTTTCACAATGATTATATATATATATATATATATATATATATATATATATATATATATATATATATAAACTATATCATTAAAAATTTCGCGTCGTAATTAATTTTTACCGAGTCTCGCGTTGACTCATTGACCGACAGTTGACCAGGTTTGACCGCATTGACCGTGTTGACTTTTGTTGACCGGACCGAACCGAACATCGAACCTGAAACACCTGAAACAAACACTTCAATGTTTATACTGAACCGAAAAATAAACCCGAATAAGAAACAAAACTGAAATACCGAAATTGTTTCGAACTTGAACCGGGTCGAACCGTACACTGAACCAAACCAACATCTGAACGGAACCACACGACTCTGCTGACCACCTTTGACCAGTATACCCGCTGTGTTGACTGGGTTGACCCGAACACGAACCGCGACTGAACCGGAGATGAAACCAAAACACTGCCGCCCTACTGCCGCTGGAACCACCTCTACCGCCGCCGCTGACACCGGCGAGCCAGATAACCGGAGCCATCACGGTCGGCCGCCGGAGGCGACGGTTGCTGCCGCCACTGCTCGTCGATCGAAAACCCATTCCAACAAAAACCCAAATCTAAACCAAATTGATACGAACCAACATTCTGACTAGAACCCGAGTCAAAAACAACCACCGTCTCCATCATCGCCGCCACTGGTCGGTCGTCGGAGGCACGGCGGCTGCCGCCGCGAAGTTGCGCCGTAGCTGCCCCCTTCTCTCGTTCTCCAATCTGACCTTCTCTCTCTAGCTGCTCCCTCTCTCTCTTCGTGTATATATATACGAGTGTGTGTTTGTTTATAAGAGACGAGGGAAAGAGGTGGGTGGTTGTGGGTGTATCGGAGGAGATGACCAGAGATGGGACCGAAATCGACTGTAACCGCCGCCGCCAGCGGCGGCGGCGTCGTTCGCCGTTGCCGTCTGTTCACCAGAGAGAGGACAGGTGTGTGGGGGTAAGGGGGAAGGAGATATGCGGTTGTGGGTGTGTGTAGCCACCGGAGATGATGACCGACACCGGCCGGTCTCGTCGCCGGAGCAAATCCGGTGACTGGATCTGTGAGGAGAGAGAGCAAGGGAGCTGTGTGCTGGTGTTTGAGTTTAAGTGAAAATGAGAGAAAGTTAGGATTAGGTAGTTTATATATGTATAGGGTTTCAAGCAGGTTGGGCCTTAAGCCAGTTATCGCGTTCAAGCCCAATACGCATTCAGATCCCATTTTCAAAACCCAAAAGTTGTTATTTACCGAAATTTACTCATTTTAGACTCAAAAGCGTTTAAAATTATATCGGAAGTCGGGTTTCGACACTAATCCGTTAGTTACGTTAAAAATCGCGTAGTTGCCCTGTTAGTCGTTTCTGATCCGTTTTTCGTTCTCGTTTCAACCGCGAATAATAAAATTAAATTATGGAGCTAAATATATCATAATATATTGATGTCGAGACGTAACTCGAGTCCGTTGCTTCCGTTTTGTTGTCGGTGCGTTCCGGTTTTCCGCGTAACTTCCGCGTTGTACTTTATGACGTTCAACGATCCAAATTTATCGCATAATCAAAACTGTATGATAAATACAAGTACGAAATTCGTATTTTTGGGCGTTGTCAGTATTTGTTCGGTATCAGTTTGCTTAACGTTTAATTTTGCGTTTAGAGTTATCGATTGTCGCCATATCGGGTAATGTGAATCAAGTAGACGTTCCTAGGCTTTCCAAAGGCATGATCTACTTACTTTACGTTTAATTACGTTGATTATAATGGTATTATTGTTCGTTAAGCGCTTGATTACAACCAGAAATTGCCGATTGTCACAAAAATATTTCTTGTCTCCCACTTTCCATTACATTATTGCTAAAACTCTTGTTTAAAACAACTTGTTTGCTTTAAACAATTATAGATATCTTGCACAAAACCACAAATGAGTTTATCTTATAGATTCATATTTTTTAATTCTCAAAAATGAGATTGTTCAAGTCTAGACTTGGCTATACATATGGTTAGCGTTAATACATATGATTATGATCATATCAAAGATTCTCAATCTCCAATTCAGTCTGTCAAATTCTTCTTTCGATAACTCTATTATTTAGTTATTCAACATCACAGTTGTTTCTCATAACCTCTTAGATCCATGCTCATCAACTTCTTGTTAATTTACTTATGATATTAGTTCAGGAAATTCTAATGACTTTGTTTTATCCCTTGAATCATATTTAATCATCATTAGAATCCTATTCTTAGTTAAATTGATTCGATCTTTTAAATTTCCAGACAAAACACTTTGTCCTCTCCAAGATCCATTCTTCAGAAGGGATTCAGTTTTGTTTTAGAATCTCTAAGTCTTTAAGGTATGACAATCATTGTATAACTATTATACGATGTTCTATAAGATATATGTCTACCATGTTTGGAGTTTGATAATAATTTCCTTTGATATTTAGGAAAGAACTTTTCTTATACTAGATCGCACTTTCACTTAATTGAAGTCTCATCTAATGCACTTCAAACTTTCTTTTCAATTTCATTACTCTAGCGCTTTGATTTTAAAAATATTTAATGATGATTGTATAGAAGTTTGATTAAGGGCTTTTACCTTCTTATCTAATCAAAATACTTTAAACAAGCTACTGTGCTGTTTTGAATAATCTAAGAAGTATCCAACTTCTATGTTTCAACTTCATAAGTAAAATATCATTAATTCGTTTACTTTGTATCCTTATCTGGAAGGACTTGATGCATGTGACACCCCCTATAATTCCATCACATCAGAGCTGAGCGTGAATTAAACCGGTATCTTCATTGTATAGAGGAAGTAAACGTGAGTGCTAAGACTTTTAGAGAGTGAACGCCCGCAATGGGTTCTCCTATTTCAATTGTGCCATACTTGAAATTATAACCTGAGAAAGAACATGCGAAAAGTCAACATAAAGTTGGCGAGTTCATAATTTGTTTATTTTTGTTTCAAATGAATCTTAAAACATTTGAACATCTTGCATTCGAAAACCGGTTTGCGAGATCATTGTATCCCAAAACATTTGAAATGTCATATCTGTATAACAATATTGAAATGTTTTTTGTGCTGTTTGTAAACCGTTGCATATAACTGTTATGTTTGTAAACCAGAGATAAAATGTTTTCAATCATATTAGTAAATCGATATTGAAATGTTTTCTTGTTATATTCGTAAACCGATATTGAAATCTTAGTATGTAGGATGCCTATGGAATCTAAGGATCAATCAGTGTGTAGCTAATACACTGACTTATATACCATAAGTAAGTAACCAAACCGAGACATCTCTGACATCATTGGGATCACAAAGCACTCCTAACGGGTTAACTAACCAGGAGTGGAGCGTGTCTCAAACTCGATAGATCTATACCTTTTGCACCTTGGTCACTACATGATTAATGGTTACTATTGTTATCCTCCTACTTACGTACAGTGATCTGTCATCATCTAATCCCATAGCTACATACAAAATCTATGTTTTCGATATGTATGAACGGTCCTCGCCCTTCATATGATATTGGGCCTAGCCCATGTCGTTCGTGTCATTGGGCCTTGCCCATGTTATCCGTGTTATTGGGCCTAGCCCATGTTATCCGTGTTATTGGGCCTAGCCCATGTTATTTATGAAATTTGGGGCCTAGCCCCTAGTCATGACTAAGACAATCCCGTCACTAGTCATAAAACTCATGCATGTTTCGAAAATAAACGAGTGTTTTGTAAAACCAGTATGTTTAGCCTAAACCACTCATAAAACATCGTGTTTGTTGAAATCTGTTTGTAATATGGTTTAGAAATGTATGATTTCCGTTTATCGAAACATTGTGTGCTTTTACAAAACTTGCTTGTCTTTCCACCCCCAAAAAGATTTATAAAAATGTAAAATGGTAAAAAGTGGAGGTTATGAACTCACCTTGATATTCTTGTGCAAAGCTAGCTTAATGTGATTCCATAATGTCATCTCCACAACGTGGCTTGCTAGCATGCAATCTAAGGCATTCCTAAAACGGAATAACTCATAAGTTTCTAAATATAACGTAGCTAAACTACGTGTCACCAAGCTCTACCGAACGTTAACCATACGATTTTATGAAAGTCTTATTTTCTTGTCTCAGAATAACCAATCTATGGTTTTCTTGGAAACGACTTAGTTTTCGAGCGATTTGAAATATATGTTTACATATAAACATAAATATATTTCATGAAATCGTATTAGTCATCTCGAATAGAAGGCGTAGTTACATAGTAGTACGACTCTTCGTAGTTTTCGTAAGATGTATTACATTTATACTTGTAGATATACCCATATATGTAAAGCGCTTCGTATCCGTACAATAGTCTTGCATATCGTTCATGATTAATAATAATTATAAAATCGTACGCTTGTTATAATCTCACAGTATTGTGTTGTAATAAATTTTTACCGAGTCTTGGGTTGACTCCTTGACCGGGTTTGAACAAGTTTGACTGAATTGACTCGTGTTGACTGAGTCAACTCAGTGTTGACCGAGTTTGACCTATTGACTGATTGAACTAAGCCGTTGACCGCTTTGACCGAACCCGATCTGAGTTGGTTGTTTTCACCCGGCTCGAACCGAACCAAAATTTGAACCAACCACATGACTCTGTTGACCAAAGTTGACCATCTTTGACCAGTCAACCCGCTGTGTTTACTGGTTTTGACTGGGTTGACCCGAGCTCGAAATGCGACCTGAAACAAATCTGAACATGTTGAACCGGAACTGAACTGAGTCAATCTGAGTGAACCGGGGTAAACCTGAATCGAGACCCGAGTTGAATCTGAACCCGAAAAGAAACCAAAATAACTCCACCACCACTACCGTTGTTTGACCGGTCTGGGACCGCGCCGGCGGCTGCCGATGTTATAAACCACCACGATCGCCGTTGTCATCGAAGAAACGGCCCGCCGTGCCGTTGCGCCGCAGCTGCGCTACTGCCGCCTCCTTTAAAACGGCATCGCCGTCGCGATGCCGCGCCAGAGCCGCGCCAGAGCCGCCTCTCTTTCTCTCTCACTGCTCTCTCTATCTGTCTGATCTCTCTTTCTTTCTAGGTTTTAGGTGTGCGGGTATAAGGGTATACGAGGGAGGGTTACAGGTTGTGGGTGGTCGGCCGGAAAGGCGACCGACACCGGCCGGGTTCGTCGCCAGAGTCCGGCAATCTGATTAGAGGGAGAGGAGGCATGATATGTTGATGGGGGCTAGAGTTTTGAATGTAAGGAATGAGGGATGAGTGTTTAAATAGGTAGGGTTTTTAAATGGGTCGGGCCTGTTTTCGCTTGTTCAGCCCAAACATCTCTTTACGGCCCGGTTTTGAACCCGATTGTCGTCATATGTCGTAATTTATTTATTTAGAGTCGAAAGTGCTTAAAATTATATCAGAGGTCGGTGTTTGACGTGTTTGTTTATCGGTTACGTAAGAATCGCGTATATCACTACGGTCGTCGTCTCTTGTCCGTTTTTCAATCCGATTTCGACTGTGAGCATTAAAATTTAAAAACAAAGCCAAATATATCATAATATATTAGTATCGAGGCGTAAATTGGAGTCTGTTGCTTCCGTTTCGTTACCGGTGTGTTCCTACGGACGCGTTTTTCGTTCACGTAAGCGATTTGTGACGTTCGAAGCATGATAATTCATCAAAATCAAATCCTTACGCATAAGTTACATATGTAAAGTTTGTGTTTGTCGGTGTTGTCAGTATTTTTCCCAGTGTCAATTCGTTACCGTTTGACGTTCAGCAGTTTTCCCGCAAATCACCATTCGCGTACCTCAAAGTCCGATAGACGTTCCTAGGCATTCCAAAGGCCTGATCAAGTTAATTTACATCTAATTACGCTACTTATGATGTTTTTAATGTTCGTTATGCGCGTACTTACAACCGGAAAATGCCGGTTGTCACAATGCATCTACATGCACCATGTTTTTTCCTTTTAGAAGTCGATTCCCAATCATTCCTTGTTGATTTGTCATTTAATCCTAATTCATATATCCTTAAACATTCCACATTTGGGAAAAGAACTCTAGATAAAATTGGAATCCTACATATGCGATTATGTTGATGTATTCAAATCAATGATGTGTGTTATATAAATCTAATTTCTATCACATATCTCAGAGACAATGTATAGTACGTTTATTTAGAGAATATCTATCTCATAGACACAAATAGAGTGCTTTTATACTATAATGGACATTTTAATAAACACAAGAAACCATAAATACTTATTTAAAATTGCATAATGAAAATTTATCCAAACACCAAAAGTGTAAAAAATGAAAGAACAATTAAGACAATCAAAATATAGTTCATAATTCGAAAGCATAGTAAACTCTACTTTTGTTGCAATCTCCCAGACTGCATCACTCTACCTCCTCAATGTATTTCTCTACTTTCAAATTATAATAAAAACATTTTAGCGTCAATACACTAAAGATTTGATGCAAAGTCTATAACCACAATATATATACATCAAATCCCAGCCAAGAAGAATCAGATCCAACTAGCTTAGAAATATTCTTGGTGTATTTCTAGTACCCTTCCTTTCAACAATAGTAACAGATTTCATCATTGTAGCTTAATGTCCTTTTCTTGCATTGGCTCAAGGTTTCTACTCTCGATGTTTTCTTGGGCTTCAACTTTCCTTCAATAGATATCATCATATCCCATAGCTCATTTATTTTTCCCCTAAAGACATTCTTGTTGTAGCCCTTGACGAACTCTTCGTACTAAGGCGACAACAAGAGTAAGATTGTATCTATAGCCATGTCTATGTGCATCTAGTACCGAAGCTTCTTAATCCTATCGATGTACCTTTCCATCTTGTCAACATGATCCTTGACATCATGCTCAAATTTCATGGGACGCAACATTTCTTAGGTATAGCGAAACGCCATGTTGGTTTTAAATAGTGTATTGTAAGCCCAGATGGAAACAAACAATCAAATTTACAGTACACTATTTAAAACCATGTTGGTTGTTAATCGCGAACTTAATTTTAAACTAATAAATATTTATTAATTTACGATCTGGCCAAATTAACACTTTTTTATTATTTACCTTTCCAAATTATTAATTTTTTAATTTTTTAACATAATTTCGGTTTACATTTCACTAAAAAAACTTGCCAAGTTACATCAAAACAGAAGGTAGATGGGTAACAAGTTGCGCCGCCACCCATTTCTGAATCGCAAACGCTAACCTTCCAAAGACAAACCCCTACCCCCTAGGGGGTACAATTGCTGTGGATGACCCGTTTGACCCTGGCCAAGAAGTGGATAGCTTTTGGCACTAGGGACCCAAATGTATCAAAGACAAAAGGGACAAAGACATGCTGGTTCTCTGCGCAAGCTATAGCGTGCTTATCCACTTTCTTTGATTCTTCTTTTCTTGCTGCTTGTCCAGCTACAAAATCTTTTTCCATTAAACCAACCAAAGGGGAAATCCTCGTGAGATTCACACAAGTATGTTTCCCCCAACCCAGCCAAAGATGAGTAGATCCGCTGGTCGTAGAGTAGATCTCCCTTCCATTGGGTCCGCAAGGAAATTAACAGGGGCCTCTTTCTTAGCAGAAATCCCAACTCTTTTTAGGATGACCCATAAAACATCCCGCACCCAATTATGCCAATATTTAAACCAGGGAGCTCTTTACAATGAACTACATGCTCCCTGTATTTATCTACACAAGCTTTATGGCAAATCGGGTAGCTTTCATCTTTCGGGTACATAGGGATCATCAACCGGTATTTGAGAATGGCTTTGTATTCTACTGCAGACATGCATTGTCCCATCCCCTCAATCGCGATAACGGTCAAAAAAAATCCTAAGCATGGGACCTTTCAGGCACTCAAATACTGCCTTCTGGGGGATGACAAATCAAAAACTTCTCCTAGGCTTTAAGCAATTTTGCTAAACAGAGCATTCGCCAAAGTTTTTTGTGGCTTCGAGGGGGCCGTGTCCTTATTAGAGAAACCTCCAATATCAAAGTCTGGGAGAGATCCATTTAAGCATTCAAGCGCTTGCTGATAGTCCGGGTCAAGCCTGACGACCCCACTGTTTCGAAGGATATGACCCTGTAGTTACCGAGACTAAGCTCTAGACGCCACAAAGGCATAAGCCCCAACATCTGGAGCAGAGAGGAGGCCCAAACCACCTAGACGCATTGGCAGAGATGCCAGACGCCACTAGAAGTCACCAAAGAATGGGCCGCCACACACAACTATTTCTTCTATAGCCTCCCGAAGGCCATCATCGAACTGAGATACCGCATCCACCATCAAATGGGGTTGGCAAGTCCGCAGCCCAAAAGTAACTTAGCAACCCCCATCCACGACCTTTCCAAATTAAATTAGAACTCTTTTTAATTCATCGAGTCATTTTATGATTGCGAAAATGGTTTGTTGGTAAAGATTATCTACACTAAACAATCATAACCACACAAAACTATACATACTGAATTGAACCACTAGTGGTAATTTGTTCAATTTCGTTGGAGCAAACGATAAACTGAATGGGTCTATAGGGACAAACAACCACAAGTCTGGGCTTGCTCCAACTTAGTCCAAGATCTCTATCTTCTTAGTCTTGTTTGTTTCCATCTTTGGTCTTCGATGTTCGTCTCTTCAGGTTTTACAATTTTACAACAAAACAACTTTTACATAAAATAATAACCTAACTATTACAAGGGTTCTAAATAACCCGAAATTTTTACATACATTGAAACCAATAAAAAAATAAACAACCAATAAAACAACCATACGTCTCTAGTGCTCGATTAATGACAATCACAATCACATCCAAATGTTAAAGGCTTGATCTTTTTGTCAAACAAAAGTTTTGATAAATAAAACTCAAAATCACTTTAAATAATAACATCTGAATAACTGTAAAGTGGCTCGGATACTATTGTAAGTAATCTGGGTATCCATTTTAATTTAATTTTTTTTACAAAATTTAATTTTATAATTTAAAAATAATAACATCTTATTATTAATATGAAGTGGAAACTTGTACAAACACAAAACCGACAAACAATATGTTCACCAATAATCCAGTAATGAATTATTCAGACAATTATATAAAATAGTCATAGTGGGTTTAGAGATATACCTTAATGAATACCAAGAACCCACATGATGGATGCAACAAACAACTTTGCTAGTAAACCCGAGCACAAGTTCCTGATACACCATTAGATCCACATGTTAAATGAATTTAATCCGGTAAAGGAAACACGATACACTAGACGGTGGGGTGGCGTGCGACGGCGGAGATGGCGGTTGGTGGTGACCAAAGGTGGTGGTTCAATGGCGGTGATCGACGGGTGGGGATTGGCGTTGGCCGATTCGCAAGAGAGATAAGGGGATAGGGTAGGTATCAGATTTCTTTTTGCGTGTTTAGGTTTTCTGTTACAAGTCTGTTATTAGAATTTAGGTTTAACCTCCTATTTAAGGAACCCGTAATTACACTTTAGTCCACACACAATTATCTTTCTCTCCAAATAAATAACCTTTGACTACTTACTTTTAATAAGTCAACCATTTGAATTTATTATAATATCAAATAAAAAACACACTCTCACTAATTATTATCTAATAATAATTAATCATCGTTTCCCTCAAATAACCATTATCTATCCATTAAACTAAAACCACTAATTAAACGCTTTGATTTTATTTTCTTACTAATAAAATAACCTATTTAATTTATTATCTTTAATAATAAATTTATATTTATTTAAATCTTTGAACATCATCAATAATTTCTATAAATTAATTGTTTCGTAACAATTAATGTTTCCTAGTATTTCACTAAATACTCATTCTCCTTAATTAATCATTCTTGTGATACATAATGTTCCATAATTAAACTTCATTCTTTATTCGTTGTCTAAAGTATAACTCTTAAGATCGTACCTTAATAGTAATGTTAAATAAATTCCAACATCATTGAGCAACATCTCTACACATACACATGTATCATGGATAGTTCCTCTATCACCACATTGTAACATCTGTAAAAAAACGGACCTCCGAACCCGACCCGGATTACAAAACTGGATCCATCAGAGAGTTTAATAAAAATGTTTTTATTATTATCCTATTAATTAATGTTAGTTACATGGAAATATGGATAAAAAACCAGGCTAAAAAACGTTAAATGTATAAAGAATTTAGGTTAGTTCGGTTAAGTTTATAAAAGGGGAGCATTAATGACGGTATTTATGGTAGTTATAAGCTAAGGGGTTGATTATATAATTTTTGGAAACTATTTTATAAATCAAATCAACTAACTAAGTTATTTTGTTTAATATAAGTCAAGTTAACAAGATATTAAAAGTTTAAGGGGTTAGTTGTGCAGTTATTATGAACTATATATAACCTAAAATAACTAACTAGGTTAGTTTAGTCATTTTAAATCAGGTTAGCCATATATAAACTTCGTGCGCCTGGGTGTAATTCATGTAAAGTTATTTTCAACAAAAATGGGGAAAAGGGTGGAGACGGGACTCAAACCCGGGTCTCCAACCGGCCAGCGACATAACCCCAAACAACTAACCACTAGACCAACAACGCTTTTATGATCATAATCCGAAACGTCTTATATTTAACATAAAACTGAATTGACATTTTTTTACTAAAAAAGGTCAAACCGGGTTTTGAGGACTCAAACCCTGGTCCAAACCTTTAACAGATAACCGACAAACCAGCTGCTCTGCACCACTTGTTGTTGATAACTTAAAACCAATTAATATTAATGTGCAACCTGAAACCAACCCTCCCATCTTCCCCACCTGATGAAGCTAAAACGACAAAACATGAAAACAATTATTGAAACCATTCCAAATGGCGTTTCAATGCATAATTAAACCATCCGTAATCAACCAAATCATAATCATTCTTTAAAGCATCATGTGTTTATCATTTGGATTTTCCCATTTCGTAAAATCAGATCTCCAATCCTACACCACTAGAAGCCTCTGCAAAAACTAGCAAAACCCCACTGGATTACATCATTTCATCAACAGAGCGTCACAAATTTGATCCGTGAAAATTCTAGAGCTTGTAACTTCAAGCCTTGATTTTTCCTTCGTTCTTTAATGAGATCAGGTTATTCCAAAGCCTAAACCATTTAATTTTTCGAGCTCTACAGAACCCCTCTATCCATTTCTGTGATAGAGAGCATGTACAATCCGAATTTCATTCTTAGTTTATGTTTTTGTTGAAATTGATCTTGTGTTATTGTCATATATCATATTAGGATTAGCGTGTTCGATATAAAAATTAGAAATTTTAGTAGTTGTTGGAATTTTGTATAAATATATCTTGATATATTGCCATAGAAAATCAATTAAAAATAGTTATTGTCATAAATAAAATTCTAAAAATATCTCTATAAATTAATACATATATTAAAAAGGTATTGAAAACTTTATGGAATTTTTCCATAAATTTTTATAATATTTTATTTTCTAAGAATTAAATAATTAGTTTAAATAATTATAATCTTACATAAAATTAATGATTTTGAATAAAAATTTGTGATAACTATTAAATATGAAAATATGTAATTTTTAGATGGAAATAAATGATTATATAAGTTTTAATCTTGCGAAATTCATATAAATATAGTTTATGTAATTATTCTAGAAATTTAAATACCATATTAGTACTTTATTAAATAATTATTTTGGTATAGTTAAGTCCCCAAATTTGAAGAACCCAATTCCATTGAAATATTTGTGTATATTTATTTTCTTATTTGTTGGTTATATATTTTAAGGTGACTTGTGATATTACTCTGATTCGTGTGTTAACGCTATTCTAAAGGATTGAACCTTCGCAAAAATTGAGTAAACTCTCTCTGCCCTCTTTACCATTAACTTTTGGGGTGTATCATTGTATCTCAATCAATTGTTTTTATCTAATATCAAGCATGCAATATTTGAGAGTATCATTGTGCCTCAATCAATCATTGTTGTTGTTTGTGGTTGTTGTTATTTTTTTGTTGGTCATTGTTGCCAATCAATTATTCATTCAGTTGATCCACGGCTAACCTTTTCTCATGACCTAGAGATCTTGGTATCTCCCCATTATTCTTAGGGTAACATTTTTCTTCTAACTATGAGATGTTGGTATCACTTTAGTCATACCTTTTTTTGGGTGTGGGACACAAGCAGATGGTTTTGGTTTTGGTTTTAGTCATTATTATGTTATCAATAGATGCTCATATTACTTGTTGCATTACTTTCAGATGAATATTTGCATGTTTAATATCTGAATAAATATTTGAATTTAAAAAGGAAAAATACATTTCTTTACTTCTAAATTTATAATGGTAAATCTATTTTTACTTAACTAAAGTTTACTCACCAGCTCACTATTGCTCAACCAAAAATCTATTTTTACAAATGATACAGGCATTGAGAATTGAAGACTGGACTGGATCAAGATCACATAGAAGCTTTTGCCTTAGTAATTCAAACACATATCTTATGTATTTATTTGGATATTTGAACTTATATGAAAAGTGTGATATTTAATCATGACATGTTTAATTAATAAATTCTAATAGTGCCATAAGCTTTGTACAATCATCATGTCCTGTGCCATTCTGTTGTGGGTCGGGTTGTAACAGATGGTATACGAGCCTAATGCCTATAGGGAAATAGAATATGTTATTAGACCCGTAGACCTAGATTATAGCCTAATAGGGTTTTATATGCCCTATGTGTTTAATTGTTGTCTTAGCTTATGTTATTAAATTTTATATGTTTTAATATTGATGGTGTCATATGCATGTGAGCACTTTTAGATGTTGTATGCTAAATGCTATGTGTCTTGTATGATAATACGTGATTTATTTCTATTTTATAGTTTATTATTTTTAATGTTACACTTGTTCACACTATACAACATAAACATTAAGTTTCCTTGGGAGACACGGTCGTGTCTGGTTACCAGCAACCGGTGATAGCCCATTACCCCGACAGGGGAAGCGCGATCGTAGTTAGCTCTCGTGGGTCCCACAGGATCTTCCTAAATCTTCTAGAAGCCAAACTTGTCGTTTTTTTCCGAGACACGTTGTGTGCCTAGGAAGCACGGGGCATGTCTGGATTGTCCAGGCTGCGCGCAATGGTCTTTGGGAGGTGCTGGCTTTCTTTGGGTTTGATACATGGGGCGTGTCTGGTAAGACATGTTGCTTCCTTTGTTCGAATTGGCTTCATTTTGTCCCGAAAATTAAAAATATACTAAAATAAGTTTATTCTAAATATATTCGTTACAAAACCAATAAAAGGTAGGTGTAATTTGATTTTAAAAAACATTTGTAGTTTTGCTTATATCAATGAGTGAGGTTGTGATGGTGGTGAGGTGATGTCTTAGTAATTGAAATGATAGTCTTAGGTTACAGATCACATGAACCTAGATGCTTATCTATTTCACCATGCGTTTAAGGTTGTGTTAACTTGATCTTATGGTGTTAACTAGACCATCCAAGCCTTAACAAATCTCATTTTGGTTAACTTTCTTTTGGTTAATTAATTCCTATTTATAAAGTGTATATATTGTCTAGCCATTTATATAAGTTTTTAGGGCTTTTACAACTTATATAAACGCAAGGCTATATGTTTATTTTAATTTCACTAGATATTGAATTTAAATACTAATTATACTATATAAAAATAAACGTTTTGATAATCCTAAGAAACCCTATGATTAATAGATAATACTTGTTTTTAATAAATTTCAATAAGTTTATCAAATTAGGGTTTTGTTGCTTCATTTGTTATATGTCACCATTGTTCGTTATTTAAGATCATCGATTGATCATATTAGCTTCAAACAACACTTGCATGTTCGTTGGCAATAGTATTCAGTAATGGACATACTATAATTGTGTCTAGTCATGCACTTACAACACATTGTACGACCTAATTAGTGCCAAACTAAGTCTATATGATTCAAATAAAATATACAATGATGCATGTAATTTAACTATACGGATGATGACCCGGCTAAATGGGAGTTGTCGCATAATAACTAGGGAGGGGGAGCCAGAAGTGTCAATGACCATTCACGGATTCACCATCGGTTTTCAAAATCCAACGTGAACCCTACTCGAACCTAATCAACTAATTGGAATTCCAATATCATCTGATGTCTAGAAAAGGTGGAACTAGAATCATTGTTCTTGTTAAACTTGTTTGCACCTCGTCGGAGTCTTGGATTGGTAAATTGGATACATTGTAATTTGTTAAACTGTTGAACGTTGATGACTTTTAACTTCATTATTTTTTTTCTCCTTGTTCAAATCAATTGTTGGTATCTTTTATGGTGATTCGCCATAAGGGGCTAACTAACAACAAAATCAATAATTCAATTCCTTTGCCACTTGGTGATTGTCTTTTGGAATTGGAAGTTTGAACATCTTTTATAAATGTAAATTTACTTTTTAATATCTTGCTTGGATACTCTAGGCGTTTGTTGTTGCCTGTTAACTTATGGAGTTTATTCTTTGTTTTACTAATAATTATTGTGTATTACTTATAGGCCTTTTGGAATTATGGTGTTTATTTGGTTAAAAAATCATTTTTTTATGTGTAAGAACTGTAATTTTGATTTCAAATATTTTCGACCCCTCAATTTAAAATTCTTTAAGTTCCACCTAATGAAGCTTTCTAGAATCGAAAATTATGATATAAAAGTTGCGGAAATAGTTAAAGCTATAATAAAAAATAAAATATAAATAAAAGAACTAAATGATATATATAGTAAGCACTAAGCGTTACAAGTAAAGCACATCTTGTTACAGATATATATGCCAACGAATGCTTCAAAATGCACATTACCGGCATAGAAAACTTTAGACGTCTAACAAACAGCCATGTTGAGAAAAGATGCTCTGTATTGAATCAATCTCCTGAAAAGACAATTTAGTCCATCATCAAACCCATCAATGCAAACATCTAGAATCTGCAAATTCTTTAGGGTCATTTGGACATCAGCATCATTCATCTCATGGTTGTGTGAGCTTTTGTGTAGAGACAAGGTAGCCATGTAAATGGCTTCTACCTCATTGACAAACGGCTTTGTGTTCTCATGTGTTGATGTACTCTTCAACACAAACTTTGATAAGAGTTGAAAACCATTACTAGCCTTGGATTTCGCTGACAAAAAGACTAGAATGGTTTTAAATAGGGACATTGTGAGTGCATTAACTTCTCCAAGAACTTTACTCACCATTGATACATGGTGATCTACATCTTGAAATGAATATAGACTCATTTTCTTTTCTATACCCCTTAATGTCCTAAGGCCCTTAATGATGCTCTTCTTTATTTTTTTCCTAAAGCATAGATAAGCTGCAATTTGCTTAGCAACTGTCAAGTCACTAGCTTTTCTTCGTAGGGCAGATTGAAGAATTTTCACGTTTTCCTTCATTTGCAAGATCACTTCTTTGATGAAGCTACACGAGTCTAGCAACACAATTGACCCCTCCAAGGCATCTTCGACCAAAGTTCTACTTTGGTATCTTGAAAATGCTTGTTGGGTATGTGGAGATCGAAAAAACTCATCCACCCAAACATACAACTCCACTAACCCAGCCAAACCGTTTTGAATGGTTTGGGACGAGCCTGCTAAGTCACCCCATGCTTTCATCTCGTTTAATTTTGTTTCTATTGGTGTATGAGAAGGATGTGTTAATCTAGATGGTAGACTAATAGATCTGATATGAGATGTAGATGATGAGGCTTCCATCTGTATTATGTTTCTTGAAAACTAAAACAAAAATCAAGAATTCGAAAATGTGAAACCTTGGTATAGAAATATACTTTTGAGGTTATTTATAGGGGCAAAAGAAGCAATGGAGGTAGTGGGTACAAAGGCAAAGTTTGGCATTTACTGAATAATTTAGAAGGATATATGAGCTGTGATGTTTTGGCATTGCCTCCCCAATCCTGTATGGTACCTATATATCTGATCTTTATATACGTGGCCACTAATTTTTAGTTTATATATTGCGAGTGGTATTGGGTGTATCCAAGTATATATAATTCATTGGTAAACCAGTATCCATTTTTATGTTCTCTTTTTTATTATTTGATGGTGGCATATCTGCTGTCTGGAAAGATAATTATAAAAATGGATTATTTTGTTGGAGACATACATCCAGCTAGACCACGCAAAGGGGTAAGAGCAATCATTTAGTTGCTAAGTACTTTGTATCTAAGCACAACTCCATGATTAGATAAGTAAATGAGTCCTATAATTCTGTGGGACTAAAATTCTGTGGGACTAACTTCTTAAGTGCCCTATTTGCTAGCTTGAGAAATTCCCATAATTTAATTTAATATATATATATATATATATATATATATATATATATATAAAACTGAAAAATGGGTATAAATCGTAGTTTTATTTTATAATGATACATCTAGTCTAAATATGTTATTAATTAATTTTATAACAATTTATTATTATATTTATTTTTAAGTTTTAATATATTTTTCCTTTTTTAAACCATATATCCTTTCTCATTTGTCTTTTGTTTTTAATAATTTTTTTAAATTATATTTCTTTTATGAATTAATCTAATATTTTTTAATAACTTATTTTCATTAATTTTTTCCATCGACATTGACATTATGGATAAGTTTTGTTAAATAAAGTTTTATTTAAAATTGAGTATTTATTGGTATCTTACAATGGTACGATGATAAACTAAACCCATTCTAATGGTTTGGCTCTCTTATTAACATTCATTTTCAAATAACATTTGTTTTACATTATCATTTGTTGCGTTTCGTCGAAACGCACAGTGTCAACAAGTATAATTGGATAGTGATCATGAATACGATTTAATTTTTATAATAATATATATAGTTTTTTCCATACGTTTATCATTTCTGTATTACAATAAATTACTATTATATTAATTTAACCTTAAACAAATTTCTTTAATTTTACTTTTAATGTTTTCTTTTTTTTACTATTATTGATACTGTCTAGAAATATCAGTCTCGTATAACATCGGTATAGTTTTTTTATTATTAGCATCATTCATGTGTTTATTATCATGTACAATTTGATGAAAGTTCTATTCAAACGAGCCATATATAGTTGATTATTTTTATTATCACAAACTGAACATATCCGACCAAACAACATTGGTAACGGTACCGTATTCGTTTTTATAGTTTTCTCGACGTGACTCTATAAAATTCATTGAACAAAAAGTTATATACACAATAAGGTATTTTTTGGTATCGTAAGCTATATCGGGTGTCTGTGCGATACCGACCGAACAACACTAGTACTGATACATGTATTGTTTTTATTGTTTTCAGTCGACATAAAACACGTGTCGACTGGCAACGACTATGTAGAGCGCCATTACGAGTACTGTAATGAACCAAACTAATAATGACTAAAGGGCGCCGCGAAGCGCGCAAGAATATTACTATTACTATTACTATCACTATCACTACTATTAGTATATATAATTGGAAAGTGAATAAATATTAATTTGATTTTTATAATAATATATATAATTTTTTCATATTTTTATTATCTTAATATTATAATAGATTATTATTATATTTATTTTTAACCTTAAATATATTTCTTTAATTTTAACTTTTAATGATTTTTTTTCTAGTATTACTGATAGTGTCTGAACAAAATCGGTATCGGTACCGTATAACATGGGTATAGTTTTTTTATTAACATGATCATGTGCCTGTTATTATCTATAATTCGATAAAAGTTCTACTGAACGGGTCATATATGGTTGATTGTTCTATCATCACAACTGAAGATATACCAACCAAACAATATTGGTATTCAAACGGGTCATATGTAGTTAATTTTATTTATCATCACAAACCGAACATATACCGACCAAATAATATCGGTATTCGAATGGGTCATATATAGTTATTTTTTGTATCATCACAAATCGAACATATACCGATCAAACATCGCTAACAGTATCGTACTCGTTTTTTATAGAATTTTTGACATGGCGGTATAAAATTCATTGAACACAAAGTAATATTAGTAATAAAGTATCTTTTTTGGCATCGTAAGCTATATTGAGTGTCCGTACGATATTGGAATCGTAACGGGCCGATACCAACCAAGCAACACCAGTACTAGTTCAAGTATTCTTTTTATGGGTTTTTCGATGTAAAAACGTGTCGAGTGGCAACGATTGCTATGCCGAGTAACAGTATGGTACTAGTATTGTAATAAAACATACCGACAATGACCAAAAGCCTGTAACAAAACGCGCAAGAATCCCGCTAGTAAATATTAACATCCATAAAATAATAGTTGAATAGAAGCAAAGTTGGGATGACCTCACATTCTTTAGACAAAGGATGCAAAATCGAAGCTCATTTCCTTAGGAATCAGAATATGGGCATAAAAGTTAAGCGTGTAAAAGTTGGTGGGATTTGCTAGGGATACCCTCTTCTTTGGATGGGCGTTGGCTTGGAGGGGCAGAAACTTGCTTGTTACCTTGACGCTCCGGTGGTAATGTAAATTTTGGAAAAATTTGACGTTTTTCTGATTTCCTTACCTTTTTATAAACATTTCCCATATAAGGATTTTTTAGTTCCACCACTGTTGGGTGGCTTTCGAATGCCAAGTTTGTTTGGTTACACAATCTTCGGTGGTGTTTTTTGTTTCTGTTGTGTTCTTTAGGTGTTTGGCGTGTTGTATTCTAGCTTATTGCTAATGAAATTTCATTTTGCCATTAAAAAAATGATAATGATTCCTAAAAGAGAATTTCACGAAAATAAACCATTAGCTATTAACTGATAAAATTTACATAATTGCTATTGACTTTCAGCCTATGCCAAAATAGACATATCCAAAGTAGCAAGTCACCAAATGAAAAACAAGATTTGCCAAGTAAAATGACTAGAATTAATCCATCACAAAAAAGTTTTGAAAAATATAATGGGTTCAGAAGAACAGTTGAAATTTTAGACATGCATTGGCGTAACCAAAAGGGGGACTGGCGGTTCTCCGATCCTCCGGCCGACCAAATTTCATTTACTATGGGTATATGACGACCTTATGTTTTTTTAAGTTTATACACCATAGAGACGCAAGTAGGAAGATTGTAAAATGAATAGAGAATAGTGAACTGACGTAAAATTTCTTTTCCAACAATGTAGACGACTGTCGAGGCAGGCATCGCTCTCCTCAAGATAAATGTGATTTTTTTAATGTGAAGATACAAAACAAAACCATGTTAAACTTAATTTCCTACTACAAACTCTAAAGATTTTTCGTTAATAATTTATTTTTTCTTCATTAACTACTTTTATTTACAAAGAATTTTTCTTTTTTGTTTTATTTATTTTTACTTTGTTTATTGAGTTTTTTATATAGTTTATGGTTTATTAGTTTTCTGTAAGTTTTTTTTTCTTTATATATATAAACTTGTGAGTCCAAGAACAAAATTTTATTCGGACCCTGCAATTTAAAATTAGTGGTTCCGCTACTCTACAAATGCATAACGTGGGCAATTCAACCAACATATTAAAAGTGTGGTCTGAATTTTGACGGTTGATGAAAAGCGATGGACAAATTTAGCTGGCGGATAAAAATCTAAGTCTAAATCCTAGCCGCTGGCTAAATTTAACTCATGTTTTACACCTGTTTTAATCTAGATGCTTGTTATGTTGACCCTTTTATGCTTCACCATGAGTTTATGACAACAAAACATTAACTAACTCAGCTCGGGTCTTATTTGTTGTTTTCTTTTTAGCCATTTTCGACATGTCTAAATGAGCTGGCTCAAGCTTTTGAGCTCAAACTTATAAACATTTAAAAACATGTAAATTTAGTTCTTTATTTTGGCATTTCGGAGCCCATGTTGAAATGATCTTATTAAGAATGAGGGGTCTATGAACTTTTTTCAGTTTAATATGATGTGTCATATGTGACTATTTATTTCTAATATGTTCATCCAGAAAGTTACGGATTTCATGACATTGTTAGTATGAATGCTCTGTTAATGTATTATTTTATTGTAAATGGACGTTTTTGTTTCTTGTTTAATAACGATGTTCATGATTCTGATATTACAACCGGCCATGATATACTTTTTTGGGAACAAAATTCAAGTTCATAAATCCAGAGATAAAAGAGAATAAGGTAAAAACCTAAGATTGTATATAGAGTACGCATTGACAAACTGTGATACAAAATGCCAACAAATGCTTCAAAAATGCACATAACGGGCATATACAAACTATTGACGTCTAACAAACAGCCAAGTTCAGAAGGGATGCTCTATATTGTATCAATCTCCTGAAAAGGCAATTTAGTCCAGCATCAAACCCATCAATGCAAACATCTAGAATTTGCAAATTTTTTAGGATCATTTGGACATCAGCATCATTCATCTCATGGTTGTGGGATCTTTTGAGTAGAGACAAGGTAGCCATGTCAATGGCTTCTACCTCATTGACAAACTGCTTCGCGTTCTCATGTTTAGATGTACTCCTCAATACAAACTTTGATAAAAGTTGAAAACCGTTAGTCGCCTTGGACTTCGGTGACAAAAAGACTAGAATGGTTTTGAATAGGGAGATTGTGAGTGCATTAACTTCTCCAAGAACTTTACTCACCATTGATACATGATGATCCACATCTTGAAAAGAAACTAGACACATTTTCTTTTCTATACTCTTTAATGTCCCAAGGCTTTTGATGATGCTCTTCTTTATTTGGTTTCTAAAGCATAGAAATGTTGCAATTTGATTAGCAACTGTCGAATTGCTAGCTTTTCTTCGTAGGACTGATTGAAGAATTTGCACGTTTTCCTTCATTAGCTCGATGAATTCTTTGAGGATGCTACACGAGTCTAGCAACACGATTGACCTCTCCAACGCATCTTCAACCAAAGTTCGACTTTGATGTCGTGAAAGAGCTTGTTGGGTATGTGGAGATCGAAAAAGCTCATCCACGCAAACATACAACTCCACCAATCCAACCAAACCATTTTGAATGGTTTGAGACGAGCATACCAAGTCTCCCCATGCTTTCAGCTCATTTATTTTCGTTTCGATCAAATTATGAGAAGGATGGGTTAACCTAGATGGTAGACTAATAGATCTGAAATGAGATGTAGATGTAGATGATGAGCCTTCCATCTATATCAACTTTCTTGAAAACTAAGGCAAAATTCAAGAATCCGAAAATATGAAAGCTTGGTATAGAAATATACTTTTGAGGGTATTTATGAAGGCAAAGTTTGGCATTTATTGAATTATTTTCAAATACATATATGAGCTGTGATGTTATGGCATTGTCTCCCCAATCCTTTATAATACCAACATATCTGATATTTACACATGTTTCTAAATCTTTCTTTTTTATATATTACGAGTGGCATTGGGTGTACGTACCCATAGGTAATATTTAATTCAAGGTTAAACCCACAAGAATATACAATTCTCATATATAATTTGTATACTCGGTTCAATGACCCGACATCTATTTCTTAATCTAAATAATGGTGTATATCAGCTTGTCTGGAACCGATAATCATATTTTTATTGAAAGGCAAATTTGAATCACTGACATACAACTAGAGTATCATCGTGCACCCAACGGAACCACCCAATCATATCCATCTCCACTATATAATATGTATATATACCAATTCAAGAGGAAACCCAATAAATCTGGGAAAAACTCCGTTGTAGGAATCGAACCGAGGACCTAATGGTCCTTGGACCTTATCCCACTTGCAAGATGGTAGTAGGCTATAATGCCATCGGTCTGATAATCATATTTTAGTGGTAAAATCAATCCAGCCGGACCACGCAAAAGTACGGGTTTGAACAATCATTGAGTTATTAAGTACTCTGAATCTAAGCACACTCCATTATTAGATAAGTAACTTATGCTTATAATCATGCTTCCAGATCATATAATTATATGTGGCTAACTTCTTATAACTATTAACTTCTTATTGTTTTATCCACACTAGTTTTGAACAAAGAGAAATGATTCTGAAAATGATCATCAGAACGCCGTTTAAAAAAGATAATTAGAATCAGTTGGCGGGAGGGGGCAGTCGACACCCGAACTTTTCGCTCAGTAATGGAGAGTATGTAGTTTTTGTATAGAAATTTTTGGGTATACACGTATACAACTACACAAAGCCTTTTTGTTTTGATGAGTATATATGTGATAGTAGTTGTTACTAGACAAATTATAGGGTATTATGATGAGTATATATGTGATAGTAGTTGTTACTAGACAAATAATAGTGAAGATTGTGATTCAAAAGTTGCGGGATCAGACCAGCTACAAAACCCATATTTTTTTTCCTATAGGAAAATCATCTAACTAGGCATGTTGATCATATAATTTTAGAAATTCTGAAATAAACAAAAAAAAAAAAAAGGAAGTTTGCACTAATGATGAAAAATTAGACTCTTGATGAAAAAACAAAACAAACAATATAAACGAACACCACTAGACTCTTTTATATTAATATAAACACAGTAAAACTGCACAAATAAATGATTTACATAACCTATAAAGACAACCTTTTTGAACGAACAATGAATCCTCCAAATGTGCTACTGACAAAATTCACCATATCGGAATACACTCGCCCCCAAACCGGGGAAAACCCTCACCTAGGGCCGACGCCAGTGATCACTCGCCCAAAGGCACGACAATGTAGTGAAGTAAAACCCATTCAATTCAAAGATCGAACTAGCGATCTTCGCCGACTCGCCTAGTCTCCCATCATCACTAGGTGTCGTATAAATTAATTGAGAGGGTAGGAATCGAACCTGGGTCTTTTAGAAGACCAAGTCTCTCCCCTTACTAACTATATAAACAAACGAACAAGATCAACCTTATAAATTGAAAGTAATAGTTATCCCTAGTTTAATATATTAAAGACCCAAGAAATAATCGTCCAGAGAAGTGGTGTCATTTCGAATCATTAATAATGCAAGGTTGTATGGTATTTATGTGTAGAAAAGTGTTATTCAAAAAAAAAAAATAAAAAAACATACCATGAATTATCTCTAACCTATTTGATCTTTATCTCCTTAATTCAAGATTAAGTCTTCATCCTTCCTGTAATCTTGATTTGGACCTGTTTCTTATACTTCACTACCACATTCTCGACGTTCAATGATTCTTAAATGTGTAAACAATAGAAATATGTCTAACCTTGATTGGATCACTCATGAAAAACTTCATTGATCGATATGCCCCTTGCTAATGAGCGCCAACACGATGAGCCCCATGTTATTTTGTCTTATAGGTTGCTAACGGATCATTTTCATCCCATGTTAATATTGTTTTTAATCAATGGTTTATTATAAGCCAAAGTAAACATATGCCACCTGTTGTTTTCCTTCTTGGCTAAGAACTTATCAATACCCGAACTTGATTAACCCTCTTTTCTTGCTACTCAATCACCAGGAAACCTCTGGTG
The DNA here is from genome assembly GCA_947069175.1 of Scalesia atractyloides. Classification (NCBI taxonomy): domain Eukaryota; kingdom Viridiplantae; phylum Streptophyta; class Magnoliopsida; order Asterales; family Asteraceae; genus Scalesia; species Scalesia atractyloides. The sequence goes on along the minus strand of CAMTDV010000027.1, from coordinate 33,272,975 downwards.
CTTTATACATGTGAAAGGTAATGTGATAAATTGTTTTCTCATTACTCACTTCTAATAGATGATAAGCTATATATAGAAGAATACTACAATACAAACCAACTGCCAGCTATACACAACTATTCTAACAACCATAACTAACTATCCATACAGTTGTCTCTCTCTGATATATCTATATATATATATATATATATAGGATGAGGTTATTGTGAGAAAATTTAAAAGTGTAAGAAGGATAAGAAATATTTTGGAGGTGAAATGTGTCCCTTTTTATTTAGGTAGTTTAAGGGTATAAGTGTAATTTAACTAATAAAATCTAATTATGTAATGAATATATGCAACCGATTTTTGGCTGTTATTGTTCGGATTTTGAAATAACACTAACTTATAAAAACACCACAACATGTATATTGAATGCATACATCTTATAAAGAACAGAAATATAACAAAAACTAACACCATAACTCATAAAAACACCATAGCAGTTATAATGAAGGCACACATCTTATAAAGAACACCGTAACATTGAATATAACAGAAATAGCATCCTAATATAACACCAGTCAACACTTTAATCAGAATCAAACAGAAATAACACCCTAAATATATAAAAACAGAAATAACACCCCAACTCTTTGAAGGCAACAAAAACCTACTAAAAACACCAGAAACCACAGTAATGCAAGGACCTTTGTCCTCGCATTAAATATAACAGGAATAACAATCTAACTCATAAAAACACCACAGCATGTATATTGAAGGCATACATTTACGAAGAACAGAAGTATAACAGAAATAACACCCTACAATTGAAACACCATTGTATGAATATAGAAAAAACACCATGGACTAAAACATCCAAGCGAGACGTAATTTTTTTCTCTACATAAGTATATCAATATAGTATCATATTAAAGATAAATTAACACTCGTTATTATGGTGTAATTTTTTTTAAAAAAAGAGTTACGTATAAAAAGTTATTGACGTTTAAAAAAGAAGAGGGAACTTTGCATGTGCATTAATGTTAGTTTCTTAATTTAAAAATGTTAAATTTACCTTGATACCCTTAATCTAGAAAATTAGTTAGTTTAATAGTTAACACTATTTACAGAATTGCCACTATGATCTCAACCATTAGATTAAATATCTAATGATTTAGATTCTTTCTTATCATTCTCAAACTTTTAAATTTTCTCACATGAACCTCTACCTATATATATATATATGCCCTGTCAAGCAGAACGGGGAGCATCCACGTGAAGCTTTGATCATAGATTGTCAAAACGATCACCACACAACCTGTTGGTCAAAAGATCTACAATCTAAAGCGTAGAGGAAACATACCGAACATGTAAAGTACATGCCAAAACCATGTCACGAAAAAAATGCAAGTCAATCTCCAAGTGTTTGCGGCGCTGATAAAACACCGGGTTGACTGCTAGATATGTACCTCCAATATTGTCACACCAAAGAGATAGTGGACAAGTCAACATAATGTGTAAATAATGTAATATAGATGTAATCTATCAAAAATCAGCAGTTGTATGAGCAAGCGCTCGGTACTCGGCCTCTACACTCGACCTATCAACCGTTTGTTGTTTCTTGGAATCCCAACTAATAAGGTTGGACCTAAGAAAGACACAATAATTTGTGGTAGAACATCAATCATCATCACTATAAGCATGTAAGTCAACACAAGTAGACCGATGTATACATAACCCATGAGAAATGGTACCCTTAAGATACTGCAAAATCCGCTTGACAGCGGCCCAGTGTCGATTATTAGGTGTGGGTGTCTGAAGGAACTGTGACACCTTACTAACCACATAAGCAATCTATGGTCATGTCAATGCAAGATACTATAACGCACCAACAGCTCTCCGATACATAGTAGGGTCTGATAAAGGATTACTAGTATGTAGGGAAAGCTATCAACCGGAAGAGACAGGAGTAGATAATGGTGGACAATCAACAAGACCAGTGCGTTATAGTAAATTAAGTAAGTAGTCTTGCTGAGATAAGTGTAAAACATCCTGAGAAAATGTGGCCTAAATGCCTAGAAAATATGACCACAATCCTAAATCCTTGAACTCAAATTGAGAATGTTAGTGCCCAATCAAGCCAGTAACAAAATCAGACGAGCTCCCAGTAATAATGATGTCATTAACAAAGATCGTGACATAACAGAGTATCAAATCCCGACTATAAACAAAGATAGATACATCAGAAAGACAGTAGGTAAAACGATGAGCAAGTAGAGCGGTTATTAGCTTAGAAAACTAAGCTCTATGAGCCTCCTTTAGGCCATAAAGATCCTTCTAAAGATGACAGACATAACGTAGTCTGGATGAGTCAACAAAGCCTGGGGTGGGGCATATACACTGTCCCAGTGTAGTTAATACCCCAAGTCTGATGAAAGCCCTTGGCAAAAAGCCGAGCTTTATAACGACTCACCGATCAATCAGGATTATGTTTAATCATGTAAACCCACTTACAATAAACAATTATGGCATCAGTGGGAGCCTGAACAAGATGCCAAGAGCATCAATCACAACACGTATCCCATCCCACCAAACAGACTGTTGTGCCTGTCAAAATGTGGAAGGTTCAGTGGTGGGAGTAGTAGATACATGAAAAAGAACATTGTCACACCCCAACAGATAGCGGAAACATCGGGGCAGGATGAACGAGATTGCTCGAAACTTTATAACGCTAGTAAGTGACAAGTATTTAAATAACAAAATTTCGTTTTATCGATGGTGATCAAGTACAACGGTTTGAAATCAAATACAACATGTTTGAAGGAGATACAAGTACAACAACAATTCTAATACAAAATTTAGACGAGTATCTAAGTCATACAACTCATTTCCAACGTCATCATCATCAACAATCAACCTGCAATACATGTTAAAGTGTAGTTCAACACACAAGGCATTGGCGAGTATACAAGTTTGAATAGTAGCATCGTATAAACGTTTTAAACAAATCTTCATGCATAAATGTCTAATCTCAAGGCTAACATACATTAAACTATCATGCAATTATATAAGTCAACCCAAAGTTTTCTGCTAGCGTAATCTATTCATAGCAATGAAAAGACCGTATGTGTTTAACTTAACATGACCTCAAGTTTATGGGCGGTGCATCACTCCTATAGCGCTATACATGTTAAGGGAGGCTTGATCGAAGTTAATGACTAAGTTAAGCATGTCAAGTATAAGCATGTGTGATTTCAAGTTTAGCATAAAGAGCATGTATAAAGATTGTTTTGTGATTTATGTATAAGCATGTTTGTGTGATTTTGCATAAAGTACATGTATTGCACCCAAATATGTAAAAGCAAAACGGGGCCGAGTATACTCACGGTTTTACAAAGCTTCCTTTGTTATTCCCGTGAAGAGTTGGAGAGTTTGGAGGATGGAATACCAAGGTTACCCTACATGGGGTAAACGAAGGTGTGTTAGTATTCGAAGGTTAACGGAGGATTCGGATTCGGAATTAAAGTATGCAAAAGTCTGTATATGAGAAAGTAATTATCTAGACTTAAACCCTTGTTCTTGACACTATAAGTCTCGTATGGGTTGATGCGATTTCATAGGTCAAGATACCCACTAGAATCGTTAACGAGAGGTTCAAGACTTAGATAATATAACATATTACCATGACAAGTAACCATGTTGATTATCATCAAGAATTCGGTTATGTATATATATATATATATATCGTATAGATTATATAATAATTCTAAGCTAAGTCCATCAAGATTATCATAGATTGTTATTTAAGTCAAGCTTGGAGGTAGGAGGATAACCATCCTTTAACCTCATTTGTAAGATTCATCAATACACAAATCATCACAAGGATGATTCGGATGGTCATGAATGAAAGGAAATGTACAACTTCTCGCTATACCAAGTAGCCAAGCATGCCTTAACCCGGGTGAGCCATTCCCGACATAGAAAGACTTAACTAAGTGTCGAAGGCTAGACGGGGTTAAGTCACTTTGGGTCTAGCAAACCACTAGGGATAGCAAGATAAAACACAAGTCTTGTCACAAGATCATGACAAGCTTGTATTGTTTCATCACTTGTGGGTTGATAACCCTATCAAAAATAGAAAGTTTGGAGGTGATTTACACCTCTGATTTGTATGAATCAATCTTGTCCAAGCTTACTAACCATGGACTTAATTAGTAACACAAGAAGAACATATTTGTATGACAAAACATAAGTTTAATGAAAGTTTGTAAAGTATTCTTACAAAACAGAAAGTTGGACCTCAAAATGGTGATGTTCCACCTTGGTTTGCCATGGAAAATCTGTGGAAACACTCCTAGAGGTGTTCCAAGCTTTGTAGAGGAAGAATTGGTGAAGAAAAGATAGAGAAAAGTGAGTTTGAACTCACTTTTGTACTTAGAAATTTTTGCCTTGAACTTGAATTTCTAGAGCTTTTGAGAGTGTTTTGATGATTTAGAAGTGTTTGGAAAGTGAAAAGGATGTGGAAAAAAGTGAGTTTGAACTCACTTTTGTACTTAGGAAGCTTGTTTATATAGTGGGTATTTAGGGTTTTGAGTTTAATGAGGTTTAAAGGTGATTGGTGAGTAAAAATCTGGGAAAAAGTGACCGACCCGTATGCTAGAAACAACTTCCTGTAGATTGAGGTCTCTCGCCGCCCGCGAGAGGCAAGGCCTCTCGTGCCCCGCTAGAGCCTCCATTTAGGAAAATTTCATTTTTTGCAAGTTGGCCGCTGAACTTTGGTTTTTCCCTCATTTTAAGCTAAAACTTGGTGTTTTGGCATGTTTTTAAGTATATATCATATGTAAGCATAACTTAAGTATCGAGAATGAATATATGTATGAGTATTTGCACATATAACAAGTATTGGTTTGTATGTAAACATGTATTTTACAATCGAATGCATGTAAGACAAGTATGTATAAAGTATGAATTTCATTACGATCAAAGTCTCGGATTACAAATCTGGAAATGAAATACGAATGTGATATGAATACGAGTTTCCATTAATGAAAAATAAGATTACACTTTCAAAATAAGGAAAGTACAAAATGTGAACCGTTACAGTCTCCCCTACTTTAGGAAATTTTGTCCCGAAATTTATTCAATAGAAAGTCTTTGAAAAAGGCAATATGGTTAAAATGTTTGGTCAAAATCGAAGTTTTGAAGTTTAAATTCTATATAGGGTTTATGTGTAAGCGTGTTTAAAAAAATGGAAATCTTGAGGGATGAAAAGGTAGGTTTGTAAAAGTAATTCATTTGACTATGTGATTCGCGACATCAATCGTAAGTAAGTGTAAGAATAAGTAAAATGTGTATGTGTGTGTATAGGCAAAACGAGTTTACCGAATTTGAACAACTCTATGGGAGAAGTGTATTAAGAAATATGCGGCCTAAGAAGAGATGTCGAGATAACCGAGATGAGATGGAGCATAACCAACAACTATACACGTAGTAGACTTGGGTGAGAATTCATCCACTCGAGTATCACCTAGAAACGGATATCACAAACACCCAAAGGTACGAAGAAGAGAGTAATCGGGACAAGATCCAAATTGGACCTCGTACGGAGATGAGTGATAAAGAACCGATTATGGTAATAGGATAATAAGGAAGGCACCAGTGGCAGATACATCATACCGAAATTTCTTTGGTAATCGAGCACGAAAAAATAAAGCTCGAGCTACCTTAGAAGATGGCGGTTTTTCCGCTCAGCAACCCCGTTTTGTTGGGGAGTATAGAGAAATGAAATGCTATAAGCAATGCCAGAGTCTGAAAGAAATCGAGCCATAAAACCATGAATGAGCTCAGGAGCACCATCACACTGAAGATGTTTGATTGTGCTAGAGAAGAGATTCTTAACAAGCGGTTTGAAATGACGAAAGCAATCAGTATCCATCTCTAGACATAACATGCGAGGCACCCCAAATGTCACAATGTATAATATGTAAAGGTGAAGTAGAAACGAACACCTAGACAAAAGATCATCAAACGGATGACCTAAACAATAATGCCAACTCTCACGAGAAATATAAGTGAAAGCAGCAAGTGAATATAGCTGATGTGGATTACCACGTGTGTGATGGAAGAGATGCCCATCAAGAGTCTCAATGGACATACCAAGATATAAAAAAACAACAGTATTTTTACAGCATAATGTTATTGCCAATCGGGACTATAGGGTCATTGATTTTGTCTCAAAATGGAAACCAATATACTACCAAATACAATAGAAAGACCATTCTCAATCAACATTCCGTGCAACAGTGGCTCATGAGAATCGCATTGTCGTCGCCACTTTTTCTCTCCGTCATAACACAAAATACCCAAAACATAGTCAACACATGTATCTTAAATTTTATGTGAATGCATGAATAGTATGTGATTACCATCATACCATACTCCTAAAAACTTTATACCACGTGTATTTTAATTTGAAATAAATTCCACCGACTTACTGTGAAAATCAACTCAAAGTAATCACCAACTTAAATCAACTCCATGGACAAAAAGCGATCTTGGTAATACTCAATCCACTTACTTTCTTGATTTTCTTTTTTTTCTTCTTCTGATGATGACCCATCTTACAGGGGCGGACCTACCTTATTGGTAGGGGTGGCCTCCGCTACCTCTTAGCGTTCCGACAGTAGTGTAAATTTTTGAAAAATTTGATATTTTTTTGATCTTATGTGTTTTGATTGGTGTATTTAATTAGTTACAGATTATTGAATATTAATTTTGGTTAAAATTCACTGATATAAGTATAAAACATGTTCCATTGATTCGTTTTTCTATAAAGTGAATTATGAATAAAATCAACTATAAACGAAAGAATTTACAATAAATAAAATATGAAAAGTAAACTCAGAAAGTTAATTTAAAGGGTCAGGTTGAGGATTCCTGTAAAAAGACAATTTTCATAAAAAGTGTGAGAAGTCATACAAATTGACATGTAGGAATCACGTTTTAGACTTTGGCATGATGTTTATGATGCTTTGGCAAGAAAAAGATCAAACATAACAATTTTATAGGCAAGAAATTTAAAACACAACTAAGACACACTACTTAACACTTAAAACACCATACTTAATGTTCTTGGCATTGTGTTTTAACTTTTAAGCCTTGAATTTATTGTATTGTATCTTAATTGTTATGTTTGGCGTTATTCGTCCCAAAACATCATGTCTAAGTCAAAAATATAATACCTACATATCAATTCATATGACTTCTCACACTTCTTATGAAAAATGTCCTTTTTTATAGGAATCAAAACCTCAATTATTTAAAATCATTCCTTGTAGTTAATGATAATATTATGTTGTGTTTTGTGAAGTCACGAGTATATAAGAACACTAAACAATTAATATACTAAACATGTAACTATTGTAAAACAATGGCCTAATAGCAACCAATATACGATATACGTAGACAAGAATTATAGAAATTATATAGAGAGAAAGATAGAAAGAAGAATTGAAGAACTCATTCTTATTGGATATGAAGTATGAACTACATATGCCTCTATTTATAGGCTCACAAAGATGGGAGTTAAGTACTTAGAGAGTCACCACATTTGAAGACATATGAGTTAAGTACTTGGAGAGTCACCACATTATGAAGACATGTGTGTAGTCACACATTAAGATAATAATAATTCATAATACTCCCCCTTGACTATCCACGTGACAACATAATATATTATTCTTATAATACGCTTGGTGCAGCGCGTATTATTCTCCCCCTAATGATTTAAGCTCCTTGATTCGACGCATCCCGATCCCATGAACCAGTTTCTTGAATTTAGATGTCGGAAGTGATTTAGTAAACAAGTCTGCCAAATTGTCGCTAGATCGAATTTGTTGGACAGTAATATCTCCATTCTTTTGCAAATCACGTGTGAAAAAGAACTTTGGTAAAATGTGCTTCGTTCTGTCTCCTTTGATGTGTCATTCCTTAAGTTGAGCAATGCATGCTGCGTTGTCTTCATGTAAAATTGTTGGTCCCTCATCTCTCATAGAAATGCCACAAGACCTACAAATGTGTTGTATTACATTCCTTAACCAAACACATTCTCAGCTGGCTTTAATGAATCGCCAATATTTCTGCATGATTAGATGATGTGGCTGTGGTTGTTTGCTTTACAGAACGCCATGAAATAGCAGTACCTCCATTTGTGAATAAATATCCAGTTTAAGATTTTCCAGTGTGAGGATCAGACAAATACCCTGCATCAGCAAAACCAACCAAACTTGTTTTCGATTGATTAGTAAAATATAAACCCATATCGTTTGTACCTTGAAGGTATCGAAATATTTGTTTTACCCCATTCCAATGCCTCTTTGTTGGGCATGAACTATATCTTGCCAATAAATTTACAGAAAATGATATATCTGGTCGTGTATGACTGGCAAGTAACATTAGTGCACCAATTGCACTTAAATATGGTACTTCTGGACCAAGAATTTCCTCTCCATCATTCGAAGGTCGGAATGGGTCTTTCTCGACATCAAGAGATCTTACAACCATTGGAGTACTCAATGGATGTGATTTTTCCATATAGAACCTTTTGAGTAACTTTTGTATGTAGTTTTGTTGATGCACAAGGATTCCACCCTTAAGATGTTCGATTTGTAACCTGAGACAAAATTTTGTTTTGCCAATGTCTTTCATTTCAAATTATTTTTTCAAATATTCAACCGCCTTTTGGAGCTCCCTTGGAGGTCCAATTATATTCAAGTCATCAACGTATACAACAATTATAACATATTCAGATTTTGACCTTTTTATAAAGATACATGGGCATATTGAATCATTTTTATAACCTTCTTTCAACAAATACTCATTAAGGCGATTATACCACATACGCCCAGATTGTTTTAGCCCATATAATGATTTGTTTAATTTAATTGAAAGATGTTCTCGAGAACTAGATGTACATGAGTTTGGCAATTTGAATCCTTCAGGGAGTTTCATGTAAATATCAGTATCAAGTGATCCATAGAGGTAGGCTGTCACAACATCCATTAGACGCAAGTCAATCTCTTCTTGTATTACCAGACTAACAAGATAACGAAAAGTTGTCGCATCCATCACCGGAGAATATGTATCCTCATAATCAATCCCAGGTCTTTGAGAAAAATCCTTGTGCTACTAATCTTGCCTTGTATCGTACGATTTCATTTTTCTCATTATGTTTTCGCACAAAGACCCACTTATATTTGATAGGCTTTACACCTTCAGGTATAGGGACTACTGGTCCAAAAGTTTATTGAGGGAATCTAATTCTGTCTTAATTGTGTCTTTCCACTTTGGCCAATCATTTCTTTTTTTACATTCCTCAATAGATTTTGGTTCTTGATCCTCATTATTTTCCATTACTTCTAGCGCTATGTTATATGAAAAACTGTTATCAACGTTGATTTCATTTCGGTTCCATACATTTCTAGGCATGATATAATTTATTGAGATCTCTTCGTTTTCAGGTACCTGGGGTTCTTCCGGAACCATCATGTCTAGTGTCTCTTCAAGAGACTCTTTTCTTGGCATTATCATTACCTCGAATTGACCATCTCCATTATTTGCTCCTTTTTTCTTTCGAGGATTTTTATCTTTAGAACCGATTGGTCTACCACGTTTGAGGCATGAATTAGACTCATTTCCAACATGTGGTTGTCCTTCTGGGACACTTATTTTTACTGGAGCATTAGCAGCTGGTATGTGTGACTTAGTCACTCTCTTTGGGTCAGTGAATGCGTCTGGTAATTGATTTGCTAATCTTCGTAAATGAATTATCCTTTGAACTTCTAGTTCACACTGTTTAGTTCGAGGATCAAGATGGGATAATGATAATTCATTTCAACTTATATTATTATTTTTCAGCTGCTTTTCATCTCCCCCTAATGTTAGGAATGTTGTTTCAACAAAATGACAATCACCAAATCGAGCCGTAAATAAATCACCTGTTGATGGCTCTAAATACTTAATGATTGATGGTGATTCATAACCAACATATATTCCTAATCTCCTTTGAGGTCCCATCTTTTTGCGTTGTAGTGGAGCGATAAGAACATATACGGCACAACAGAAAATCTTTAGATGGGAAATATTTGGTTCCTGACCAAAAACCAACTTTAATGGGGAGGAAGTGTGGTAACCCGTTGGCTTGATGCGAATTAGTGTTGCTGCATGTAAAATTGCATGCCCCCAAGAAGATGCTGATAGTTTTGATTTCATAATCATTGGTCTTGCAATCATTTGAAGTCGCTTGATAAGCGATCCAGCAAGTCCATTTTGTGTATGTACATGAGGTACAAGATGCTCTACACTTATGCCAATAGACATGCAGTAATCACTGAAGGTTTGGGATGTAAATTCACCAGCATTGTCCAACCGAATTTTCTTTATGGGATAATCTGGAAAATGTGCTCTTAGCCTTATTAATTGAGCAAGTAGTCGTGCAAATGCCATATTGCGACTTGATAGTAAACTCACATGTGACCATCTAGTTGATGCATCAATTAAGACCATAAAGTATCTAAATGGTCCACTAGGAGGGTGTATAGGCCCACATATATCCCCATGTATTCTTTCTAAAAAACTCAAGGATTCTGTACATACCTTAACTGGTGATGGGCGAGTGATTAACTTTCATTGTGAGCATGCAACACATGTAATATCCTTAGATTGAAGAATCTTTTGGTTCTTCAAAGAATGACCACATGAATTTTCTATAATTTTTCGCATCATTATCGATCCGGGATGGCCTAACCAGTCATGCCAAATTATAAAATTTTCTCGATCCATAAACTTATGGTTTATGATTGTATTCGATTCAACTGCACCAATTTTAGTAGAATACAAACCAGATTAAAATGCAGGTAACTTCTCTAATATATGCTTTTTACCTGAAATCATACTTGTGACTTGAAGGTACTCATCATGTCCCTCACTTGTAGTCTCAAGGTGATATCCATTTAGACGGATATCTTTAAAGCTTATTAGATTTCTTTGAGATAGTGGGGAAAATAATGCATTGTTAATTTTGAGCAAAGTTCCACTTTGTAGAAGTACATAAGCTTCTCCAAAGCCTTCTATTAATTTTGTTTTCCCGGATATAGTACCAACGCTTGCTTCTTTCATTATTAAACTAGAAAAATAATTCTTTTTCTTTAGAATCGTATGCGTAGTAGCACTGTCTATTAAACATACATCTTCACCACTAATAAGACGTTTAGTTGAACACTTCATATGCTTCAAAACAGAACAAAATTTCATAAATATGGTTCAAACATAACAAATCCCATAAAATGTCTCGATAAAACATTAAGGAAATAACATAATTTTAAATATAATCATTCACACGTAAGGAAAATTGCAAGCATCCAACTGGTTAGTATCAGCCATGATATCAACAAAATCCAATTTTTCTTGCTCGATAAGGAAATCAACATAATCCAGATTAGTTGCATTAGTAAGGTCCTTTTCACCACTTGGGACATCGACATTTCCATATGCATATGTGAAATTTGTCTCTATTTCTTTTCCTTTTTCTTTTATAGATTGTTTGTAAAGCTCTACCAAGTGTCTGGCTGTACGACATGTACCAGCCCAATGGGTGTTACTTCCACATCGATAGCATGCATTCGATGGGGTTCCTTTTACTTTTTCCATCATTGGATTTATTTTCATAATCATGCAACTTCTGGTGGGTTTCTTTAACACCATTATAATTCCCCCGACCATATCCATATCCACATCCACGTCCACGTCCACGACCATGACCACGACCATGACCATGACCACGCCCACGTTGATAGCCACGACCACGTCCGTGACTTCCACTTTGGTCATTATATGTTGTCACATTCACTTCAGGGAATGGAGTTGGACCAACCGGACGAGTTTCATGGTTTTTCATTAGTAGCTCATTATTTTGCTCAGCCACAAGCAAACATGATATTAAGTCACTGTATTTGGTGAAGCCCCTTTCACGATATTGTTGTTGCAAGACAATGTTTGAGGCATGAAAGGTGGAGAATGTTTTTTCCAACATCTCCTTATCAATAATATTTTCACCACATAGAATCAATTGTGACGTGACATTGCCGAGTTATACTCACTTATAGACTTAAAGTCTTGCAACCTTAAATTGAGCCATTCATAACGAGCTCTTGGTAATATTACTGTTTTCTGATGGTCATACCTTTCTTTCAAATTGGTCCACATGACGAGTGGATCTTTGATAGTGAGATATTCATTTTTCAAGGACTCATGAATATGGTGGCATAAGAAATCATTGCCTTTGCTTTATCTTGGGTATTTGTTTTATTTTATGCTTTAATTGTTTTCCCAAAGTTATTGGCATTTAGATGGATTTCAGCATCCAAAGCCCATGACAAATAATTTTTCCAGTGATGTCCAAAGCCATAAACTAAAGCTTTGCAAGATTCGACATAGCGAACTATATTAAAGAAATACGCATGAATTAATGCATGTTATTATAATCAAATAAAATTTAGTAACCATTATTGACTATAAAATAAAACAAGACTAACAAAAAACAATAATAATGTATTAAGTCATTACCAATTAAAGTTTGTTTACATATATTTGTATATGATATATCCATGCATATAAAGATATTAGGTTTGTTAATAGATGGAAGAGACCAATAATTTAAAATACATATATCTTTTACTTCATCAAAATTCTCCCTCTTAATTATTATTATGCTAAACAATGATATACTAATGTCGCGTTGTGATAACATAATAAACTATATATAGTTTTATTTATTTAATTATTTTTTTATGTTTTATAAACTTAAATAAATCCAAACAAATAAATATGTTAATTACATGACTTAATATAATTAGTTCTATAAGCTTCACAAAACTCATCAAGTTAAAAACAATCATTTATCATATCTTAATTTTATCTCATCATAACTGGCATAAAAGGAATTTTAACAAATATAATCAAGGTAAATATAATAAAGAAAAATATGTGTTTTTAACTATATCTTTCTATGAAAAACTTTTATGATTCATTAAAAACAAAACTTTTGATTGTGAAAGATGGAATAAAGTTCCATGGCTTAACATTAAAGGAAATTAGAAAACTATTTTCACCCCTTATTGTTTAGATTAAACAAAAATATATAACCAATAATATCATAATGGTCCTTTTAACAAAACATTGTATGAATTGCAATATACGTTTAAGAGAATGAAGAACAATGAAAGTTAATATACCTTGTAATAATACGATCTAACTCCAAAAGCAAGTCGTGCTGATAACGTGTTGTAAAACAACGGCCTAATAGCAACCAATATACGATATATGTAGACAAGAATTATAGAGATTATATAGAGAGAAAGATAGAAAGAAGAATGAAGAACTCATTCGTATTGATATGAAGTATGAACTACATATGCCTCTATTTATAGGCTTACAAAGATGGGAGTTAAGTACTTAGAGAGTCACCACATTATGAAGACATATGAGTTAAGTACTTGAAGAGTCATCACATTATGAAGACATGTGAATAGTCACACATTAAGATAATAATAATTGATAATATAAATAAATAAATATGATGATACTAATATTTGTATTAGTGTAATTGGTTTTATTATTATTATTATTATTATTATTATTATTATAGTTTGAGAAGTTGTTAGCTACAGTAAAAATTATATTGACATGTAGATGACTAATAAGCATAATCATATTCAACCATGTAGAATGTGATGTCATTTCATTAATTCATATATATATTTTATATGAAAAAACTAAATTACAATTGTTGAAATTTTCATGACTTTTGTATTGATTTAATTAATTATATTTTTAGGTTACATCCTTATTTTATAATTAAAATGAATAACTAGCAAAAAGACCTGCGTGCGTTGAGGCGCGAGAACATTGTAAACATTGAATAGATTAGTACAAACGTTATGTGATGCGTTAACTATATGAAAAACGTGTTTCGACGTATCTGATCGAATTTAATGTAACCTATATAAGTATTCTGATTGGATCAAAACATAAAGTAAATCAAATTTATATCGTACAATCATAACGTATTATATGTGACCCAACTTATATATAAACAAAGGTAGCTGGTATAACGGAAAAACAGACACGTATAATCAAAAGAGATTAATTAGAGTTTTTGAAAAAAGGGAAAAAAGAAATCAAAATTTGACTTCACTCTATTTGAAACAAATTTACGAAAGATTAATAAAATAAGCACGAAAACATATTATATTTGACCTGATTTGTTTTCCAAAAAAAAACGTCGAAACATACAACATCTTGAATTTATACTAAAACACACATAAAAATATGCACGTAAAAATGTTTTTTAAACTAAAGCGTATCAGATTTGACCTACCTTATCACACCCCGACCCGCAGCGGAAATAAAATTCGGGCATAATTGGGTTATCACCAAAGGTCATGACATTACTAAAAGGTTTCATATTTATTAAATTGGAATTTAAACTTCAAATATCCAAAATAAGGAAACATACAAGCACAAATACACATTGTTCTAAACATAATATATTTTATTAATCTTCTAAGGCCATTCCTATTTGTTCCCCTCCTCAGCCTATCCACATGTATCATGCGTAAGACAAAGGTTTGGGTCAACAAAAGTTGACGAGTGAATCTAAGTAAAACAATTTAAACAATTGGTATATCAATTATTTAAATAAAAATTTGTGCATGAATCATAAGTGAGCATATGTATATATGTAAACAATCACAAACCACATAATATCCACAATGAACACATGACATGATGAATGATGAACTTGAGATCAAGGCTCAATCAAACGGAGCCGATCTAATGAGGCACCGATGCTCAACTCGTATCCCACGAGAAACTGATGGGCCTTAAATGAATGATTGTATTGAAATGATAAAATGTAACCACACATAATCACACCAACAAAAATACACATTTGATCACGTAATGATGTTAGGAAAAGTGTTTAAATAAATAAATAAAACATGTACGACACATGATACCCCAAAACGTGATTAAAAAAGGAAGTTTGTAAGGATTCACTTACAGTAGGTGCGTTCCTTGCTTGTTAACGAATGCGCACGAATTTGAGAATGTGATCAACGAACGAATACTAACCTAAAATAATAACACGATAATTCAATAAATATAAACGATTTAATATTTCGATTTAATACTTTTGTTAGATTTTTAGGTTACTTTTGTGGTATTTTGTTGGGATTTTAAAACCTTTGAAATTGCATTTTTAAGTGTTTTTAATTAATTTTTAACTAATATATAAATATATAAGTAATATAAGTAAATAGAATAATAAAATATTAAAATAAAATAATATTAAAAAAACCTTGTCAGGTCTGACAAGGAGACCTGACCGGTTCGACTGATGATTTAGGCAGCGTGTAGTGAGGGCCGAACTCGTGACCTCTCGGTTGCGTGCACGCAGCTCTTCCAACTGAGCTACGTGTCTAACCCGTTAGATTCTTGATTTTTATTTCTCTTATACATTTATTAAGTTAATTCAGAAATTATTACTTTTAAAAAGATTTTTAAATGGTCGGACCGGTGAGAAGGATTGGCCTCGAACCCATGACCTCGGTATTATTTTGCACCCAACCCATCCAACTGGGCCAACCGGACGAGTTTCATGGTTTTTCATTAGTAGCTGCGCAGCCACAATCAAACATGATATTAAGTCACTGTATTTGGTGAAGCCCATTTCACGATATTGTTGTTGCAAGACAATGTTTGAGGCGTGAAAGATGGAGAATGTTATTTCAACATCTCCTTATCAGTAATATTTTCACCACATAAAATCAATTGAGACGTTTCTAAATATTGCCGAGTTATACTCACTTATAGACTGAAAGTGTTGCAACCTTAAATTGAGCCATTCATAACGAGCTCTTGGTAATATTACTGTTTTCTGATGGTCATACATTTCTTTCAAATTGGTCCATAGGATGAGTGGATCTTTGATAGTGAGATATTCATTTTTCAAGGACTCATGAATATGGTGGTGTAAGAAAATCATTGCCTTTACTTTATCTTGGGTATTTGTTTTATTTTTTGCTTTAATTGTTTCCCCAAGGTTATTGGCATTTATATGGATTTCAGCATCCAAAGCCCATAACAAATAATTTTTTCCAGTGATGTCCAAAGCCATAAACTCAAGCTTTGCAAGATTCGACATAGCGAACTGTATTAAAGAAATACGCATGAATTAATGCATGTTATTATAATCAAATAAAATTTAGTAACCATTATTGACAATAAAATAAAATAAGACTAACAAAAAAAATAATAATGTATTAAGTCATTACCAATTAAAGTTTATTTACATATATTTGTATATGATATATCCATGCATCTAAAGATATTAGGTTAGTTAATAGATGGAAGAGACCAATAATTTGAAATACATATACCTTTTACTTCGTCAAAATTCTCCCTCTTAATTATTATTATGCTAAACAATGGTATACTAATATCGCATTGTGATAACATAATAAACTACATATAGTTTATAGATTAATAAACAAGTAAACACAATCTGGTAATTAACGAAAATATAACCAGTAATGAAATACTAAATTATACTACAAGTGTGTTTTGTTTTATTTATTTAATTATTTGTGTACGTTTTACAAACTTAAATAAATCCAAACAAATAAATATGTTAATTACATGACTTAATATAATTAGTTCTATAAGCTTCACAAAACTCATCAAGTTATAAACAATCATTTATCATATCTTAATTTTATCTCATTATAATTGGCATAAAGAGAATTTTAACAAATATAATCAAGGAAAATATGATAAAGGAAAATGTGTGTTTTTAACTGTATCATGAAAACTCTTAGGATTCATTAAAACAAAACTTTTGAGTGTGAAAGATGGAATAAAGTTCCATGTCTTAACAATAAAAGAAAATAGAGAACTATTTTCACCCCTCGTTGTTTAGATTAAACAAAAATATATAACCAATAATATCATAATGGTCCTTTGAACAAAACATTATATGAATTACAATATACGTTTAAGAGAATGAAGAACAATGAAAGTTAATATACCTTGTAATAATACGATCTAACTCCAAAAGCAAGTCGTGCTGATAACGTGTTGTAAAATAACGGCCTAATAGCAACCAATATACGATATATGTAGACAAGAATTATAGAGATTATATAGAGAGAGATAGAAAGAAGAATTAAAGAACTCATTCTTATTGATATGAAGTATTAACTACATATGCCTTTATTTATAGGCTTACAAAGATGGGAGTTAAGTACTTAGAGAGTCATCACATTATGAAGACATATGAGTTAAGTACTTGAAGAGTCACCAATTTATGAAGACATGTGGATAATCACACATTAAGATAATAATAATTCATAATAGTAACTAATTTATTTTTATTTCGAGGTTTTTAGAAAATGAAAAAGATATATGGATCTCACATTTGAAGAACGGTTACATGAAAGTCAATGAAATAAGTGAAATTAATTGGAACTCTTATAATTCTTGGTGAGCTACTAAAACCATTTGATTTTTGGGCTTCTTGATTAACCACAGCTAATGCGGCAGTGGTAGAGTGATTAGGAAAAAGAATTAGTGTTCTTTGTGACTCACGTTCGATTCCTACTCTCCTCATTATTTTATGTGGCATCCTGATGAAGAGCGAATATGGGTGGCATCGATTCAACTTGGATGGAAGGCGAGGATTTACTGATTATTCCACTGTCGTATCTTCGGGCGTGTGGAGGTCAGGTTTCCACTCATCTGAGGAGAGCAAAGGGGCTGGCGGCGGTCGAGTAGTCGACCTTGACCACAACGCCCAGTGTCACGATGGTTGACACGTCGTTCTTTACCGTTAAAAAAAGACTTGGTTAGCCACAGAAAACCGAATCATAAGGGATGAACTTTGGATGAGAGTTAAAGGTTGAAGTATTAAATGGGCTTTAGTCCAATCGGTGCAAAGAAAAAGTTCATGGCCTACAAAGAATATTAAATTCGGCTAGGAGATTTTTGGGGTGATCATTGGTTGACGATAGCCTTCTTGGTGGTTGTTGGTACATTCGACAACAATTTTGGGGGGATCACACATTGGGGTGGGGGGGATCACACAACACGGGTTCGACGTAGAAGTTCAACATACCGAACAAAGGGCAACCCCTTTCCTACTTGACACGAAAATCAAGGTTATCAATCGAGTACATGATGCGAGGCTAATTTTCTCTAATCATCTACGGGTGTAAGGTTCATATAAGTTTTGCACATATTTGGTTTATGTAGTGGATCTTATTTTATTTTTATATGTGACGACAAAAATTTAAATAGTTAATTTAAATAATATGTGTGTGTTTTGAGTTCTATCTTTTTAATTACATTCAGTTAATACAAAAGCTAGAAGTGGGTTGGATGAATAAAAAGGGTTGATTTGACACTTATAAATTGGGTAATTGACTGAAAGTTGAATTTGAAATTATTATTTGAATTCGGTTCCTTAAAATTTTAGGGCTTCAAGTCCGCTTTGAACAATGAACACTCGAAGTTTCACGATATATAAGGATTTTTCGCATTTGAAAAGAAAGAATTGACCACAATAAATATATAAAGGAAGAAATATAGTGGATTGGTTTAAAAAACAAAGAACTACAGTGGGTTGAATATCCAAACCGAATACGAATTTAGTTTATGAATTGTATTCCAACCGGCCTAATTATCTGAAATCCAAATATATAATTTTATATTTTATAAAATAAACATGTATAATATATTTGTTTATCATTGTTTTTATTTCTACACTATTTCTTAAAGATTTCTGTAAAATTTAAGTAATTACAATTTATAAATATAATGCTTATGATACAATACTTAATTAGCATAATAAATGGGCAAAATTGTCTTTTCAAAGACTAATTAAATTCAAATAAGCTCCAAGGATAAATTACCTAAGACCGTGGGGGTGTGGGCTTGGGTTGGGGGCGTGGGCAGCTAAGCAATGCCACTTTAGCCACACCGAGCTAGCGTGGCTAGCGGCGTTGTCTCGTTGGCGTGGCTATGGTGCCTGGCGTGGGACGGGTTAGGGTAACGACTTGGCTGGCTAGGATTGGGTCGCTGAATCAGACCGCTTGGGCTAGCCGTTGTGGATGGCGGTTTTATCTAAACCAACTCCAATTTTAAAAAAAATTACTATTTTTTACCTATACATTGGGATTAAAAAAACCCAAGCCCGATTGGTGTACCCGAAACATACGGGTTGGGTATACCCGAAGCCCAATGGGTATGGGCTTAAAAATGAAAAAAATCCGGGTACGGGTACATATATGGGATTTAGTGATACCCACCCGATACCCAGCCCATTTACCTGAATAATACCCGAAAGCCTCATATTATAAATTTCCATATATATAAACTTAGTACATGTACTTATTACCTTCTCTATAATACTAGGGTCTAGTCTTCTAGTCATATATGGATATGTATTTGGCATGTGCTTAGTGAACAAAATACATATTAAACTTTGCTTCTTGGCTGAAGAGACTCTTCAAAATCCTAACAGATCAATATTTAGTGCCAATTATGTGAGATTAAATCTATTCATTATCGAATAATGACACCTTATTCATCTTTCTTTTTCCTACTTTTCTTTCTCTTCTAGCTCCTTCCATTTGAGTAGCTCCTTTTCCTCTTATTCAGGAACTTCAGCGAGGAAGTCCGCTAGGACCTGTCCCTTCATGGCGGTTCTTGTCTTATATTCGATTGAATGTTCTCCCAGCTCCACTGCCCATTTGGCGAGTCGGCCGGAGAGCTCAGGTCTCCTCAATACTTTTTGAAGGGGCTGGTCCGTGAAAAGAACTACTTTGTGTGCCTAGAAGTACCTTCTCAGCCTTCTTGAGGCAAAAACCAGCGATAAGGTTAGTTTTTCCAGTGGTAGATATCTCTCCTCAGGTCCCTTAAGTGTCCTGCTAATGAAATATATTGGAATCTGCTTATCTTGCCTTTCCACCATCATGACGACACTGGATGTTGCTTTTGATGCAGATAAATACAACAAGAGCTCTTGCCCCGAGACGAGGGTGGCGAGAGTGGGCAAATTGCACACGAGCTCCTTCACTTCTTGGAAGGCTGTTTCAGCTTCCTGGCTCCAGCAGAACTTGCTGGTTTGTAGACAATCCTTCAAGACATTCATGAATGGGAGCGTTCTATCAGCTACCTTGGATAGGAAACGATTAAGTGTTATCAGCCTACCGTTTAGCTTCTGCATGTCTTTAAGGGACCTTGGGGATTTCATCTCCACCACCGCTTGTGTCTTTTCTGGTTTAGCTTTGATCCCCATAGTCACAATTACTCCGAAGAATTTCCCTTCTTCCACCCCAAAATAGCAATTTCCCGGGTTCTGTCTCATGTTTACCTCTTTCATGGTTCTAATAGTTTATGCGATGTCCACCAACATTAAAGTTTCTATCAAGATCTTTATTACAATATTATCCACGTATACTTCCAAGTTTCATTTTAACTGGTCCTAGAACAGTGTATTCATGAACCTCTGATAGGTTGCTCCTGCGTTTCTTAGCACAAATGGTATTTTTGTGTAGTAGAAAGTCCCTTCGTCTATCACAAACACCGTTTTTCTTCGTGCTCCAGGGACATCTAGATCTGGTGGTACCCCTTGTATGCGTCCAGGAAACATTTTAGGGGATACTAGGCTAGGGAGTCTACTTGCACATCTATTTCTGGTAGAGGGTAACAGTCCTTTGGGCAGGCCCTGATGAGGTCTTTTAATCTATGCACATTCTCCACCCTCCGTCTTTCTTACCAACCATTACTGAGTTTGAGATCCAGGTAGGGTATCTGACCTCCCTGACTATACCAACCTTGAGGAGTTTTCTGGTTTCCTCACATGTTGCTCTTCTTTTCTGTGGTCTCATGCTTCTTTTCTTTTGCTTAACCGGTTTTACCCAGCTATGGGTGTTGAGGAGTTGCTATGTCAGGTTGCGGGGGATACCACTCATGTCTAAGTGTTGGATGGCAAAGATGTCTATGTTGAAAAGTAATAGTTCTTTTAGGGCGCTTTTGCATGTGTCACTTAGGTGTGCTCCTACTCGTACAGTTTGTTCTGGAAATCTTTCGCTCAGGATCCACTCTTCTATCCCTTCTTTTCTAGGTTTCTTTTTAGTAATACTCTCTGAGACTGATGATACTACTTCATAGGAGAACTTCACCCAAGCAAGTCCTCTAGGGGTTTGGAATACAAGGGCACCGTGAGCAGTTGATGCTTGTGCCTTAAGGTCCCCAACGCCGGATGTTCCTAATATGACGTTATACTTGGAGGGTGACGTATTCTATGGTTCTTGTTTTATCACCCACACCCACCGTGAAAGGGAGCTTGATTTTCCCCACGTGGTGTGAGATGCTATTGTTGAATCCTGCATAGAGTCTTCTTCTAGCCTGTCCCGTATGTCTCTGTCGAATCTTAAGAAGTAGTGTTCGTATATTACCTCTACCCCACTCACCTTATGCCCTACTATCTTTGCCGAAATGTTGAGGGGGAGTTTCTATATCTCATGATCCTCCAGGTGAGGCATGAGTATAGGTGCCTTCATACAATCCTGAGGTCCTAGCACCCTTGCTTTTATGCTCTGGGTAGAGTCATACTCGTCCCTTCTTCTAATCATGACTACAAAACATCTTTCTCATTCCTCTACCTTTGTATCCTTCTGTCACACCACGGATTTCCAATCCAAATCCATACACAGGTGGGTCCGGTTAGGGAGTATCATGACGTCAATTGATAACATCATTGTCAATTAAACACGGCACAGCGGAGGTCTTCGAGTAAAATTACTATTACAAACCAAATGTTCGAAATACATAATAATATACAGGCTCGTAATAGAAGATCCACACGCGGACCACAAATTGTACAATTGAAAGAATGTAAAACAGACTTTGGGCAGATCTAGGATTTGCGAGATCCTCTTATCACTACCGAACACTTCCAGCTATTTTCGTATTGAACCTGCAAGCTTATTCTTTTGAAAATACATTAGCTTTCATGGGTAAATACACCCACTCATTTTGAAAACATTTAAAAATATGTTTTAAGTGCGTATCAGCACAAAATCTTTTATAACTTGGGAAAGTTGACATTGCAACCTTGTTAACAGATATGTTTGTCCATACATACAGGGCCTAGTGCGAAACTGAGACATGATTAACTACACACTACTTATGAACTCACGAAGGAGTTATCCCCTAGCGCTAAGGTCGTGGCCATTATCTAATGTAATGAGCCGAGGATATCCAGGACACGGTAGTTAACCCCCGATGTTTAAGTTATCAAACAAAACTGATTAAAACAGAATATGCGGATTTACTAGCCACAATCCTGCATTCGATTGATCCCATTTCTGACCAAGCGGTAATAATTTACCGTAACCTAAACCCGTATAGGGGAAATAAGTCGAGAGTATTTACCTGAGCTAGTCTTCTTTTAAATTTTGATAACTCAGCCGTACACAAAAGTACTAAGAACAGATTGCATTTACCGGAATGTCTCTAGTCTGGATTATGGCATAAGCTAACCAATTAAATACTAACGGTCTTATTTAAGTCATAGACTTAGACCGAGTAGTGTACATGATCAAAACGTATAACGCTTGATTAAACGATGATCGGATTGAATGTAGTTTAAACCCGACAAGTACTTTGACTTGTATAATATGGGTAAACTATAAACATTCTGGATTTTGAAACTTAAATGACAAGGTTAGACCCGTTTCAGTTAATTTCCGTAAAATAGTTACATATACTTAACCATACGCATATTAGCGATATCGGGTAACCGGATAAGTCATGGACAAGTTCTATATGCCATTATACTTTAAATAAGTTGTAATATCAGTAGGATGTCAACTTACATGCATGTTAAGGTTTAAAAATGAAGCTATGCCTCATAAGGGGATTTTGGTAATTATTTACCGTATAAAAGGAACTTGAATATAATTTAATTTTATAACTATAAGTATTCTGAAAAAATAACCTTATTTATGATATAATATCAGTAGGATATCAATTACATGTGTAATTTATCTTTTATGACCAAACTATGCACCGAAGGGGCATTTTGGTCATTTTACATAAAGTTTGTAAATTATTTGGGATTATGAGTTTATATGATGTACCTACTGTAAATATATTTAAAAGAAGTTTTAAAATCAGTAGGTAACAAGTCTTGGTCAAATAATATGGTTTAAAACCATACTATGCGCCGAAACGATGCTTATGTCGTAAAATGATGTTTTATGCGATGTTTAATGAAAACTGATGTTAAGGTCAGATTAAAATGTCTTAGATATGTTATTTAATATAACATATTAGTAGCTAAAAGACTTACTTTGAAAAGATTTGATTAAAACAAATTTATGAGCCACAAGGGCTTTATCGTCATTTATCGACATAATACAAGGACCTGTTTTTAAAATCAGTTTATAATCTGGTTTGGCATACCAAATAATCCTACTTATAATATGGTTTTCAGTGAGCTCTGTAGCTAGCTCCATTCACTGCCTCCAAAGTTGCAAGTGTGGTACTCATCACAGAGTCCTGAATCTTCGAAGGAAGACCCCGAATGTAGTGTTCGATCAAACGGTAGAAAGGCGTGAACAAATTGGGAACTAGTTGATTCAAATCGAGGAACTTCTTGTTATAGGTTATGTTATCTCCCTCTTTTTGCTTCAAGAAATAGAAATCATCCTCTAGTTTCTTAATTTCCCTTCTTGGACAGAAGCGTCTTGTCATGAGTTCTCGAAGTTCTTCCCAAGTTAGGGCTACAGCGGCTTCGGCGTCTCGTCTGCCCTTCTTAGCATTCCACCACGTGAGGGCTACTCCATACAAGCATCCAATAGCATAGCGCACTTTGCGGTCATTTGGACAATCACAGTTGAGGAAAGTACTATCCATCTCTTCGACCCAACAAAGGAGAGCAGTGACCCTTTCAGTTCTTTCGTACTTGGGAGGGTCACATGAGTTGAAGTGCTTGTAAGTGCACCTGGTGTTATTTGGGGAAGGGTTGGCAATGTTTTGACCTTCTTGGTTGGTTGGGTTGATGGGATTAGCGGCAAGGGCTTGTTGGACTTGAACCACGATGTTGGGAATTACGGCGGCTATCTGTTGAGCTATTTGAGCAGCCATGCGCTCACCAGATTTTCCTGACCTCCTACCTCCTCGTGAGTGTCTAGAAGACATCGATAGGAAATATGTAACGAGATTATGAGTTTGGCATTTGAGGTGTCATGTGTCATATAAAAGATTAATATCCATAAAACAAATGAGAGAAAAACAAATTCACTACATCCATAGGATGTCTTGGGCTTTGCTTATGTTTGGGCCTCCATATGTCTCCCATACTTTGGCCTAGGTATTCATGTGGGCCCCCATGACTACTGGGCTTTGTAGGGTTCACATTGGTGTTGGCCTGTTAACACTCGTGGCACCAAATGAGAATCGTAAAACATGATTGCAAGGTATAAAGTCGGAGGTGTCCAGGTGTAGACACAGTGACAACTCAAAGTGGGGTTAGTTCACACGACGTTTGGTGTGGCATGTTTTGGCCTTATAGGTCCTTCGTACTCTCATCGTTAGTCCCTAGGTAGGCAAACTAGTCCGTTATATGGGATTTATACGAATGCCAACCTAGACAGGACGTTTTGACTACCGGTACTTGTACCCTTCCAGTTACTACATGCCCGTCGTAGAACTCACTTTGATGAGATTGAAAAATGAAAACATCACAAAATCTTGAATAAGGAAATATGAGAATGTTTTAGATATTGAAACGTGCATGATGAATATATATGTAAGCATGTTATGTTTGACAATATGTATAACACATTAAATATCACACAAAATGATAGTGGAAGTGCTTGCATGCATTTGTGAGTGGAATAAATATAACACAAGTAAATATCATGAGTTCGCATGTAACCAAATAACACATAAGTAATTAAAATATAATCGACCATAGCATAGGCTCTAAGGGTCTAATAACCTATCCTATATTCCTATAATCAAAAGCTCTGATACCAATCTGTCACACCCTGACCCGCAACGGAAATGGTAGTCGGGGCATGATTGGGTTTTCATCAAAGATCATGACATTTACTATAATAAAGTTTCATATTTATTAATTCCAATTTAACAACAAACATACAAACACAACGTTCTAAACACATCATTCATAAACTCTTTATTTTTCTTCTAAGGCAAATTCCTATGTGTTCCTTACTTCAACCTGTCCACCTGTATGGTGTGTACAAAAAATAGAGATTTGGGTCAACAAAAGTTTGCGAGTGAATCTTATTTAATCATTTGAAAGAAATAATTATACTGTTTATTTTAATAAAAATGTGCAATAACCAATTATGAGCATACGCATATGTAAATCTTACCACAAACCACATTATATCAAACAATGCACACACAAGCATGACAATTGATGAACTGTGAGATCAAGGCTCAATCAAATGGAGCCAATCTAATAAGGCACGCGATGCTCAACTCGTATCCAACGAGGAACTGATGGGCATAATGTGAATGATTGCACGCATATGAGAAAAATGTAACCACACAATACAACAAACAACATTACATAACACGTTAGTTCATATAATGGTAAAAGCACAAGTATTTGAGTAAATGAAATATGTAAACGACACATGATACACCCCAAAACATGAATAAAAAGGGGAATTTGTAAGGATTCAATCACAGTGGGTGCGTTTTTGGAATTGATAGCGATGTCATATGATTTAGGATTTATCCGACGAGGGAAACTAACCTAAATAGTCACGTAATAATTCGATAAATAAATAATTTTTATTTGAAATTAATATTTTTAATTAATGCTTTTTATTAGATTTTTAGGTTTATTTTTGTGGTATTTAATATAATTTTTAAACTTTAAAAAGTTTTATTTTTAAGCATTTTTAATTGATTTTTAAGTAATAAAAATAAAGAAATAAATAAAATTAAAATTAAAATTTTTTTGACCTTGTCAGGTCTGACCGGACAGGCCGGTCGGATCGTATTTAATTTAGGCAGCGTGTGAGCTTTGAACTCGTGACCTCCCGTATACGTGCACGCAGCTATACCAACTGAGCTACGTGTCTAACCCGAAATAATCTCCATTTTAATAAGATATATATACCACGTAGAATTATTTATATTTTTGTTGTTTATTAAAAAAGGTTTTAAATTGATCGAACCGGTGATAGTAGGCCGGAACGAACCCGCGTCTCATTGCTCGTGTGCACACAGCCCAACCAGTTGGGCTGTGTGTCTAACCCATTTAAACACTGGATTATATTAAACATATATACTAAATGGGAGGTGATTTGAATTCATTTAAAAAAAATGAATTTTAATCCTGAAAGTCGGAGACATGCACGATTCGGACCCGGGACGTACGTATTGTGTTTGCACACAGTCCACCACTGGACTGTGTGTCTAACTCGTTTAAAACAACGAATTTAATTATACGTAAACACTAGAAAAACTTAATCTTCTTCATGAATTAAAAACCCAGAATAACAAATCGACTGTTAATCCAATTTATACCTATTGGAGTAACTAATTGATTATACTAAACATGAACAAAAGAATATTAGAGGATTTAATTATTTGTACCGAAATAGAAGGGTATTATGATTTCTCCGGTTGAATTCCGGCGAAGATACAGTTTTCCGGAGAAGAGAAAATTGAGAGCAGAGAGCTTCGGAATGCTTTAGGGAAGTGTTTTGAGACTGAGCGAGTTCAACAAAGGCCTATGATCACTATTTATCGGTGAGTGTAGGTTCAATTTCAGAATTCGGTTACAACCGATTTTAAATGATTTCGGTCAAACATTTATTATCACCATGGTTTGTAACCGAAATTTAGTTATAGCACATGATTGCAGGTCAGTTTTTCTTTGATTTAATTTGAAGAAAAACAACAATTGAATGAGGCTTTGAGAGTTAAAGACGTTGATTCTAGGCGGGTAATTTTGAACAATTTTCAATGATGTTAGTACAAGAGTTATTTGCTTCGAGATAACTTCAGATATGTGTGTGCAGCTCAGTGGTGTTTCGCGTGTGCGAGTTTGCAGGGTACCTGGGTTCGAAACCTGGTTGCCCCTTTTCTTTTATTTTCTTATTTTTAACTTTTATTTATTAGTATTATTTTTATTCTTTTATTTATTTAATATTTTAATTATATAATTTATTTAATAACCTTAAAAAAAATTTTACTAACACAATTTACAAAATGAATAAATACGTAACGAAACATTTATTTAATACTTGAATTTTTTAAACGGGGCGGATTTTTCGAAACTCGTTTTTCAAGGAATGTTACAAAGCATGTTGACGTATCAGTCACTCAGAGGCTAATGATTTAAGGATGTTGACATATAAGTCACTCAGAGGCTGTTATTTATGCATGTTGACATCGAACAGTCACTCAGAGGCTCAGTTTGAGCATGTTGACACCTTTAGTCCTATTAGTCTTTTAATACACTAAATTTAAAATACAACACGTGTCACTATACTATTGGACACGATTTTACAAGATGTTACATCCTCACCCCCTTAAAAGAAATCTCGACCTCGAGATTTTATTCAAAAAGATGGGGTACTTTTGCCGCATAGTGGACTCAACCTCCCATGTATACTCGGGACCTCTAAAGGCGTCCCATTTAACCTTTACTATAAGTATCATTTTCTTTCGGAGCTTCTTAACCTGTCGATTCGCGATCGAAATTGGTTTCTCAATGAACCTCATGTTTTCATCAATTTGCACATACTTGTGCGACATTGCTAGCGACTCATCGGCTAGACATTTATTAAGATTACTGATGTGGAACACATCATGAATTCCACTAAGCTCCTCTGGCAACATGAGGCTTATAAGCTTCAGTGCCGACACATTCGACTATCTCGAATGGTCAGATATGGGCTCAACTGGCCCTTCTTTCCAAAACGCATCATACCTTTCCAAGGTGATACTTTCAACTTAACTTTGTCTCCTACTTGGAACTTAAGAGGTTTGCGCCTCTTGTCAACATAGCTCTTTTGCGTATCTCGGGCAGCTTTGAGACGATCACGATTTGTATAATCATTTCCATGGTCTCTAGGACAATATCTGGTCCTGACAATTGGGCTTCCCCAACTTCTGTCCAACACACGGGCGTTCTATATTTTTTCCCATATAAGGCCCCATAAGGAGCGGCCTTGATGCTCGTATGATAACTGTTATTGTAGGAGAATTCTATTAGTGGTAAGTGGTCATCCCAACTTCCACCTAAGTAAATCACACATGCTCCACTGCTATACTATTGGTGCATTATGCTCATTTTTTTGTACATCGTGGGCGATGTACAATTCAAGTGTGGGGAGGTGGTTAAGCTTGTTTATGGTTGTCTGAAAAAAAATTATAATAATAATAAAAATAATAATATTAATATATAATAATAATATTAATAATAACAAAACTCTCTTGAATAATCAACTCAACACAAGTTTTATATAAATCTAAAAGTTTTTGATAAATTCACAAAGGTGAACAAAAAGGATTTGCTCGAATAAAAGTTACCATTTAGTAATCTTTTTTGTATAAAATTGAGCGTGAGAAATCAAGCAAAATTCTTACCTGTTTGCCTTGCATAATTACCCAATACGCCCGTTTCCGTGAGTTATTTTTTAGCCTTATAGCTTTAGAATTATTTTTGCTCATGTTTTTGCGGGCAAAGATTGAGTGCGCCGGATGACTTTCGCGATTTAGACCTTGTGTTAGGCATGCATTTTGAGAACACAAAGCAAGCACATAACATAAAATGATTGAGGTAGTAGGAAACCTTTTATTTTTAACCAATTTCAATTATCCTTACACCCAAATCACACCCTTAGTTAAACCAATTTGAGCCTCTCCCTTTCATTTTATATAAACCACTAAATATCACCAATCAGCCAATTTAGCCTTTTCTTTTTGAAACCACATTTTTTGGTTTAAAGTCCGATCCGGTTAAGACTAACTTGTAAGCTTTCTTGTATAGTTTATCAATTTATTAGTCATAACATCATAGCTTGGAGTTTTATCTAAGTAGACATACTTAGTTCCCTCTAAAGTGGTGAATAAAAAAAAAGCCGCGTCAATTGGCTTTGCTAGAGCAATTTTGCGGATACATCCAAGCGGTTTGCTAGCTCTCGGTTAGTTATTTGGATAGTTTTATCTTTCTTCACTTCAAGTTAGTCGAGCCTTCGGTCATTAGCCATTTTAGCCACTTTTATAAATCCATTTCCACACCCTTGACCCTGGACAAATTACAACCCACACAAGACCTCTTGATTTTTGATATGTGTTGCTTAAGTGTTTAGATTTGATCCTTATACAAGTTTATGATATCGCATAGTCATTGTCTTGGCATCGAGTGTTCTAAACATACTCATTTAATTGGATGTTCCCTATATTTTAGCCGAGTGTGTGTGAACATTGAGAGAATGTAAGGTGAACTTGTAGGGATGCTGAGATGAATCATTGCTCATATCCATATTTCATATACTTTTTGGTTTTTCCTTTTATGTCGAGTAATCCGTTTTGTTTTACCCAAGTTATTTATTTGTGCTTATATAACGCTAGTTGAGATGATTGCAAGATAGAATTTTGTTTACTTTAGTTTGTTTGAGGACAACCAAAGTTCAAGTGTGGGGATGTTTGATGTATAAGAATTTATACATCTTTTAAACGTCAAATATCCCCCATTAATGCGGAAATTCGTTGTGTTTTCATTGATTTAGATACTCATTTGAGTTATTTGTGAAAATGCAGGTCCGGGCTTCAGCAAGGTAAAGAAACAAAGGCTTTTGGAGCAAATTGGAGCAAAAATGGAACATTTCTGCCAAATTGCCAGATATGGCACGACCGTGCCAAGCATCAAGAAGTCGGCACTATCACAAGCACTATCATAAGACTGCACAATCCGAGCCAAATCAACACTTGGGACGACCGTGCCAACCCCAAGCACGACCGTACGCGTGCAATCACAGGCTCTGATCAGCTAGTTTCCGAGTTCAACTTAGTCATTTCCGAGTGCGATATCGATAAGCACGACCGTGCCAAATGGTGGCACGGTCGTGCTAAATGCCCAGTAGCTTAAATACGTGAATTCAGCTCATTTGAAGGGGAGTTGGAGCATTTGGGTGGATTTCTCTCTCAAGAAGCTGATCTTGGAAGCTTGGAGATTGAAGAAGGACCCTTTAGGAGGTTGTATCACTTGATAATCCAACTCATTTAGCTAATTACCTTGTCTTAAACACTAGTATTTCACTTGTTATTCATGCACAATCCATATTACTTTATGTTTGTCTAAGTTATCATGAGCCTTCTAGGCTAAACAATTGTGTTGTTTGAATTTTGTTGAAGCTAATGAACACTTGACAATATGGAGATAAATGTGGTGATTATTGTATGTTAATCTCCATGATGGTATTTATTCAAGTTTCTTGGAATGCATGTTCATGTTTAAAGTTATTATTCTTGAATGTTTGATCATAAAAATTTACATGTAGTGTTGGAAAGCCCGTGTAGAGATTATGATTATTGAATCTTGTTAGTTGATTGATTTGATTCATAGCATGAAACTAGGAATGGTAATTGCTAACATGATTAGGATGATGATTTGAATATGAGTATGAACTCTTGCATTTGGATTTGTAAAGATCTTATAATGTTTATATGAATTCTATGGTTTGTGTTCATGTTGAATTGATGATTTAGGCCAAAGTTATTTAGCATGACCATGCTTGTGATTCATGTCAAGAGTTTGTTGAAGATATCATTTACTTGAAACCAAGTTAGGGTGATTAATGTGTTGTTCATGTTACTTTTCCTTAATTTGTAGAGTTAGGAGTTTTGATTAACAATTAACTCATTATTAAAGATTAACATCAATTTAGCAAGAGAACTTAAAGAATGAATCTTAGGTGATTAAAATGTTGTTCATTATAATTTTCCCAAGATTTATAAAACTAGGGGACCTTGATTGGAAACTTAGTTGATTCTAAGACTTGCATCACTATTAGTTTTCCTTAAAAGTTGTCATATGTTTATTAGTGGATACTTAATTCAAGCAACCTTTCTTAGATATTGTTCTTGTTAATTCATTTAGTTAATTTTTAGCCATACATGATAGTTTAAAAACAATCAAGAAATCAACTCATTGATCGAAACATGTTTAAAAGTAACGAAAATTTAGTACTGAGACACTGAGTCCACGGATTGATATCTGGTTCTTACTACCACCTGACGGGTACACTTGCCCTATGTGTGTGTAGTTGG
Organism: Scalesia atractyloides; assembly: GCA_947069175.1. Taxonomy (NCBI): domain Eukaryota; kingdom Viridiplantae; phylum Streptophyta; class Magnoliopsida; order Asterales; family Asteraceae; genus Scalesia; species Scalesia atractyloides. The sequence goes on along the minus strand of CAMTDV010000027.1, from coordinate 33,241,547 downwards.
TTATAAGTAAAAACTATTTTAAAACCTAATCTGTGTGAACAAAAATTATAATAATAAAAATATATTTAATTCACGCACATCAAGTTTTTGGCGCCTTTGCCGGAGACTCGGTCTTCTCAAGAATGGTTGGAGTTACTTGTTAAATCATTGTGAAAAGTGTACAAAATTTTGTCTAGTTGTTTTTATTTGTCTCACCCTCCACCCCAAAAACAAATGAATTCGGGGTGGTGAGTCTAGCTGAAGACTCGTAAATAAACTTAGCATGTTCTTGGGGTTTCAGTTGTTTTTCTGTTTGGTTGCTCAGTTTTTTTTCAGGTTGTGGTTCGTATTGGACGCGGTGGATGTTGGAACACATTGTCAATCTTCAGGTATGTAGTTCGGCTCTTTTTTTGGTAGGAAATGTTTCATGAGTGATCCAGATTCAAGTGGTGTTTGTATTTGGGTTTATTAAACTTAAATAATTAAACTTAAAAAAAACCGGCACTATCAACAGTGTTTTCTGGCACTGTCAGATCTGATAGTGCAGGTCCAATTGCAGAAGAAGCCCATAACCTAATTTTCTTTAAAATCTTCAAAACCCCACTTTAATCTCATAAACTCACTCAAGAATCCTCCACACTTCCTTCTCTCAAGAAATCTGTATTCTTTTCATCCCAATCTTCGTTCCAGGTACGAATCTTTCCACTTTCTCATTGTAGTTGTTAAATATTTAAGGTTTGTTCTTCAAGTTAGGTTTTCTTTAAAGTTTTTAGAGCTTGGTCTAAATCGTCCGATTCAAGCCCGTTTTTCGTGTTTTTTATGTTGTTGCGCTTCACTCTGGACCGATCTACAAAACCCCCAAGCAAAAGTGTTGAAAAATCGGGGTTTTGGGTGCGTTTTGAGGGATTTCGCAGGCTGCGGTTCCGTCACGCACGGTCGTGCCAAAACTTGGCACGACCGTGCTCTTCATAAAGAGTGATAAACTGCATCAGGAAACCCAGAAAATCATCACGCACGACCGTGCCATCATATGGCACGGTCGTGCTCTTCATAAATTCTTGGTGAAACTGGAAATTCTGCCCAGAAATTCAATAAGCACGATCGTGCCAACATTTGGCACAACCATGCCCTTCATAAAGATTTCTAGTTTTTTTTCCACAAAATCCACCCAGATTCGGTCCTGCACGGCATTGGAGCAGGAAGCTGTACGACACGACGTGGACTTGATCCGCGCTGAGCAGCATCATCAGGTTAATTTTAGGGAAGATATGTACAAGCAAAGTAGGCGTAGCTTCGACTGGTTATTCGGGTCTCAGCAACATCTAGCAAGCTTGCTCGGTCATCCGTACACACAGCCGCCGCCGCACTTCACTAGGAGATCCCGGTTTGACCGCCGGGACGATACCGGTCCTTCAGGATCTGGCGGCCGACCCTGATCTTACAGCTCCTGTCGTACTTTCATTTGCATTTCTATGTTTGAGGGGTGTACCATTTTGGACTGTCCGTACACTCCTCCGTTGTTGCTTTAAATTTCGTACATTTTTTATTTTTATTTAGTGGTTTAATTTTTGAACTATGATAAGGAATTGTTGGGTTGGGTTGTTTATGGTAATCTTGATCAGGTTTGCAAGTGTGCAATTTTGAAATTGATGATATGCCAGTCGCTGGATGGTGTAGTGGTGTGTTGGAATGTTTCATATTACCTTCTTTCGCTCCATTTCTAGCCTTTGCAAACAGGGAAGTTTTCGTATTCCCGCTTCCTCCACTGCTATACTATTGCATTGCATTATGCTCATTTTTTTGTACATCGTGGGCGATGTACAATTCAAGTGTGGGGAGGTGTTTAAGCTTGTCTATGGTTGTCTGAAAAAAATTATAATAATAATAATAATAATGATAATAATAATAATAAGAATAATAATATTAATAATAATAATAATATTAATAATAACAAAACTCTCTTGAATAATCAACTCAACACAAGTTTTATATAAATCTAAAAGTTTTTGATAAATTCACAAAGGTAACATAAAGGATTTGCTCGAATAAAAGTTACCATTTAGTAATCCTTTTTGTATAAAATTGGGCGTGAGAAATCAAGCAAAATTCTTACCTGTTTACCTTGCATAATTACCCAATACGCCCGTTTCCGTTAGTTATTTTTGAGCCTTATAGCTTTAGAATTTTTTTTGCTCATGTTTTTGCGGGCAAAGATTGACTGGGCCGGATGACTTTCGCGATTTAGAACTTGTGTTAGGCATGCATTTTGAGAACACAAAGCAAGCACATAACATAAAATGATTGAGGCAGTAGGAAACCTTTTATTTTTAACCAATTGCAATTATCCTTACACCAAAATCACTCCCTTAGTTAAACCAATTTGAGCCTCTCCCTTTCATTTCATATAAACCACTAAATATCACCAATCATCCAATTTAGCCTTTTCTTTTTGAAACCACATTTTTTTTGTTTAAAGTCCGATCCGGTTAAGACTAACTTGTAAGCTTTCTTGTATAGTTTATCATAACATCATAGCTTGGAGTTTTTATCTAAGTAGACATACTTAGTTCCCTCTAAAGTGGTGAACAAAAAAAGCCGCATCAATTGGCTTTGCTAGAGCAATTTTGCGGATACATCCAAGCGGTTTTCTAGCTCTCGGTTAGCTATTTGGATAGTTTTATCTTTCTTCACTTCAAGTTAGTCTAGCCTTCGTTCTTTAGCCATTTTAGCCACTTTTATAAACCATTTCCACACCCTTGACCTTAGCCAAATTATAACCCACACAAGACCTCTTGATTTTTGATATGTGTTGGTTAAGTGTTTAGATTTCATCCTTATACAAGCTTATGATATCGCATAGTCATTGTCTTGGCATCGAGTGTTCTAAACATACTCATTGAATTGTATGTTCCCTATATTTTAGCCGATGTGTGAACATTGCGAGGATGTAAGGTGAACTTGCAGGGATGCCGAGATGAATCAATGCTTATATCCATATTTCATATACTTTTTGGTTTTTCCTTTTATGTCGAGTAATCCGTTTTGTTTTACCCAAGTTATTTATTTGTGCTTATATAACGCTAGTTGAGATGATTGCAAGATAGAATTTTGTTTACTTTAGTTTGTTTGAGGCCAACCAAAGTTCAAGTGTGGGGATGTTTGATGTATAAAAATTTATACATCTTTTAAACGTCAAATATCCCCCATTAATGCGGAAATTCGTTGTGTTTTCATTGATTTAGATACTCATTTGAGTTATTTGTGAAAATGCAGGTCCGGGCTTCGGCCCGGTAAAGAAACAAAGGCTTTTGGAGCAAATTGGAGCAAAAATGGAACATTTCTGCCAAATTGCCAGATATGGCACGACCGTACCAACCATTGGCACGACCATGCCAAGCATCAAGAAGTCGGCACTATCACAAGCACTATCATAAGATTGTACAATCCGAGCCAAATCAACACTTGGCACGACCGTGCCAACCCCAAGCACGATCGTGCGCGTGCAATCACAGGCTCTGATCAGCTAGTTTCCGAGTTCAACTTAGTCATTTCCGAGTGCGATATCGATAAGCACGACCGTGCCAACCTCGGGGAAAATTTAGCGGGGTCTTTCCGGATTTGGCATCAAACTTGGTCAACAACTCAGAAAGGCACCTGACACTTACCAAGCACGACCGTGCCAAATGGTGGCACGGTCGTGCTAAATGCCCAGTAGCTTAAATACGTGAATTCAGCTCATTTGAAGGGGAGTTGGAGCATTTGGGTGGATTTATCTCTCAAGAAGCTGATCTTGGAAGCTTGGAGATTGAAGAAGGATCCTTTAGGAGGTTGTATCACTTGATAATCCAACTCATTTAGCTAATTACCTTGTCTTAAACACTAGTATTTCACTGGTTATTCATGCACAATCCATATTACTTTATGTTTGTCTTAGTTATCATGAGCCTTCTAGGCTAAACAATTGTGTTCTTTGAATTTTGTTGAACCTAATGAACACTTGACAATATGGAGATAGATGTGGTGATTATTGTATGTTAATCTCCATGATGGTATTTATTCAAGTTTCTTGGAATGCATGTTCATGTTTAAAGTTATTATTCTTGAATGTTTGATCATAAAAATTTACATGTGTGTTGGAAAGCCCATGTTGAGATTATGATTATTGAATCTTGTTAGTTGATTGATTTGATTCATAGCATGAAACTAGGAATGGTAATTTCTAACATGATTAGGATGATGATTTGAATATGAGTATGAACTCTTGCATTTGGATTTGTAAAGATCTTATAATGTTTATATGAATTCTATGGTTTGTGTTCATGTTGGATTGATGATTTAGGCCAAAGTTGTTGTTTAGCATGACCATGCTTGTGATTCATGTCAAGAGCTTGTTGAAGATATCATTTACTTGAAACCAAGTTAGGGTGATTAATGTGTTGTTCATGTTACTTTTCCTTAATTTGTAGAGTTAGGAGTTTTGATTAACAATTAACTCATTATTAAAGATTAACATCAATTTAGCAAGAGAACTTAAAGAATGAATCTTAGGTGATTAAAATGTTGTTCATTATAATTTTCCCAAGATTTATAAAACTAGGGGACCTTGATTGGAAACTTAGTTGATTCTAAGACTTGCATCACTATTAGTTTTCCTTAAAAGTTGTCATATGTTTATTAGTGGATACTTAATTCAAGCAACCTTTCTTAGATATTGTTCTTGTTAATTCATTTAGTTAATTTTTAGCCTTGCATGATAGTTTAAAAACAATCAAGAAATCAACTCATTGATCGAAATAGGTTTAAAAGTAACGAAAATTTGGTACTGAGACACCGAGTCCACGGATTGATATCCGGTTCTTACCAGTGAACTATAGTACCACCTGACGGGTACACTTGCCCTATGTGTGTGTAGTTGGTTTTAAGTAAAAACTATTTTAAAACCTAATCTGTGTGAACAAAAATTATAATAATAAAAATATATTTAATTCACGCACATCAAGTTTTTGGCGCCGTCGTCGGGGACTCGGTCTTCTCAAGAATGGTTGGAGTTATTTGTTAAATCATTGTGAAAAGTGTACAAAATTTTGTCTAGTTGTCTTTATTTGCCTCACCCTCCACCCTAAGAACAAATGAATTCGGGGTGGTGAGTCTAGCTGAAGACTCGTAAATAAACCTTGCATGTTCTTGGGGTTTCAGTTGTTTTTCTGTTTGGTTGCTTAGTTTCTTTTCAGGTTGCGGTTCGTCTTGGACGCGGGGGATGTTGGAACACATTGTCGATCTTTACGTATGTAGTTCGGCTCTTTTCTTGGTAGGAAGTGTTTCATGAGTGATCCAGATTCAAGTGGTGTTTGTATTTGGGTTTATTAAACTTAAATAATTAAACTTAAAAAAAAACGGCACTATCAACAGTGTTTTTCGGCACTGTCAGATCTGATAGTGCAGGTCCATTTGCAGAAGAAGCCCATAACCCAATTTTCTTTAAAATCTTCAAAACCCCACTTGAATTTCATAAACTCACTCAAGAATCCTCCACACTTCCTTCCTTCTCTCAAAAAATCTGTATTCTTTTCATCCCAATCTTCGTTCCAGGTACGAATCTTTCCACTTTCTCTTTGTAGTTGTTAAATATTTAAGGTTTGTTCTTCAAGTTAGGTTTTCTTTAAAGTTTTTAGGGCTTGGTCTAAATCGTCCGATTCAAGCCAGTTTTTTCGTGTTTTTTATGTTGTTGTGCTTCACTCTGGACCGATCTACAAAACCCCCAAGCAAAAGTGTTGAAAAATCGGGGTTTTGGGTGCGTTTTGAGGGATTTCGCAGGCTGCGGTTCCGTCACGTACGGTCGTGCCAAAACTTGGCACGACCGTGCTCTTCATAAAGAGTGATAAACTGCATCAGGAAACCCAGAAAATCATCACGCACGACCGTGCCATCATATGGCACGGTCGTGCTCTTCATAAATTCTTGGTGAAACTGGAAATTCTGCCCAGAAATCCAATAAGCACGATCGTGCCAACATTTGGCACAGCCGTGCCCTTCATAAAGATTTCTAGTTTTTTTTCCACAAAATCCACCCAGATTCGGTCCTGCACGGCATTGGAGCAGGAAGCTGTACGACACGACGTGGACTTGATCCGCGCTGAGCAGCATCATCAGGGTAATTTCGGGGAATATATGTACAAGCAAAGTAGGCGTAGCTTCGACTGGTTATTCGGGTCTCAGCAACATCTAGCAAGCTCGCTCGGTCATCCGTACACACAGCCGCCACCGCACTTCACTAGGAGATCCCGATTTGACCGCCGGGATGATACCGGTCCTTCAGGATCTGGCGGACGACCCTGATCTTACAGCTCCTGTCGTACTTTCATTTGCATTTCTATGTTTGAGGGGTGTACCATTTTCGACTGTCCGTACACTCCTTCGTTGTTGCTTTAAATTTCGTACATTTTTTATTTTTATTTGTGGTTTAATTTTTGAACTATGATAAGGGATTGTTGGGTTGGGTTGTTTATGGTAATCTTGAAGTGTGCAGTTTTGAAATTGATGATATGCCAGTCGCTGGATGGTGAAGTGGTGTGTTGGAATGTTTCACATTACCTTCTTTCGCTCCATTTCTAGCCTTTGCAAAACAGGGAAGTTTTCGTATTCCCGCTTCCTCCACTGCTATACTATTGTATTGCATTATGCTCATTTTTTTGTACATCGTGGGCGATGTACAATTCAAGTGTGGGGAGGTGATTAAGCTTGTTTATGGTTGTCTGAAAAAAAAAAATAATAATAATAATATTAATAATAACAAAACTCTCTTGAATAATCAACTCAACACAAGTTTTATATAAATCTAAAAGTTTTTGATAAATTCAAAAAGGTGAACAAGAAGGATTTGCTCGAAAAAAGTTACCATTTAGTAATCTTTTTTTATAAAATTGAGCGTGAGAAATCAAGCAAAATTCTTACCTGTTTGCCTTGCTTAATTACCCAATACGCCCGTTTTCGTGAGTTATTTTTGAGCCTTATAGCTTTAAAATTATTTTTGCTCATGTTTTTGCGGGCAAAGATTGAGTGCGCCGGATGACTTTCGCGATTTAGAACTTGTGTTAGGCATGGATTTTGAGAACACAAAGCAAGCACATAACATAAAAATGATTGAGGCAGTAGGAAACCTTTTATTTTTAACCAATTTCAATTATCCTTACACCCAAATCACACCCTTAGTTAAACCAATTTGAGCATCTCCCTTTCATTTCATATAAACCACTAAATATCACCAATCAGCCAATTTAGCATTTTATTTTTGAAATCACTTTGTTTTTGGTTTAAAGTCCGATCCGGTTAAGACTATTTTGTAAGCTTTCTTGTATAGTTTATCAATTTATTAGTCATAACATCATAGCTTGGAGTTTTTATCTAAGTAGACGTACTTAGTTCCCTCTAAAATGGGGAATAAAAAAAAGCCGCGTCAATTGGCTTTGCTAGAGCAATTTTGCGGATACATACAAGCGGTTTGCTAGCTCTCGGTTAGTTATTTGGATAGTTTTATCTTTCTTCACTTCAAGTTAGTCGAGCCTTTAGTCTTTAGCCATTTTAGCCACTTTTATAAATCCATTTCCACACCCTTGACCTTAGCCAAATTAAAACCCACACAAGACCTCTTGATTTTTGATATGTGTTGGTTAAGTGTTTAGATTTGATCCTTATACAAGCTTATGATATCGCATAGTCATTGTCTTGGCATCGAGTGTTCTAAACATACTCATTGAATTGTATGTTCCCTATATTTTAGCCGAGTGTGTGTGAACATTGCGAGGATGTAAGGTGAACTTGTAGGGATGCCGAGATGAATCATTGCTCATATCCATATTTCATATACTTTTTGGTTTTTCCTTTTATGTTGAGTAATCCGTTTTGTTTTACCCAAGTTATTTATTTGTGCTTATATAACGCTAGGTGAGATTATTCTTTAGTTTGTTTGAGGACAACCAAAGTTCAAGTGTGGGGATGTTTGATGTATAAGAATTTATACATCTTTTAAACGTCAAATATACCCCATTAATGCAGAAATTCGTTGTGTTTTCATTGATTTAGATACTCATTTGAGTTATTTGTGAAAATGCAGGTCTGGGCTTCGGCCCGGTAAACAAACAAAGGCTTTTGGAGCAAATTGGAGCAAAAATGGAACATTTCTGCCAAATTGCCAGATATGGCACGACCGTGCCAAGCATCAAGAAGTCGGCACTATCACAAGCACTATCATAAGACTGCACAATCCGAGCCAAATCAACACGGTAGTTAACCCCCGTTGTTTAATTTATCAAACAAAACTTATTAAAACAGAATATGCGGATTTACTATCCACAATCCGGCATTCGGTTGATCCCATTTCCGACCAAGCAGTAATAATTTACCGTAACCCAAGCCGTTATAGGGGAAATAAGTCGAGAGTATTTACCTGAGCTAGTCTTCTTTTAAATTTTAATAACTCAGCCGTACACAAAAGCACTAAGAACAGATAGCATTTACCGGAATGTCTCTATTCTGGATTATGGCATAGGCTAACCAATTAAATACTAACGGTCTTATTTAAGTCATAGACTTAGACCGAGTAGTGTACATGATCAAAATGTATAACGCTTGATTAAACGATGATCGGATAGAATGTAGTTTAAACCCGACAAGTACTTTGACTTGTATAATATGGGTAAACTATAAACATTCTAGATTTTGAAACTTAAATGACAAGGTTAGACCTGTTTCGGTTAATTTCCGTGAAATAGTTACATATACTTAACCGTACGCATATTAGCGATATCGGGTAACCGGATAAGTCATGGACAAGTTCTATATGCCATTATACTTTAAATAAGTTGTAATATCAGTAGGATATCAACTTACATGCCTGTTAAGGTTTTAAAATGAAGCTATGCCTCATAAGGGCATTTTGGTAATTATTTACCGTATAAAAGGAACTTGAATATAATTTAATGTTATAACCATAAGTATTCTGGAAAAATAACCTTATTTATGATATAATATCAGTAGGATATCAATTATATGTGTAATTTATCTTTTATGACCAAACTATGCACCGAAGGGGCATTTTGGTCATTTTACACAAAGTTTGTAAATTATTTGGGATTATGATTTTTTATGATGTACCTACTGTAAATATATTTAAAAGAAGATTTAAAATCAGTAGGTAACAAGTCTTGGTCAAATAATATGGTTTAAAACCATACTATGCGTCGAAATGGCGCTTATGTCGTAAAATGATGTTTTATGCGATGTTTAATGAAAACTGATGTTAAGGTCATATTAAAATGTCTTAGATATGTTATTTAATATAACATATCAGTAGGTAAAAGACTTACTTTGGAAAGATTTGATTAAAACAAATTTATGAGCCACAAGGGCTTTATCGTCATTTATCGACATAATACAAGGACCTGTTTTTAAAATCATTTTATAATCTGGTTTGGCATACCAAATAATCCTACTTATAATATGTTGTTCAGTGAGCTCTGTAGCTAGCTCCATTCACTGCCTCCAATGTTGCAAGTGTGGTACTCATCACAGAGTCCTGAATCTTCGAAGGAAGACCCCGAATGTAGTGTTCGATCAAACGGTAGAAAGGCGTGAACAAATTCGGAACCAGTTGATTCAAATCGAGGAACTTCTTGTTATAGGTTATGTGATCTCCCTCTTTTTGCTTCAAGAAATAGAACTCATCCTCTAGTTTCTTAATTTCGCTTCTTGGACAGAAGCGTCTTGTCATGAGTTCTCGAAGTTCTTCCCAAGTTAGGGCTAAAGCGGCTTCTGCGCCTCGTCTGCCCTTCTCAGCATTCCACCACGTGAGGGCTACTCCATACAAGCGTCCAATAGCATAGCGCACTTTGCGGTCATATGGACAATCACAGTTGAGGAAAGTACTATCCATATCTTCGAACCAACGAAGGAGAGCAGTGACCCCTTCAGTTCTTTCGTACTTGGGAGGGTCACATGAGTTGAAGTGCTTGTAAGTGCACCTGGTGGTATTTGGGGGAGGGTTGGCAATGTTTTGACCTTCTTGGTTGGTTGGGATGATGGGATTAGCGGCAAGGGCTTGTTGGACTTGAACCACGATGTTGGGAATTACGGCGGCCATCTGTTGAGCTATTTGAGCAGCCATGCACTCACCAGATTTTCCTGACCTCCTACCTCCTCGTGAGTGTCTAGAAGACATCTATAGGAAATATGAAACGAGATTATGAGTTTGACATTTGAGGTGTCATATGTCGTATAAAAGATTAACATCCATAAAACAAATGAGAGAAAAACAATTCACTACCTCCATAGGATGTCTTAGGCTTTGCTTATGTTTGGGCCTCCATATGTCTCCCATACTTTGGCCTAGGTAGTCATGTGGGCCCCCATGACTACTGGGTTTGTAGGGTTTACATTGGTGTTGGCCTGTTAACACTCGTGGCACCGAATGAAAATCGTAAAACATGATTGCAAGGTATAAAGTCAGAGGGTGTCCAGGTGTAAACACAGTGACAACTCAAAGTGGGGTTAGTTCACACGATGTTTGGTGTGGCATGTTTTGGCCTAATAGGTCCTTCGTACTCTCATCTTTAGTCCCCAGTTAGGCAAACTAGTCCGTGATATTGGATTTATACGAATGCCAACCTAGACAGGACGTTTTGACTAACGGTACTTGTACCCTTCCAGTTACTACATGCCCGTCGTAGAACTCACTTTGATGAGATTGAAAAATGAAAACATCACAAAATCATGAATAAGGAAATATGAGAATGTTTTAGATATTGAAACGTACGTGATGAATATATATGTAAGCATGTTATGTTTGACAATATGTATAACACATTAAATATCACACAAAATGATAGTGGAAGTGTTTGCATGCATTTGTGTGTGGATTAAATATAAAACAAGTAATATCATGAGTTCGCATGTAACCAAATAACACATAAGCAATTAAAATCTAATCGACTATAGCATAGGCTCTAAGGGTCTAATAACCTATCCTATATCCTATAGTCAAAAGCTCTGATACCAATCTGTCACACCCTGACCCGCAGCGAAAATGGTAGTCGGGGCATGATTGAGTTTTCATCAAAGATCATGACATTTACTATAATAAAGTTTCATATTTATTATTTCCAATTTAACAACAAACATACAAACACAACGTTCTAAACACATCATTCATAAACTCTTTATTTTTCTTCTAAGGCAAATTCCTATGTGTTCCTTACTTCAACATGTCCACCTGTATCATGTGCAAAAAAATAGAGATTTGGGTCAACAAAAGTTGGCGAGTGGATCTTATTTAATCATTTGAAAGAAATAATTATACTATTTATTTTAATAAAAATGTGCAATAACCAATTATGAGCATACGCATGTGTAAATCTTATCACAAACCACATTATATCAAACAATGCACACACAAGCATGACAAATGATGAACTGTGATATCAAGGATCAATCAAACGGAGCCAATCTAATGAGGCACGTGATGCTCAACTCGTATCCAACGAGGAACTGATGGGCCTAATGTGAATGATTGCACGCATATGAGAAAAATGTAACCACACAATAAAACAAACAACACTACATAACACGTTAGTTCATATAATGGTAAAAGCACAAGTATTTGAGTAAATGAAATATGTAAACGACACATGATACACCCTAAAACATGAATAAAAAAGGGAATTTGTAAGGATTCACTCACAGTGGGTGTGTTTCTTGGAATTGATAGCGATGGCGCATGATTTAGGATTTATCCGACGAGGGAAACTAACCTAAATAGTCACGTAATAATTCGATAAATAAATAATTTTTTATTTGAAATTAATATTTTTAATTAATGCTTTTTATTAGATTTTTAGGTTTATTTTTGTGGTATTTAATATAATTTTTAAACTTTAAAAAGTCTTATTTAAACATTTTTAAATGATTTTTAAGTAATAAAAATAAAGAAAAAAATAAATAAAAATTAAATTTTTTTTGACCTTGTCAGGTCTGACCGGACAGGCCGGTCGGATCGTATTTAATTTAGGCAGCGTGTGAGGTTCGAACTCGTGACCTCCCGGAGACCTCCCGTATACGTGCACGCAGCTCTACCAACTGAGCTACGTGTCTAACCCGAAATAATCTCCATTTTAATTACATATATATACAACGTAGAATTATTTATATTTTTGTTGTTTATTAAAAAAGGTTTTAAATTGATCGAACCGGTGATAGTAGGCCGGATCGAACCCGCGTCTCATTGCTCGTGTGCACACAGCCCAACCAGTTGGGCTGTATGTCTAACCCATTTAAACACTGGATTATATTAAACATATATACTAAATGAGAGGTGATCTGAATTCATTTAAAAAATTGAATTTTAATCCTGAAAGTCGGAGACATGCACGATTCGAACCCGGGACGTACGTATTGTGTTTGCACACAGTCCACCACTGGACTGTGTGTTTAACTCGTTTAAAACAACGAATTTAATTATACGTAAACACTAGAAAAACTTCATCTTCTTCATGAATTAAAAACCCAGAATAACAAATCGACTGTTAATCCAATTTATACCTATTGGAGTAACTAATTGATTATACTAAACATGAACAAACGAATATCAGAGGATTTAATTATTTGTACCGAAACAGAAGGGTATTATGATTTCTCCGGTTGAATTTCGGCGAAGATACAGTTTTCAGGCGAAGAAAAAATTGAGAGCAGAGAGCTTCGGAATGCTTTAGGGAAGTGTTTTGAGACTGAGCGAGTTCAACAAAGGCCTTATGATCACTATTTATAGGTGAGTGTAGGTTCAATTTCAGAATTCGGTTACAACCGATTTTAAATGATTTCGGTCAAACATTTATTATCACCATGGTTTGTAACCGAAATTTAGTCATAGCACATGATTGCAGGTCGGTTTTTCTTTGATTTAATTTGAAGAAAAACAACAATTGAATGAGAGTTTGAGAGTTACAGACGTTGATTCTAGGCAGGTAATTTTGAACAATTTTCAATGATGTTAGTACAAGAGTTATTTGCTTCGAGATAACTTCAGATATGTGTGTGCAGCTCAGTGGTGTTTCATGTGTGTGAGTTTGCTGGGTACCTGGGTTCGAAACCCGGTTGCCCCTTTTCTTTTATTTTCTTATTTTTAACTTTTATTTATTAGTATTATTTTTATTCTTTTATTTATTTAATATTCTAATTATATAATTTATTTAATAACCTTAAAAAAATTTTTACTAACACAATTTACAAAATGAATAAATACGTAACGAAACATTTAATTAATACTTGAATTTTTTATACGGGGCGGATTTTTGGAAACCCGTTTTTCAAGGAATGTTACAAAGCATGTTGACATATCAGTCACTCAGAGGCTAATGATTTAAGCATGTTGACATATCAGTCACTCAGAGGCTGTTATTTATGCATGTTGACATTGAACAGTCACTCAGAGGCTCAGTTTGAGCATGTTGACACCTTTAGTCCTTATTAGTCTTTTAATACACTAAATTTAAAATACAACACGTGTCACTATACTATTGGACATGATTTTACGAGATGTTACATCCTCACCCCCTTAAAAGAAATCTCGACCTCGAGATTTTATTCAAAAAGAGGGGTACTTTTGCCGCATAGTGGACTCAACCTCCCATGTATACTCGGGGCCTCTAAAGGCGTCCCATTTAACCTTTTATATAAGTATCATTTTCTTTCGGAGCTTCTTAACCTGTCGATTCGCGTTCGAAATTGGTTTCTCAATGAACCTCAGGTTTTTCATCAATTTGCACGTCCTTGTGCGACATTGCTAGCGACTCATCGGCTAGACATTTCTTAAGATTACTGATGTGGAATACATCATGAATTCCACTAAGCTCCTCTGGCAACATGAGCTTATAAGCTTCAGTGCCGACACATTCGACTATCTCGAATGGTCCAATATATCTTGGGCTCAACTGGCCCTTCTTTCCAAAACGCATCACACCTTTCCAAGGTGATACTTTCAACTTAACTTTGTCCCCTACTTGGAACTTAAGAGGTTTGCGCCTCTTGTCAACATAGCTCTTTTGCGTATCTCGGGCGGCTTTGAGACGATCACGGATTTGTATAATCTTTTCCATGGTCTCTAGGACAATCTCTGGTCCTGACAATTGGGCTTCCCCAACTTCTGTCCAACACACGGGCGTTCTATATTTTTTCCCATATAAGGCCCCATAAGGAGCGGCCTTGATGCTCGTATGATAACTGTTATTGTAGGAGAATTCTATTAGGGGTAAGTGGTCATCCCAACTTCCACCTAAGTCAATCACACATGCTCTAAGTATGTCTTCCAAAGCTGGATAGTACGCTCACTTTGACCATCAGTCTGCGGATGGTAAGCCTTACTAAAGTTTAATCTTGTGCCTAAAGATTGTTGGAAACTCTTCCAGATGTGAGATGTGTATCTAGTATCTCTACCAGATACAATAGATACCGGCACTCCGTGTAGGGACACAATCTTGTCCACATATAACTTAGACAATTTGTCAGAGTTATACTTTTCTTTAATTGGCAAGAAGTGTGCTGACTTGGTCAGCCTGTCCACAATGACCCAAATCGTGTCATTGCCACGTTTGGTCTTAGGTAACTTGGTAATCAAATCCATAGTTACCATTTCTCATTTCCAAGTGGGAATTTCAAGCTGTTGTAGAAGTCCTGACGGCTTCTGATGTTCGGCCTTAACTTGCGAACACGTCAGACACTTAGCTACATAATAGGCTATGGATTTCTTCAAACCCATCCTCCAATAATTCTTCTTTAGATCTTAGTACATCTTGTCACCACCGGGGTGAACAGAGTACTTTGATTTATGCGCTTCTTGGAGGATTAAATCCCTAAGCCCTCCAAAAATTAGAGCCCAGATTCTCTCATTAAATCTAAGGATTCCATCCTTTCTAGGCGTTAACTGATCGATAGTTCCGCCTAAACCTTCATTAGGAGCATTAGCTTCTAATAGAGCTTGCTTTTGCGCATCTAATAGCTTCTCATTTAAGCTATTTCTGAGCTCAATGCTCTTGGCGTTAATCCTTATAGGTTTAACCCGTTCCTTGCGACTTAAGGCATCAGCAACTACATTTGCCTTGCCTGGATGGTAGCGAATCTCGCAATCATAGTCATTAAGCGTTTCCATCCATCGGCATTGCCGCATGTTCAATTCTTTCTAATTGAACATATGCTGGAGACTTTTATGGTCTGTGTATATAATACACTTCGTGCCATATAAGTAATGTCTCCATAACTTTAGTGCGAATACAACCGCACCCAGTTCCAAATCATGGGTGGTGTAATTCCTTTCATGCACCTTTAATTGTCATGATGCATAGGCAGTCACTTTGCCTTTTTGCACTAGCACACAGCCCATGCCAGTGTGTCATGCATCACAGTAGACTATAAATTCCTCAATACCCTCAGGCAGAGATAACACAGGAGCATTGCTCATCTTGTGTTTAAGAATCTCAAAAGATTCTTGTTGTTTCGGACCCCAAATAAATTTAACATTCTTACGGTTCAAGGTAGCTAGAGGAGTGGCTATCCTTGAAACGTTCTCAATGAACCTCCTATAATAACCGGCCAATCCTAAGAAACTACGAATCTCTGATGGGGTTTTCGGTACTTCCAATCATTATGGCCTCAATTTTGGCGGGATCCACTTGGATACCACGCTCACTTACCATATGTTCAAGAAATTGAACTTCTCTAAGCCAAAACTCACATTTAGAGAATTTTGCATAAAGCTTCTCTTGCCTTAGCAGTTCTGAGATGCACCGAAGATGTTTCTCATGGTCAGCTTGAATACGAGAGTAGATAAGTATGTCGTCTATGAAGATAATGACGAACTTATCCAAATATGGTTTGCAGACTCTGTTCATGAGATCCATGAATGCTGCAGGTGCATTTGTGAGCCCAAAAGGCATCACCAAGAATTCAAAATGACCATATCGGGTCCTAAAGGCAGTTTTAGGAACATCTTCACTTCTAACCTTCAGCTGATGATATCCAGATCTTAAATCAATTTTGGAGAAATAGCTCGCCCCTTTTAGTTGGTCGAATAAATCGTCGATCCTGGGTAATGGATAACGGTTCTTGATTGTTATCTTGTTTAGCTCACGGTAATCAATGCACATCCGCATTGAACCGTCTTTCTTCTTAACAAAGAGGATAGGAGCTCCCCAAGGCGAGGAACTAGGCTGTCTAAAGCCTTTCTCTAAGAGTTCATCCAATTGAACTCTTAACTCTTTATTTCCGTCGGTGATAGCCTATATGGAGCTCTAGCTACGGGTGCTGACCCTGGTAGGATGTCAATCCTGAATTCCACTTGTCTGTCTGGAGGTAGACCTGGTAATTCTTCAGGGAATACATCGGGATACTCTAAAATATCTGGGAGGTCTTCAATGCTCAGCTTAGGCTCGTTGATAGTGACTTGTGCCATGTAAATGACACAACCTTTCCCTAAACACTTGGATGCCTTAAATAACGACACCTTGTCTGGCAATCCGTAGTGTGAATCTCCAAGGATGGTGAGCATTTCAACGGATGGGTTTTTATTTCGATGAGTTTCCTATCACAGGCAATGTGGGCTTGGTTATGGGATAACCAACCATGCCTAAGACTACTTTGAACCCCGCCAATTTCATTGGTAGAAGAGATATAGATATAGAATGATTCTTAATGGATATAAAACATCCATCAAGAATGGAAGATGCTGATTCTAAGGTTCTGTCGGCAAGTTCTATCTCATAGGTTTTGTCTACAGTTCTTATGGGTAAGTTTAATAGTTTACTAAACTTATGAGTAAGAAAAGATTTATCTGCTCCCGAATCGAAAAGAACTCTAGCATAAATATCATTAATGAGGAATGTACCTGTTATGACATTGTTGTCATTAATGGCCTCCCTAGCATTCATCGGGCAGATGAACTTAATATGCCCCTTTTCATTACAGTCGTAGCAAACGGCATTCTTAAGATCCTTACATTCTAAGGTCTTATGCCCTATTTTCTTACAGATACCACATGGTCTAGTTTGTGGATCAATACTACACTGTCCCCAATGCTTACGGTTGCAATTTCTACATGTCGGTGTTACACCCGACTTATCTTGGTTCCTTTTGAACCCAAATTTTCCTTTCTTTTTAAATCTTTGGGAGTTATCCTCCTCCCGCTTTCTTTTCCCGTCAGTCTCATTCTTGATTGACTTTTGCCTCACCAAATCTAAGGTGAGAGAGAGGGATAGGTCAACAGCAGACCTATAGTACTAGGCTGAGCAGCCTTTACCATACCTTTAAGCTCAGGAGCTAACCCATTGATAAAACGCGCAATGCGTTTGGTTTCAGGGGTGATCAGATAGGAAACTAACCTAGATAGGGAGTTGAAATTGGAAACATACTTCCGACAATCTAGGTTTTTCATTGTGAGAGTCAGAAAGTCTGACTCTATCTTCTCCACCTTGTGGGGTGGACAATAAGTTTCCTTAACAAGGTCCACAAACTTGCACCATCCTAAATTATACAGGTGTACTTTACCTGTAGACTGGATCATGGCTTTCCACCAGATTAGGATTGTGATACATATTTGACCACATCCTTATCAGCACAGCTGCTTATATCTATAATTGTCTCCATCTCATCCAACCACTTTAAGGTTTCTACTGTTCCCTTCTCCCCATTAAAGTATCGGGCTTGTAGGAGATGAAATACTTATAGGTACATCCGTCTTTAAAAGAACGAGACCTATCAGCAAAATCTATTTTCTTTGGTTCACTCTTCGCATTCGAAGAGCGAACTGAGCTCTCCTTACGAGCTGAAGATGGGGTAATCGATAATGGTCTAGGGCGAGTAGCACTCGACTCTTTAAGCTTCTCCATGGCCTTTCCCATGGCCTTTTCAACAGCCGCATCAATGCGAGCTTGAAAATTATCATTATCAATATCTCTATTTTTGGCATTGTTAGAGTCAATACCGGTGGCTACTTTGCGCCTCATCTGAGTTAGCCATCTATTGAGCTTTGGTTCTATACACCAATAAACTTCACTTAGCTATGGCATATCAGCCATATTGGCTTTAAACATTGGATATAACAATCCATTGCCTAAACTAGTGTTAATAAAATCACAACTTTTAGGTTTACATATCTATATTTGGCCTAGGTCTTAATGGACCATCAAAGGCAAATTACAATATGGACAAGGTCCATATATTATTAGACAGTGGATCGCAATGTCACAACTGTCATTGTCATGTAGACAATTACATATAGCTCATAGGCTTGTCACTAATGGACATAATAATATGGCACGTCGGCCGGTCACTTTGGTCATAACATATGGCATATCAGCCTACATCATAACAGATGTAATTCATGGCATATCAGCCTACATCATAACAGATGTAATTCATGGCATATCAGCCTACATCATAACAGATGTAATTCATGGCATATCAACCTACATCATAACAGATGTAATTTATGGCACGTTAGCCTACAATTGTCATCACGTTGATGACTTTAGCCGGGATCATATTGATCACAAAGGCTATTAATAGGTCTTAGGATGTAGTCCTTTTACCTAGATGGCTAGTGTGGTTCCTTAAGTCACACTACCAGGATTATGTACATTCCTTAATGTTAACATAAGAGTACCTTAATGATTAATTAATGATCCCAGTCACGTTGGACCTTAACGACCTTGGAGGCTTGAACCTAGTTCACCACCTCTGGATAGAAGGATGACTTCCCTTAACTATCCTGATAAAAGACTCTTTATCCTTAACTATCAATTCTTGGCCAATATGTGGTCTGTGCCACTTGGCACAATCAATTCCATTAAGGTTTTTTGGAATTATATAGTAGAGCATAAATTTAGAGTAAAATCGATACGCTCGCTTGAAAAGGATAAATACATACATACATACATATATATATATACATATATATATATACACACACACATATATATAATTCCAAAAAAATACTTCATTAAATTCCAAATAGAAATTACAATACTAGAAACAATGAAATAAACTGTCCACGCAATGACTTAAAGAAATAAAAATGTCCACACATGGACAAAAGAAATAACAATTTCCTCGCAGGGACTATCATATTAGAAGCAACTTCACTCGTCCTTCTTTCCCTTAACAAATTTGGAGAGTTTCTTGAAGAACTTGTTCGTCTTCTTCTTCGTTTTCTCCGCTTGCTGCTGCATTTCTTTCATTCGTTCTAAGGCCTCGTTAATGGCCTCGTGTTGCGGCGGAGGTTGTGGTTGTGGTATACTAGGGTATTGATACCCATAACTTGGATATTCGGTAGGTGGATAAGCAGGTGGGAAAGGAGACGGGTAAAGTGTGTTATGCATAACCGCTTGCATGTAAGGGTCATGCGACCATGCTTGGTAATTAACTGGTGTAGACGGGTTAAAAGGATCATATCCAGATGTGTCTGGATATGTGGGGATTGGGTTACTATAACCCGATGGTGGTGGTTAAACTGCAGGTGGTGGTGTTGGCTCCACCACATGTGAGGTGTTAGAGGGTCCATCCATTTGTGGGTCCTCTTGAATTGTGGGGTAAGGTTTGGGCAAAGGTGGCAGCGATCCCAACCTTTGACCTGCACGTACCAACATGCGTGCTCCACGCTTCCTCCTTGGTGGTTCAAGTAGTGGTTGAGGTTGGTCCACCGGTTCCATGTGAATGTCTTCTTTTATAGGAGGTGGTTGAGAGTGATGGGAAGGAGTGTTGGCAAAGGTAAATTGGTTCCAATATTGGTCCCATTCATTAGGACCTTGATATGGCGATCCGGCGTAAGATTTCGAATCGCTTGAGATCTCTATGGGATGCGTATGTGATCCCGACGGAGGCATCTCCGGGTCGGAGTCCTCGTCCATGGGGTTTGGTTGGTCCAACTGATTTTGATCGGCTGGAGGTGTATTTAAATATTGGTTTGGATTATACTCATTATGGTAAGAATGATGAAAGTGATGGGAGTGGTGAGAGTGGTGCGAATGGTATGAATGGTAAGAACTCTGAGTGTGGGTAGGCGAATGTTGGGCAAATGACCATGAAACTCTTGAGTCCTCATAGGGGTTCGGGTGATGGGGATGTGAAGGGATGTGTCCTGATGGTCCTCCCCTCATGGGTCCTTTTTCTCGTCCTCGTACTCTTGGAGGCATTTTCCTGCTAAAATCAATTCAAAAAACAATACTAATAACTTAATAATGAAATGAGCAATCCTAGGTCAAAGCCTAGACTCGGAAGTCTAAGGAATGTGCACGTGTAAGTTTGAGATTAAACATAGGTTATAATCTTCTTGTGTTTAATTCTCTCAAACGTTGGCTCTGATGCCAACTTGTCACACCCCGGATTTCCAATCCAAATCCATACACCGGTGGGCCCGGGTGGGGAGTATCATGACTCAGTTGATAACATCATTGTCAATTAAACACGGCACAGCGGAAGTCTTGGAGTAAAATTACTATTACAAACCAAATATTCGAAATACAAAATAATATGCAGGCTCGTAAAAGAAGATTCACAGGCGGATCACAAATTGTACAATTGAAAGAATGTAAAACAGACTTTGGGCAGATCTAGGATTTGCAAGATCCTCTTATCACTACCGAGCACTTCCAGCCTATTTTTGTATTGAACCTGCAAGCTTAGTCTTTTGAAAATAAGTCAGCTTTCGCTGGTAAATACACCCAACTGACTCATTTTGAAAACATTTAAAAATATGTTTTAAGTGCGTATCAGCACAAAATCTTTTATAACTTGGGAAAGTTGACGTTGCAACCTTGTTAACAGATTCATATGTTTGTCCATACATACAAGGCCTAGTGCGAAAACCGAGACATGATTAACTACACACCATTTATGAACTCACGAAGGATTTATCCACAATGACATGGGTAGTTGCATTTGAGCGTCTGTCGGGTGTATGCCTACACGGCCGTGGCCATTATCTAATGTAATGAGCCGAGGATATCCAGGACACGGTAGTTAACCCCCGATGTTTAAGTTATCAAACAAAACTGAATAAAACAGAATATGCGGATTTACTAGCCACAGTCTGGCATTCGATTGATCCCATTTCCGACCAAGCGGTAATAATTTACCGTAACCCAAGCTCGTGTAGGGTAAATAAGTCGAGAGTATTTACCTGAGCTAGTCTTCTTTTAAATTTTAATAACTCAGCCGTACACAAAAGTACTAAGAGCAGATAACATTTACCGGAATGTCTCTAGTCAGGATTAGGCATAAGCTAACCAATTAAATACTAACGGTCTTATTTAAGTCATAGACTTAGACTGAGTAGTGTACGTGATCAAAACGTATAACGCGTGATTAAACGATGATCGGATAGAATGTAATTTAAACCCGACAAGTACTTTGACTTGTATAATATGGGTAAACTATAAACATTCTGGATTTTGAAACTTAAATGACAAGGTTAGACCCGTTTCTGTTAATTTCCGTAAAATAGTTACATATACTTAAACGTACGCATATTAGCGATATCGGGTAACCGGATAAGTCATGGACAAGTTCTATATGCCATTATACTTTAAATAAGTGGTAATATCAGCAGGATATCAACTTACATGCCTGTTAAGGTTTTAAAATGAAGCTATGCCTCATAAGGGCATTTTGGTAATTATTTACCGTATAAAAGGAACTTGAATATAATTTAATGTTATAACTATAAGTACTCTGGAAAAATAACCTTATTTATGATATAATATCAGTAGGATATCAATTATATGTGTAATTTATCTTTTATGACCAAACTATGCACCAAAGGGGCATTTTGGTGATTTTACACAAAGTTTGTAAATTATTTGGGATTATGAGTTTATATGATGTACCTACTGTAAATATATTTAAAATAAGTTTTAAAATCAGTAGGTAACAAGTCTTGGTCAAATAATATGGTTTAAAACCATATTATGCGCCGAAACGGCGCTTATGTCGTAAAATGACGTTTTATGCGATGTTTAATGAAAACTGATGTTAAGGTTAGATTAAAATATCTTAGATATGCTATTTAATATAACATATCAGTAGGTAAAAGATTTACTTTGAAAAGATTTGATTAAAACAAATTTATGAGCCACAAGGGCTTTATCGTTATTTATCGACATAATACAAGGACCTGTTTGTAAACTCAGTTTATAATCTTGTTGGCATCCCAAATAATCCTACTTATAATAATATATCAATAGGAAACTTTTTCAAGTTCATTATCATTAAAACCTTGATTTATGCAAAATGGGCATTTTAGTCAAAAATGACACAATTATGGAACTTGCGCATAAACTAAGATTCTGATTATGATCATGTAATATAACCTCAGAGGGTGATGCTACATTATATTATGATCATAATGCAACATTACATCTGTAGCTAACTAATCTAAATCGGGTAAGATCCAAAGTCAAAGCAGAAGTCAAACTTCGTGACCTTTAGTTGCGAACCGACCCTAGAACTGAAATTGACGAGCCGAACATGTTCTTACATGTTCTAATAATTATTACCAACTTATTTAAGTGTCAAAACAGGTTTCATAACATATATAAGACCAATTTATGATTTTTCCAAAAAATAGTCTGTTTGACTTTTTAATATCTTAACTTTGACCCGTCAATTGGTCTAGCAAACGTGATCTTCAGGAGGTGCCCGCTATAGGGACTAACCCTACCTTATTACGATCACTTAGCCATGTTCGTTATGAACAATGGCTGGACCATAATGGTCTTAGCCGAAAGTCAAAGCGTTTTCCATAGACTTTTGGCTATAAAAGCCTATAAACGAAAATGCACAAGGAAGGAACACTTACAAGTGGTTCGTAGAATGCAAGAGAACTAAGTTGGATGCTCCTTTCAGTTAGGAACTTCCAGAGGAGGGAGAAGAGTTATGAATAAGAAAGGTGCAAGTTTAAATGGTGAACTTTGACACCTATTTATAGTTGAAGAACTCAAAGGAGGTGATGCCAGGTGCTAAGGGGTGTAAGAGGGAGCTTACAAGTGTTCTAAAACGTGGCATAGCTGATTAAAAGTCCCTAGTTTCGAGTTAAATGGTTTTTGGCACTTTGTGTGGAGGCCAAGTAAATTTTCTACAGATACAAGCCTCTCGTACCCCGCGAGAGGCCAAGGCCTTGCCTCTCATGCCCTTCAAGCGCCCCATGTCAGTTTTCAAAAATTGCCACATTTAGCCCCTCAACTTATTAAACCATCTAAAGACCTTCTAAAACACCCTTTTGGCATGTTTAGCCCTCTGTAGCCAATATTTGGCGTACCCGGGATTATGCCTGGACATTGTCAAGCTCTCGGTTCGTTAAAAGGTCACTCAGAGGTATAAATTAACATGTTGACACTTTTAATCCCTCCATTGTTCAACTTTTACATATTTACAGAATTGAACTCTCTTGTCCAATAAATAGCACGTATGAGAGTTAGGACTTTGTAAAGGATCACTCAGAGGCCCACTATAAGCATGTTGACTTCGATGCCACTCAGAGGCTGGGCATGTTGACATATCAGTCACTCAGAGGCCAAGTTTAAGCATGTTGACATATCAGTCACTCAGAGGCTAATGATTTAAGCATGTTGACATATAAGTCACTCAGAGGCTGTTATTTATGCATGTTGACATCCAAGAGTCACTCAAAGGCTCAGTTTGAGCATGTTGACACCTTTAGTCCTTATTAGTCTTTTAATACACTAAATTTAAAATACAACACGTGTCACTATACTATTGGACACGATTTTACGACGTGTTACACCTTCCCCTTCTTATCCCCTACTTCTTTTATTTTTTCTTATCAAATGGGAAAACTTCCCCGTTTTGACTGATAGTTCGATTTCCTCTTTAAATACATACAATTGTCCGTTTGATGCCCACACCCCTTGTGGAATTCACAATATTCATTTGGATAAGCCTTTGGTCTCGGCTTTACGGTAGGAGGTTTTGGGAAAGAGTTTTTGACCGTCTTAGTTGCTAATCTTTCACTTGGGTTTTTAGTTAAAGGGTGAAGCTGTCACAGTTAGGGGTTGATCCCCTCCCCTAGGCTTGTAGGGGCGAAGGTGGGTCTCGGCTTGTCATGATGCATTTTATCATAAGAAGGTTTCTTGGAGTAAGGGTTACCTATCTCCTGTAATCAGGGAGTGGTATTGGTCCTTCTGGAGCCGGCGTCCAGCTCCTTGGCCTTGCTGCTAGTATCATTTCCTTTGACAAAGGCTCTAACCTTTTCCATAAGGGCATCGAACGTTTCAGGGAATTCCTCCCCCAGCTTCTCGCATAGTTGAGTGTGTTTTAACCCATTTATAAAACTACTGATCTTCATTACCTCGTGGACTTCCTTGATGTTCATACTCTCCTTCATGAAGCTTTCCATGTACTGATCCACCTGTTCATTGTCCCTCTAGCGGATATGCATGATCTCGCTAAGGTTCTTGACCACTTTCTTTTGTTGATTGAAGTTACGGAGGAACTTCTCACATAAGTCTTCATAGCTATCTATACTTCCCGCTGGGAGGCTATCGAACCATAGACAGGCTCCTTCGGTCAATGTTTGCACAGACATGTGACACCAGGTAGGCATGGACCACCAGCTAACCTCTCCTACTCCTCTGAAATCATGGAGGTGGTCCTTAGGATCCTTGGTCCCGTCGTACCTGTCTAGGTTACTGGGAGGTTTGAGTTTGGGAGGCAGCGGAGTCTCTGCTATTCGCCTGGTAAACTTAGAAACTTCTGCTAGGTCCCTGGGCAAGTAGGGTTTATCAAATATGTTGTCGTCCTTTTGACTTTTCTTTTCCTTATCACTTCCCTTCTCTTCCATCATCTTAGCCCTTTCTTCAGGAGTCATCTGTTTAAGTACTGCCATGAAGGTTGCTAAAGGGTCCGGGGTAGTGTTGTTATCATCGGGAGAGACATTGTCTTCATTTTTAGGTGTCTCAAAGTTGAGCCTGGAGCGCAGGCTCTCTAGCCTTTCCATTTTTTCCAGGTCGTTGAGTTGTTTTCGTAACTCATGCTTATTCTTTGATACGAAGTCTGGAGTGATTTCATTCTTCTTGAGTGGTTCTGTGTCGTTGATGGTTTCATACTCATCATTGATATCTTCGATAGTGAACTGTTTTTCTGTAGTCGATGTTATCTTCGAGACCTGGGAACCGGTGGGAGGTGGTGTTATCATTTGGTGGATTGTTTTTGTAGGAAAAAAACCTTCAAAACGCTAGTGTTCTTGCTTGGATATCTTTGAAGACAGTGTCCCACGGGTGGTCCCAATGTCGAATCCCTAAGCTTCAGGTTGAATGTCCAAGTGATCCGTCAGCGTCTGGGCATGGTCTTCTCTCGAGCTACAAAACAATAAATTGTTAGCCTCGTCACGGAAGGCCCCGAGGTGGGATCTGTGACCCAGCTCCGGCGTGAGAAAAAGTAAACTTGCCGGAGAAAATGAGTAATTCCAATGTGGTGCAGCAGCCGGAATGTATGGTGTGGATCTTTAACTTAGAGTTTTTAATGTGATTTGGAGAATGTTCAAAGTTATTGTGATTGTGTGAGTAAATGCTAATGTATTGAATGCTTACCTTGTTAAAGAATCAGGAGATC
The DNA here is from genome assembly GCA_947069175.1 of Scalesia atractyloides. Classification (NCBI taxonomy): domain Eukaryota; kingdom Viridiplantae; phylum Streptophyta; class Magnoliopsida; order Asterales; family Asteraceae; genus Scalesia; species Scalesia atractyloides. Next base: position 33,215,909 of record CAMTDV010000027.1, on the reverse strand, counting down.
TTATATAGAGGAAACAACTTATCAATTCGGGTGAAACTTACGAGACCATCTAACGGTTCCTTGCTGGGCAAAGAGGATCTTTGAAGCTGTGATACATGTGTCTCATCCCTATCAGTGAGATGGCCCTTACCATTAATGGGGCGAGTACCAACCTCGTATTTGTCCGGTGTCTTTCTTCTCTCTCATGTTGTAGACATTTAGTGGCTTGGCAGGGACGAAGAGAGAAGATTCACTCGTTTCCGCTCATTTGATCACATGCTCTGTTTGGAGTATGATTATTGGGTCTGTTATTGAGCTCAATAGAGCAGCCCAAGACAAGAAGCCCGATTCATGGACCTCTTGTCCACAATCAGCCCCTAAATACCCAAAATTGAAAAAAAGGATTAAAAGTTCGATAACGTAAAATGAATAGTTTGAAGTTATAAACTTTTTAAATATTTATAAAAGAGAAAATATTATATTTTACCCAAAATAGAAGTTTGAGAAAAGTTGATTATCTATGCAACGAGTCTTCTGAAGTAAATTAAATGGTAGATGAAAGCATTTCTTTGTATTCATGTAACTATCTTTTTCCTTTTTATAGTGTGACACGTTATCTTGAATCCATATTCATGTATCAATATTGTTTTAAGGGAAAATTATAAAAATAGTTATTGATCACTATGACTTACGAAAAATGCCATCTTATGTGTTTTTGGAGCGAAGCATCATATACATGATGCGTCGTGAAATTGAAATAGGACACTTGTCTGTGAGGCATCATGCACAGGAGTCCCATGCATCTGCACTTGACCACATGCGTCTGTAGACGCCTCCGGCAAAGTTGCAGACGTTTCCTTCTCCCGTGAGTTGCAGATCAATGTCTCCTTCTGTGGTGAGTTTGGAAGTAAATCTTTGTTGACGATTATTGTATATAATATTAAAATAAAGGATGTAAATCCTTGTTCCTCGTACATAGATGCAAACCACCCACCATCTTTTTATACTAAACAATGAACACAGCTCTGTGTTATATTCGACTCCGCAACAACGCGCGGGTTTCCCACTAGTATATTAAAAATAACATTGATAATTACAATTTTTATATTTGAGTTCATAAATATAATAATCGAACAACATTTTTTTTGAAACCGTGATACGGCAATAATGTGGTTGACAATATATTTATATTAAAAAGAAATACTTAAGCCAATGATAGCACAAAATTTAACCGGTACATCTTACCGGAGCGATCTGAAATGAGCCTACACCCATCCGTACCGAATTTTAGAGACCTAGCAAATTACGATCCCGTTCGATGTTCTTGTACCGGAACGTACGGCAAACCATGCGACTATTGTACATACACTTCAAAATAATTAACACATTTTTTATGTTTCTTTATACATCTTAACATATGCGTTCGTGACTAAAACATAAGTCCGTGCTTTTATGAGTTTGGACAACCTAACGATTTCATAGAAGATGAACGATGTTAGTCATTTTACATATTAAACATGTAATATAAAATGAACGAAACTTAGTTCAACTCTTTGGGCGTAAACCCTGCTTCGATAGACTACATCTATGAATAGAACCTTCATCCCTTCCTATCATCTTATACTAGTGGAGAACCCGGAGTGTTGCGGGATAGCTAATAATTTACACCGTTATACTTGTTTTCTCTTTGATAGCTTCTAGTTGAATCCCCGAGCTATGCAATAGGAACTTCATATATGCACAATGTTTACAATAGTATCGACCTAATGAAATAAAAGTTAAAAACCAAAATACAAATTCTAAAATTAAGTTGTGGTATAGTAACGTCAAGTTCCACCCACAATGAGTCAGAATACAACCCACTTAGCATCTCAAACTGGCTGTTTATAGATATGTTCAAAATGGGTCAGTCACGCTTCTGTGTCCAATTTTTTTTAAAGCTAACCCATGAAATATGACAACTTTCAACTCATTTATCACCTTTGAATCGTTAGTGTTATAGTCTTTTTATGTGAACCAACTTACTATTTAAATATAAACGATAACCTAAATCAACTTATTCGTAACTGTATGATTCATATTTGCCACATCTACTATGTTCTTAAATATAGCAAAAAGCTCACAAAGACTTCTACAAAAGACTGCTAATCTTTGTACCTAATGGCTGATATAGTTTATGGTTTTCAATGTTAGACACAAATGAGCACCCGCAACATGAATTTAATAAGAGTAAATTACTATTCGGCCTATGTGGTTTAACAAATTTAACTCCTTCGATCTAAAAAGGAATCTTTTAACATATCAGACTTTAAGATTGCATTTTATAATTGTTTTGGCCTCTTACACTAACTTTGTTACTTTTTTCCAGTTAAATATAAGGGTATTCTAGTTCTTCTACACCATAGGGGTCGTTTATATAAGTTATGAAGTTCTTTTAATAATTAAGAGACTGTTTATGTAATTAAGTTTTTTTATTATTTTTAAGATTATATTTAATTAAATACGTTTTAAATATACAAAAAATTATAAACGTTGTTTTCAAAATCATTTGTTTTTTAAACCGTTTATCCTTTTTCCATCTTTTTTAACATCGTTCATATTTAAATTGTTTATTTTTTAAAATCGTTTTTTAACTCGTTCGGTTTTTGTAACAATTCCTTTTTTACCATTTCTTTTTTCAATTAGTTTTTTATTAAACTTTTTTTAAATAGTTGGTTTGTTAAATCCTGTATTTCTAAAACCGTTCTTATAACAATTCCTATTTTACCATTTGTTTTTTCAATTATTTGTTTATTAAACTTTTTTTAAATAGTTGGTTTTTTAAATCGTGTATTTTTAAAACCGTTCTTAAAGTCGTTCGCATTTTTTAACAATTCATTTTTTACGTTTCTTTTTAAAATCGTTTTTTATTAAATTTCTTTTAAACAATTAATTTTTTTTAATCGTGTATTTTAAAAACCGTTTTTAATAGTTCATTTTTTAACTTTATATTCTATAATTTACTTATGGCCGTTAGAATTCATAAACTTCAAAAGTGAACGATTTTAATAATGAAAGGAATTTAAAAATGAACAGTTTTAAACAAATGAACGGTTTCTCAGAGTTTTTAAAAATCGGTGTTTAAAAAATAAGGTATAAAAAATTAAGTTAAATATATAAGGTTTTAAAAAGTGAACGATTTTAATAAACAGAAGATTTAAAAAATAAACGAATTTTGAATAAACGAATGAAACCAAAAACTTGAAGATTATAAAAAAGATAAACGATGCGAATAATGTTTTAAAAATAAAAGGAACGCTTTACAAAAACGGTTCTAAAATGAACGCTTTAAAAATTAATGGTTTTAAAAATTAACGGCTTTAAAAAATATGAATTGTTTAAAAAAAGTTTAAATAACATATGATTTTAAAAAGAATGGTAAAAAATGAACCGTTCATTTATTTAAAAAACGAACGATTTTATAAAGAAGGATTTAAAAAAACAAATGGTTTAAAAAAGAACGATTTAGAAACGATGGACGCTTTTAATAAGGTTAAAAAAAATGTTTCTAAAAATGATATTTATAAAAAAAAACAAATTGTTAAAGAACATATGTATATATTTATAGGGTAGGGTTCTAGAGTGAACACTAGGTTGAGAGTGAACTGTGTGAACTAATCTGACCATCTAGAAATTTTTAAACAATGGCAAGATTGTAATTTTAATGTTGTAACTTCCCTTTAAATTAATTGACAGAAGGGTATTTGCGTCTTTTGTAAATTGTATTTATTAAACAATATAATCAAAATTTCTAAAATCTTGCTAGTTTCCGTACATACAAGATACACAGTTGTTATTGTATACACATGTGTACAGTCTCGCTAGCATTAGTTTATACAAGATACATAGATGTTAATTTATACACATGTGTACAGTCTCGCTAACTATCAATTTATACAAGATACACAATTGTTAGTTTATACAGATGTGTATAGTCTCGCTAACTATCAGTTTATACAAGATATACAGTTGTTAGTTTATACAGATGTGTACAGATTTTTGATACATCTGTATATTTTGTAGTCCACGACCTAGTTCCGTTAGAAGTTTCATATACGGTTTGAATTCGGGAGGGACAGTTGGTGTCCAGTACCTAGTTTCGTTAGGATTTCATATACGAATTTAAAATAATGGAGAAATAATTAAATATGTGTGAGAGAGAGAGAGAGGGAGAATTAAGAGATGAGAAAATTAAGTGATTTTAATTAAGAGAGATGAAGAGCTAATGTCAATCTTACCCTTTTAATCAAAAAAATAATCAATGGCCAAGATTGGTTCACTTTCAAGAAGTTTTTCACAAATAATCTTAATCCTATATTTGTATATCTAAAACGTATATATTTGTATAATAATAATTACTCTCTCTTTTCAAACTAATACATCTTCATAAAAATGATTGCAGAATAGATAAATGATTGATGCAGAAGAAAGTATCTGTTGCAAAATTCTCAAAAACTTTGTCCTACTCTTAACTCTTTTACATATTATACCCATAAATCCTTCAAATCATGTTTTAATACTTACGCGTTATAAGGGTGATGTCTTTTAGAGTAACATGAAAATGATAAAATGGTCTCCTATTCAATCGAGAAACTGCAGTAACGCTACAAATTTAAGAATAAAAAGACGATATATTTAGAATTAATTCATATAGAATAAATCAACGACATTAGATTTATAACAATCTGAGTGTTTGCTACTAATTTTAGTTTGGAGGGCAAATCTATACGCAGCCGTCAAAATATCAACCCAGACTTGGTTTGACCCATTACTTGATTTGCATCTTATCTTTAGTCTTTCGATACTTATAGTGATCCAGGCTTGCCCAGTAATTTTGTTTTCCAGTTAAGCCAAGGCTTAGATTCATGAAGTTGTCAATCGTCGCAGACCTGTCACCCACAGCATCATCATGAGAAGCATACAACTTGTTCTCCTGCAAACAAACCTTTATGAATTGATTGCTTTCTTTTCTTTAGAACTACTATAGAAAAATAAAATAATAATGGGTAGACTTGAGTTAGCTTATATCTATAATGGCTCTAATTGGTCAAGAAGGACAAAAATAACCAAAAGCGTATTTTTTAATTCTACCAATAAAGATTTATACGTTCAAAAAGATCCAGTTATTACCATTTACCAGAATAGCTTAATTAGAACATGTTTGTCATGTTAAACACACTAATTATTCATAAAGAAGAAAAAAATATTGGATAATGGTGTTACATGTCACTCCAATTCGAACCGTTTTGACCCAATCTCATCTAAGCCCATTACCCCAAGCCTCAACCCACCTGAGTTGCCCATTTTGCACATCTACATAAGATAATTGATCTCGTCGAACCAACGGAAAAAGATGTTTCCAAATAGCCAATCCAGTTTTTTCCAGTCAACCCAATCCAACCGCTTTTCAGCGGGCACCAAAAGTTGCATGTTATAACACAGACCCAATTTAACCGGTTACCTAACCTAACTTGCTCATTTTGGAACATCTGGTTACGTTAGGAAGAACCTTATACTAATATACCAAAAGTGTTTCAGGCTAACCCAATTCCGACCCCTTGAAACCTGCGAAATGTTACCTAATTTGACCCACCTGACCGGCCTATTCAATGCGTTCATTGGCTTTATCACATAAATATTTGTAAGGGTAACAGAAAACGGATGATTGAAACAGTATATAGATGTATTTTACATATTTTCATATGATATATAATGTTAAATGTTAAAAATAAACATTAAGCAAAGTATGTAACATGCCAACTTAAAAGTATATGTTCACAAAAGATATTTACTATATATTATCAAAATGGAAGATAAACTTTAGTGTACATAACCAAAAAATTTACATGTCCTCCTGCAATAGCTTATTTGGACGTTCAAAATTTCTAATGAGATTAAGTTGCATATCTTTAAGTGGATCAGCCTTTTCAGAGGTCGGTCCACCAACTTCCCTGGAAATGGATCTCCATGTCACTATAGCATCTACATTAGGCTTGTTCGTTACTTTTCTCTGATATAACAATATTTATATCCAGCATGTTCTTTTATATTTCATATTGTAGAAAAAAAATCAAGTATCAACAAACAATAATATATGTTGTGGGGAGGGATAGAAAGAAAACTCATATTAGTTAAGAAAACTAAGGGGTTATTTGGTAACTTCTGAATGTTGGTAAGGGGTCTGAATCTTAAATGCTCAACGAGTAAGAGATCTGAACCATTAAGAGCCGGTATAATGCTTAACCGTTTGGAGGCAAATGTCTAACCAATTCGGATTAGAGATCTTAACTATTGAGACTCAGTATAATGTTTAACATTAAGTGGCAAATGTCTGAACCATTCAGACATCTGCTTGTGAAACAAACAATCAGAATAAAGTACTGAACTAGTAAGAGGTCTATACCATTAAAAGACTCATTAAGAGCTAAACAAACAGCCCCTAAGAAACCTAAATGAATGTACCTCCTTTTGCCACGCGTTACACTCTTTTGCAGACTGTGTAATGTGTAACAACCAAAGGCTGCCACGTGTTACGTGTAATAACTTTTGCAGACTTTCAAATTTTATTTTATTTTTTTTGAAAAAAAGTTGTTACGTAACACGTTGCTGTCTCTGGTTGTTACAAGTAACACGTCTGTAAAAGATGTAACTCGTGGCGAAAGGAGGCACCTTCATTAGGGTTTTTTAGTTTTCTTAACTAATATGAGATTTCTTCGTATAATTGCCAATATGAAATAACGTAAATATATGTGCAGGTAAAGAAATACGTTTTTAGAATCCATACCTTTAGTAAGCCAAGTGACCAATTACCCAACCCACCTGCCCCACCCATGTTTCCACCTCTACTAAATGCCTGGATGTAACTGGATCGTATAGGTTCCAGCTCAGCAGTTGGCGAAGCAGCTTCAATTTCCTGAGAAAGATGAGATACAAGATGGACAACGGCCCATCTAAAAAATTATTCTAAGAAACTTATGTTATTGATATGTTTATATGTAGATCAAGACAAAACTCGATATTATCTTCATATGTGATATAACACGATCAAGCTCCTATTGTCAGCAAGCATCTTTACAGAAATCACTATTTGCATTGGGATGTCGTTAGCATTAGTTGTGGTTTGCTGATTGAATGGTTCAGTCCAAGTCGGTGATTGTTCATATACTTTTATTTTGTGAGAACTTCACTATATGAACAATTAATTCATTCAGATTCTTTGTACAAATGGCTTGTATATAGTTATGTAATTAAAACTATTTGTCTGTTGTTAATCACTATGAAAAAAGAGCAACAAAATATTGACAGACTCAAAAAACAAAAAACAAAAACATGTATATAAAAATATTAACGATAGCATTAGAGGTGACAACGATAGTGTATATTACAGAATTGGTCCATTACTTCATCCAATTGATTGACACACCTCATGATTCCTTTGAGTTTTTTTAACTTATGTGTGCAATGTTATAAAAACCGGACTAAAGAAGTGTGGTCGTGGTTCAGTACTCCAGTTTCACCGTGGTAAACCGAGCATAGATTCACTGGATGGCTTTTCTTAAACCTGAATGGATGGAACCAGTTATATTGGCATCACATTGAACACATAAGTGTTATATAAGGATCATTACCAAGGTTTCTTAGTTACAGCCATTTGTAACTTATCTCTTTCGTGCAACACACATCTGAGTGCTATATTATTGCATTTAGTTCGAATGACTGTTCAGTTTTTAATACATTGCTTGTTTGTATTAAAATGTCTTTTTGTGATCTTATATGTGTAGGTGATATGTACCCATTTTTTGCGGACGCAAGAGTGCCCGAGTGTAAAAAAGAAGCCATGGTTAACCCGGAAGTGGGAACTGAGAACATAATAATTGTGCATTTTAACCGAGTTTTTTTGCCAAATGCTTTAAGGTTTAATTAACTAAACTGTGTTTAGATTGTTTTTTGATAGTTGAAGCTTTAACTAAACTGTGTTGTATAACACTACATCTATTTTTTTTTTTGGACAAAAGGATTTCGTCTACCATCTCTTGTATTGTTATTTTAATGTTAATTCATCAGTTTATACTCGGCTGCTTTTCGTGAATTGATATATTAGTTGCCTTAGCTAATTGGTATTAAAAATAAATTACGTAAAATCCGTCATGCAACATGCATAACTAACCGCGGCAACACAAACACATTCTCAATAATAATGTATTATAGATTATAGATAAAGATGTAGATTTCTACATAAAATGTTATATAATTTTGAAAATTAAATACCACAATTATATGAGCCTTGGCTCATGACTGATCGCACATATGATTAATCCATGAATAGGAGGCCGGGTGTTCAAACTCCTTTGGGCCAGAACTTGGAATATCATATTTGAATATAGACATTAGTTTTAGATCATACCTTGTACAAGACTCTAGCAAGCCTCTTTTTCCCCTTTATCAACCCACTGTGGGCTTTGAATTCTTAAGTGCTAGCCCATGAACTTTTGTAGTTTAATCATTTTGAAAATTTTATTAATTCGGTAAATAAGCTTTAGTTAAAGGGAAAGTATTGAATGAACATGTCCAGTTTTATTTAACCAGTGGTACGAAAACCGGCACGTTGCATGGAGAGATTCCTCTCATTACGCAATGGAAATTTGGTCAGTATCGGTTCGTTTCATTACGTTAGTGACACTTGTTATAGCAACCAAAAAAATATTATCAGATACATACTTTATTATATAGTTTGTATTTCCTGTAATTATTTATGTATATCTCTATTAGTTTAGGAGATCTTATTTCCTGGTTTATCATCTTTGTAACTTGTATATATAGGGCTTTATGTTTTCAATAATGATCATTGAATTATTCAAGATTACATGTTATCAGAGCGCAACCGCTCTATACCCTAAAGCCGCCGGCCATGTTTTCTTTTTCTTTTGGGTTTCAATCCGAAGCTTAGGGGTTTCGATCCATACTCTCTTGTTCGATCCTGTCCCGTTCATCCTGTCACCATGGGCGACAACCTGAGGGATCCTCCAAGCAGCCGCAACTTGCCTCTTTTCACCATGTGTACACGGTCACCGTTATCCAAAAGTAGGTCCGTGTCCTTGATGTATCTAAGGTTACATATTCTGTGTGGGTGAAGCTTTTTCAACTTCACGCGCGTGGGTACGAGGTCTTGGATCACATCACTGAAAAACCACCTCCTAAAGATGACCCTACGTATGACCAATGGATGAAGATCGATGCTATCTTTCTGCAGTGGATTTACGGTACCTTATCTGAAGAGTATCTACTTCGAGTTCTTGAAGCCTAGTCAACAGCCCTAGAAGTCTGGGATCATTTGAAAGCTATTTTCCTAAACAATAAAGCTCCAAGATGTGCTGCCCTTCAACAAAAATTTATCAATCTCAAGTTAAGTGCCATGCCTTCTTTGGAAGTCTATTGTCAAACTCTCCGGGATCTTGCAGCGCAGTTGAATGATGTAGGTAATCCCATCAACGACCAAAGTTTCGTTTTACAACTTGTGCTCGGGTTGCCAATGGAGTTCGATACTATTGGCTCTATTATAAACCAGTCCTTACCGTCTTGGGAGGATGCTTTCAATATGCTTCAATCAGAACTCGAACGACATGTTGCTCGGGAAGGTACCCATACCACCCCATCCGAGGCTCTAGCCGCTGTGACATCCTCACTGCCACCCCCTCGTCGTGACAACTTAGCTCGTCGTGACGACCAGAACTGATCCTTTGGTAATAGAAGGAATCCTTCTAGTCGTGGTGGCCCAAACAACTATTATGGCCTGAAAATTAATCATGCCCAACAGCCCACTATAGCAACCCAGCATCAGCAATCACACGGGTCCAACCGGTCTAGTAATCAGCGCAACAAGTGGGTGCAACCTTCATCTCAGCCCAATTTTTGGCCCATTAGCAGTATACTATGCCGCCCTATTGGGCCAGCCCCTACTAGGCCCCGCCACCCCCTTGTCCATACCCTACCCAACCCGGGTGCGCCTCTCCGTGGCAGCCTCCTACTCGGCCCAATCAACCCGCTCAGTCCACTACTCAAGCACATCTTAGTGATGTGGACTCGCTGGAACCAACTGAATTAGGGGAAGCTTTTCAGGCAATAACACTAAACCTGGAAGCTTAGGAATGGGTCATGGATACCGAAGCCTCAAACCATCTCACCTCGGACGCAGGTATGATTTCTCATCCATGTAAAAGTTCTATTAAACATGTTTTACTTGGTAATAGTCATCGAGTACCAGTAGTTGGATCGGGTCATTCCGCTCTTCCCTCTACCTCGAAACCTATCCAACTTAAAGACATTTTACATACACCCAATATTATCAAAAACCTAATTTCTATTTGAAAATTTACTCGTGATAATTGGGTGTCTGTTGATTTTGATCCGTTTGGTTTTTCTATGAAGGACTTTCCGAGTGGGATGATTTTGAGTCGCCACAGTAGCTCAAGCAACCTTTACCCGCTAACTGCTTCGCCAGCACCTGATGCACCTGCCTTCGTTTCCACCATTGATCCTAATTTTTGGCACAATCGTCTAGGACATCCCCGGCTTACATGTTTCATATATTTTAAGTACTAATAAGTTTATTCCATCTCATAAACTCAGTTGTTCTTCTTTTTGTAATTTGTGCCAAATTGCTTAGCACAAACGATTGCCTTTTAATTTATCTACTTCTTGCACTTTATGTCCATTTTGATATTATCCATTGCGATTTGCGGACGTCACCAGTTTTAAGTAATTATGGTTATAAATATTATTTGGCTGTGATTGATGACTACACTCCTTTTACATGGGTGTTTCCTCTTAAATTTAAATTTGAAACCTACACTAAATTGTCTAATTTTCACAATTTTATCTCCACTCAGTTTCATCGTAAAATCAAAACTTTTCAATGTGACATGGGGGTGAATTTGATAATACACAACTTAAGAATTTTGCATTAAAACATGGGTTTCAATTTAGATTTTCTTGTCCACACACCTCCTAACAAAATGGGATGGCGGACAACACATGATTCGTGGCCTTAACGAACTCATGCTCTCTCTTCTCACCCATGCCTCTTTACCACTACAATATTGGGTTGAGGCTCTACACACTTCTGTCTATCTCCATAATATTCTGCCGTCCAAAACCATTGGTTTTCGAAACCCCACCGCAGCTCTTTATCTCAAGAACCCGGATTATGAACACCTTCGTGTGTTCGGGTGCGCCTGTTACCCCAACCAGTCCGATACTCATCTACATAAACTTGCACCCCGCTCCACTCCTTGTGTGTTGCTCGGATATCTGCCGGATCACAGCGGGTACCGCTTGATATGTCAACGGGCAAAGTTATTTTGTCTCGGCATGTTACCTTCAATGATTTGAATTCCCTTTTTATCAATCCTTTACTCCAAGGGCGGACTCATACACCTTCCTTGACTCGAACCCGTCCCCTATAATCTTTCACCAGCCTGCTACCGCTTCCGCAACAAGCCCATCTACCATGACCGACCACTCCGTTGGCCCGTCTTCTCCGACCAGCCCCTCCGCTGGCCCAACTTGCCCACCACCTCATAACCAAGCGGCCCAACCATACAATCCTCAAACTCCTCCTGCCTCTACGCACTCAGCTGTCCACAGTGGCCAAACCCCGACACCATACACACATACCTACTCTTGCCGCACTCGACAACAACCACCACCCATAACCCAACCACCCATTCATACGGCTGCTCCTGTGCTTCAGCCACCCCCACCTATGCACCCTATGGTTACTCTTTCCCGTGACGGTACCTCCAAACCAAAGGTTTCGTTTAACCTTCACACTTAATCCTTCTCATTTTTACCCACGTCATATCGTGATGCTCAATCTAATCCACACTGGTATGATGCCATGCTAACAGAATACAATGCTTTAATAGATAATAGCACATGGGATAGTGCCTCGGCCACCCGATGTACACATTATTCATTGTATGTGGTTGTTTCGGCATAAATATCATGCTAATGGCACGTTAGAATGATACAAGGCTTGTTTGGTTGATAGTGGTAAATCTCAATGAGAAGGTATTGATTGCGATGCGACATTTAGTCCAGTGGTTGAACCGACTATTATTCGAACCGTTCTTAGTTTGGCACTGTCCCGGTCTTGGCCAATTCATCAATTAGACGTTAAAAATGCTTTTTTACATGGGGATCTTAATGAAATTGTTTATATGTTTCAACCATCAGGCTTTGTTGATGCAAAGAACCCACAATATGTTTGTCGTTTGAAAAAGTCATTATATGGTTTTAAACAAGCACCACGCGCATGGTACCATTGTTTTACAACATATATTTTAAAGTGTGGTTTTAAAACTTCCTCATCTGACAGTTCACTATTTGTCTACAAATGTGGCACTGACATGGCATATTTGTTATTATATGTGGATGACATCGTTCTTACGGCTTCTAATGATAAACTCTTGCGTTTTTTTATTGACGCGATGTCTCAAGAATTTTCTATGACTGATCTTGGCAGATTACATCATTTCTTGGGCACTGAGGTACAACATTTGCAGGATGGCTTGTTTCCTACTCAACGCTCGTATGTTAATGACATTCTAGCCCGTGCAAAAATGGAAAATTGCAAGCCTTGTTATACCCCTACAGACACCAACGCTAAGCGCAGTGCAACTACAGGCGGTTTATTATCTGACGGTACATTGTACCGTAGCTTGGCTGGAGCTCTACAATATATAACATTTACCAGGCCAGATATTTCATATGCCGTTCAACAGGTTTGTCTATTTATGCATGCCCCTCGTGAACCACACTTCAATTTCCTGAAGAGAATATTACGCTACCTAAAGGGCACGATTGATCACGGTTTACATTTGTCTCCCTCTAAGTCGGTTAAACTAACGGCTTACTCAGACGCTGATTGGGGGGGTTGTCCAGATTCACGACGGTCAACATCGGGGTATTGCGTTTTTATTGGGGATAATTTGGTTTCTTGGTCATCCAAACGTTGGGCTACCATCTCTCGATCAAGTGTTGAAGCGGAATATCGTAGTGTTGCAAATACCGCTGCGGAGCTAACTTGGATACGCAACCTTGTATTAGAACTACACATCCCCGTCAGACAGGCATGGGTTATTTATTGCGATAATATATATACATATATATACATATATATATATACATATATATATATACATATATATATATATATGTATATATATATATATATATAATCCTTTTCAAAATCAACACACCAAGCATGTAGAAATAGATATTCGTTTTGTCCGTGACAAAAGTTTGGCTTGGTGCGGTGCGCGTATTACATGTCCCTGCAGATTATCACTATGTAGACATTTTCACAAAGGGCCTCCCTCGACATCTCTTCACTCGTTTCAAATCCAGACTTTGTATTTGGCTGGCCACTGCTTTAACTGCGGGGTCTATTAGTAGATATATATATATATATATATATATATATATATATATATATATATATATATATATATTTTATATATATTTTTTGTATTTCCTGTAATTATTTATGTATATCTCTATTAGTTTAGGAGATCTTGTTTCTTAGTTTATCCTCTTTGTTACTTGTATATATAAGTGTTTATGTTTTCAATAATGATCATCGAATTATTCAAGATTACAAAAAGAACAAATAAATGAAGGAAATGTAAAATGACTAAAAATATCAACATGTAATTTAAATCCATCAGAAACAATTGTTCGGTAGAAATCATTTAACTTAAATAAAAATAAAATATATAAACATGGTTTTTATCACATTTTGTTGTTAAAATATCATATACTATTATCAACTAAAGAGGAAATAAATCTAGGATGTAATAGAACCCTTTAGTAGGTGTGCCTTAGTAAAACAACCCAAGCTTCACATCACTATCTCTTTTAAACACCGGTCCATCTCTTCCTCTCAAAACTCATATATGATAGTACCTTGTAGGTGTGCAATCAATAGTCAAAAGTCAAAACTTATATGTGATACCATATGTTAATCACTTCCTCTCTTCAACCCCATCTCTGACGGAGATCGCCATCTAAGCAACCACACCACCAAAAAGGTTATGGTTTCTTTTATGGGGATCAATCCTCGTTTGTAGTTCTAGAGTTTCATATTTGCCTTTAAACACTTCATCACCGTTCGACAGAAAAGAAAGAAATTTGTCTTAAATCGGCAGTGAATAGTTCTATTGGCCAGAGATAGTAACTCTCTTGTTGCCTCGCGAAGTGGAAAAACAACAAAAAGTAACACTGCCATATGTCACAATCTGAATTGAGTGTATATTATTCATTGCATTTGAAATTTAACATATATCAGAAGACGATTTAAGAAGATACAACACAAGGCTCTACAGTATCAAATGTCCACTAGGATACTCTATCGGAAATCCTTTTTTAGTTCGCTTCTGCGCTACGTGGATGCAGAGGACGCAAACTACCTCACGCATGGTTGTAGCAAAAGTGACGAATGACGGCTACTACGGTCCAGGGATGCATCTGGATGAAGTAAAAGAGCTCTGCAAATGCCACTCCTACCAAGGACATGCGCTGAATACGTTGCGCCTTAAGAACGACTTGGTCACAGTCACAACTGCGTGGCCACTCCAAAAATGGGCCATCGATCTTGTGGTCCCTTTTTCCAGAAGCTCTCAGAAAGGTAGCCTTCATCATAGTTGTCGTCGACTATTTCACCACGTCGGTCTAGGCAAACGCACTAGCATCCACAACAGCAGTTGTGATAAAGAAAAGGTCACCTGGAAGTACATTAGTTGTCGTTTTGGACTCCCAATGAGTATTGTCACAGACAAAGACACCAACTTCACACATGCCGATCTACAAAGTGGTTAGCTGATCTCCATATCTAGTACATCTTCACCTCCGTTGCCCACCCTCAAGGGAACAGACAAGTCGAGCGCGTCAACAGCAGCGTTGTTAATGGAAGAAAAGCAAGGCTTGGAAACAAAAGAATGGGTTGGGTCGATGAGATACCCAGCATCCTATGGGCTCATCGCACCCTGCCCCATACAAGGAGTGGCGAGACACCTTTCAGTCTAACGTACGGCTCGGAAGCGATGATACCTGCCGAATTGGGCTTCCCTTGTTGTCAATTCCACTAACAATGAAACCGAGCGCCCTCACAGACTTAGACCTACTCGTAGAAAGGCGCGAGCAAGCAGCCATTAGTGAGGCCTAGTACAAATCTAAGTTCGAAAAATATTACAATGCGTAGGTGAAGATATGAAAGTTCAACGTGGGAGGTTACGTCTTTCGCGATAACGAAGCCTCTAATGTAGAGACCCGTCAAGCTAGCCCCAAAATGGGAAGGGCCTTATGTTATCAAACATGTCCTTGGCAAAGGCGCGTACAAACTCAATTGATGGCATGCTCATTCCTCGCACAAGGAATGCAGCACAATAACGTAAATGTTATATGTAGAGGCAAATTTACACTTGTAATCAACGCAGCTTGCCAAATTCATCTTATTAATACAAGTGTCCTTTACAATATTTCCTGCTTACATACATATAAACTATGCTACGAATTCGTGCTACACTCCGGATATACGCTAAAACAAATCGAAAAAAATAACTCTTTCCATCAACTTTAGCCATCAGAAAGCTCAGTGACCAAATCGATTGCAATACCTGCAAAACAAAAAGGCAAAAAAAAGGACACGTAAATAATGTAGCTACAACAATTTACCTAATCGTCAAAGTTGGTTAGCATATTTATCAACAAAAAATGCCAAATGCGTGACTCCCAGGCTGGTGGATAAGTTGTTTAGCTCTCCATCACCAACAAAGGCCATGGAAAAGTAGGACTAGTTTTTCAAAGGCACGGCACCTGGTCGGCGGTTAGGACTGGTTCAAGCCCCCGTGACCAACAAAGGTTAGGGGAAGAGGACTTGTTTTTCTAACAACTACTACCCCTAAACTAACAGAGGGAGAGGGGTAATAGAACTTGTCTGCACGCCCAAAGGATAAAATTCTTAGCACGTAGGCTAGCAGGACATGTATAAAAACTAGGAAACTTGTCTAACAACCAACTACCGGCAATAGCCCGTCTCCGGTGCGCATACCGGTTTGATCTTCTCCCAAGTCAAGTACCAGAGGGCCCTGCACCCTCCACGTCATAAATTTAGACACACAATCCTCCTCATGGAGCTCAAACTCTGCATCTACACATTTCTACAATGCAAATAATTTACCCTCACCATAGCCCTCTTTTCGGCCGCTTCTATAGGTCGCCTTCGTCAACTCTGCTATGTGTGAGGTTAGTTCGTCAGAAATTCGGATAGAGTTCGCCAACTGCAACAACAATAAAAAAGTGCAACACTAGACATGCGTTTATAGGAGAGTAAATTTACTAACAAAAGGAAGACTACAGTGAAGCAACCATCTGTAGTCAGAGCCTAAAGCATACATGATCAAGCTTGATAACCACAGCTTGAGTTCCTCAATCTTCACTTCCGAAGCTTGATCCTTTTCTTCCAACTCTACCATGCGGTTCGTAGCTGCGACACCCTCTGTCTGCAAATTGACAATGCGTTGAACTAGGTCTTTGACATGATTTTCCAACTCCTCGATTCAAGTATGAGAAGCAATCAGATCATTATTCTTCTCATCAAGAATAGTGTTTAGCGTTGATGCCTCAGAAACCGTCCTGCTCACCCTTTAACTTGATATCTTCACCCCGGACGGTCTTTATCTCAAAGTTTGTATTCTTACATTCTTTCTGCCATTTTTTCCGGTGTTGCGCATTTAACGCCTTCACCTCCTCAACTTGTCTTTCTGTATCAACTACCATCAAGCCCTTACGCTTTGAATTAAATTTATCTTGGGCTATATCAAATGCTTTCTTCTCCTTAATAAACTCCTATACATCCTCTGCCATGAGTCGCCATTCACACGTAATATCCTGACAAGTGGAAAACACATTGGCAACTGACTCTACGTGGGAATTGTAGAGGTTCACATGGCTTCACTAATCTAATTTTGATATAACTGCTCAGTAGGAGGAAGGGAGGTGGTAAAAAATTCATGACAAGCTTCAACATAATCGAACCGAGAACCCTGCACCAAGTTCCAGCAAGGAATGTGCGGTAAGTTGTCACAGTTTGGGTTGTTATCTGAATAAAACTTATGTACAACAGCAACATGTTAACTTCCTTCTAGATGACTTACATTATGGAACTACCGCCCCTGGACGGTGTACGACGTCAATACAATGGTTGTTCGGGGTGGGGGCTCTTGTCATCATCTTCACCACATGACCATCTTCTTCTGCTAGGTCTCACTCCTCGGAGCTTCCGCAGTCGACATCCTCACATTCTCCACCTCTACCACGATCGGCTTCACAATACTCTCTGTCATGTCTTGCACAACTAGAGGAGACGGACTTTGGGATGGTGGAAGGGGTGGAAACAGAACGCCATAATGCGAGAATGGGGAGGCATATTAGTCACGGGGAGGACGTAGGAGTCTTTGTGTGTTTAATGGTAATCTTTGGATTCCCACCAATCTTTCTACTGCCTTGGCCTACAACAAAAACAACATAATGTTAGAAGCCAACAAATGAAAGCAATATTCAAACATGGAAAAGTCATATCACACATACCTAGAGGAGATTTTTGGGGAGGATCAACAAGCATCGCTTCAAGCTTGTCATCAAGGGGCTTGATTTAAAAACATTTAGATCAACAACACTCTTTGATGGGGCAGACTCCCCTGTCTGCTTCATAAGACTTTTTCTCTTGGCTTCAAGCTTCCTTCAGCCTAGTTTCTTTTGGGCGCTTCAAAAAAATCTCCTTCGCAAGGGCGTATATAGGCTTGATAACTGTGCCAAAAGTAGCACCAGAACCCCACCTGCCCCGCCTACACCATGCTGAAAACCTGGGTTAAAGATAATTATGAAAACCTGCGTTAAAGATAATTATAACAATTTTATGACACAATAATTTCTCTAGTATCTCTCTTTTCCCCTTCTTTATCTTCATCCTCTAAATATGAATTATAAGGTTCCTTTTATAATGAAAAATAGAACTCCATAGTCAATTCATTTATTATAACAATCTTATGAGTCAAATAAAAGATTAATTTAATTTATGATATGTTAATATCATATTAAATAAAATAATAAGACATAAGAAAAACTTTTATCATTCTTGAATAGAGATTAAGAGTCTTATAAAATAACAAATTTGTGACATAGATGAATTTATACTAGAGTCAATAAAGTTTAGAAAATTGATTTCAACAACTCTACGTCGAGTATCGATATCTCTTTTATCTTAACTCCTATTAAACATGGTTTGGTTTGTTTGTGAAACTCTCATATCGTATAACACAAACTCATAAATAATATTCTATATAACTCGTATATAAATACAATTATTTATCGTTCAAAATTAGTGAAAATCATTTTCACTAATATTTTTTCTAACATATCTAGCATTTGCAAACTGGCGGTAGCAAGTTATTAACTCTAAGAGAGGCACCTTAAACTTGGTTAACCGGTGATCACGAACAATACATAACAAAGCATATTTTAGCTAGAATAATTATGTTTCGTGTGGAACAAGATTTATTATTTATATGTGCTATAAATGATTTATCTTTTAATTATTTTTTAATTAAACTATATTATTCGGTTTCGTATCGCGTCTACGCTTGAACTTATTATATTGGGCTTTGGGCCTAAGAGATAATTAGAGATGATTAATAAGGTTATTATAATTAACCTAGATACATATATATTACTATATATATAGTTTATAATCATCTCTTTCAAATTCACAACAACGATACGATACAGTAGCCGTATACCCAAAAGGAAATGGTTTTGTTGCTTTGCGAGACAATCACAACAACAAAAATAATTCAGCTGTGGAAATCAAAAAGGTGGAGCCACCTTTATGTGCCAATCGTTTTGACCAAAAGAAGTTGTCATCCGCTTTTTCTCGTTTAATCCCTTTCGGCTTTGTGATTCCGTGTTTCGTCCGTGTTCGTGTTCTAGCACCCGTTTGTTGTCCCTTCGATTGTCGTCACCTGCCATTCTTGATCAAGAGCACCAATCGAAATTACAAGGGGACCTTGGGGTTCACGTCAACATAAGAAGAAAACAAATAAATTGGTTTTGTGGTGGAGCTGTTAATGTAAGGGAAGAAGAAATAGTTTTTTAAGGTGTTATCTAGTGGTTTTGTTTGAATCGTTGGGTAAAGAGTTGGGTTGTAGAACCTGTTCTGATACCATCTAAAGGGATTTTTATTATGTTCATACTCGTGGAGCCCAAGAAGAATACAAAATATTTAGACCAAGTAGTCTCCTCTAGTTATGGAGAAGATCTACATAAAAAGAAAATAGATAAACACAGAAAAATAAAATATTATATAAAATCCTATGTATAATACACCTATACTCTAGTTTTGTGTTTTATCCTATCAAAGAAGATATATCCAAAGCTTTAAGGTTGTCTAATGAGAACTTAACTCGATCCCTCAAGTGATAGGAAGTTGAATATTTGCCACCAAAATCAGATCTTTTCACTTTTAATCGTGGTGTTGACATATATTGAACTTTTAGTCCAACAATTAATGAGCTTAAATAAAATTTGTAGCAACACAATATGAATGTGAATTCTTCACTAAACAATTCCCAAGTGAAGTATACAAATTTTGAGATGTTATAAATGCAATGGTTTTCAATAACTTCGCAAAGTTAGGGAGACTAAATGAGCAACAATTTCAAGATGTGATGTCGAAGAGTCTAAAATGATAATGATACACTGAAGCATAGAGCCATCAACCTTTGATCAACACATTCGAGTCTATAGAAGATGGATGTGTGCTTGAATTAATAGGGTTTGATGATTCAAACATTTTTAGAATGAGTAACCTCTATTGCTCCCACCCAGGGCGGAGCTAATGTATTAGCAGGGATAGCACGAGCTACGGATTAACTCTTTTTTCATAGTGTAAAAATACCCCTTAACTTCGTCTTTGTTAAAAAAAATGCCCCTAAATTTTTGGGCTACTTATGCCAGTACTCCCACCTCAAATAAAGGTATTCAATTTGTTTTAGTAATAAAAGAATTAATGAGGAAATATGAACAAACATATGTTGTATCAGGTAAAATAATGGGATATATAGAAAAGTGATGAGAGTCGCAATTACTTTGTTATTTAATGAAACACCAACTGCAACAACAAATAAGAGACAGACACAACAAACTTATAAAAGGACAAAACATCTAGATAAGAGATAAGGATAACATGTAAAATACTAGATACATAAACCTTATCACAATATAAGTACTACGATAGTAAACATCATCAAACACTATCTGAATCGATTCCATTTCTTATCTGAAACTTGATTTCCTAATATATACAACTTCGACTTTGACCATTATTTTAACCCTTACTAAAACTTATTTAACAAATACATAAATAAATATACCACTCATAGAGTTTGTATCCTTGATATTTAAAGAGATAATGTGAGGAGATACACCATAAACATTTAACGCGTTTTATAGCCGTCCATGACCCGATAAGGATATAAGTTATTAATAAATTAAATAATTATTTAATATAAGCAAGTCATTTCCAAGAAAATTCCAACACCACCTTCAATCGTGTTTTGCGCTTTTTTTTAATTTTTAATTGAAACCGTGTGACCCAGACCGGAAGTAAAGACTTTCTGCATCAAAGCATAAGAGGTTATAACCATAATTTTGCACTTAAATTTATCTATGTTATATTACGTTTTACTCCATCTTGATATAACTTACTATAATTATTGTAAATAGGATGATGCTTAACGTGAATATCTTAAGAACTATAACTTATAATTTTAGGACAGTAGTAGCCTTGTTCATTAGTGGTTATCATTTATATCCAACTTCTAAGGTAAATTAAAGCTAGCTGGTTAACCCTAAGTCTAGTAGTTGCTCACTATAGATGTTGAAACATCAACACTAGCCGTTACCACCTAGTGCATCGATCGTCCCATCATTAGCAAAATAGCCATTGATTTCGTCATCACTAGCCATGAGCTTAATCGTTCCATATCCCGAAACCCTAGTTGTAGCTAAAGAGTCAAAACCCTAAAATGTTATCAACCAACGCCAACCCGTCATTGTTGACCTTATAACCCCAGTTGCAAGGGCCTAAGAGATACTTCTAACAAAATGTTGGTGATTTTAGCGTAATTAAGTTATTTTGGATGATTGGATTTACTTTGTGACCAAATGAGAAATCATAATAACCATTGGTGCAAGTAAGGAGGTGTGAGTACACGTTTGTCCAAAACTATAGTAATTTTCGAATTCAATGAACTTGGGGGTTAAAGCGGGTAGTGCCCCATTGGAAGGGGTTCTAAGGGAGCTATGCCGATTTGGTGGAGCTTTAGATGCTACGCCCCAAACGGGGTCTAGGGTCAACATCCCTAGTGTTGGTCGTGCTTCATTAGAAATACATCAGATTTGAACGGCTTGTGAAAAGTTGAGAAGGAAAATGATCCTCAACGTTGCTAGAAATACGTAACAAGTTGCTAGTTCTAAGGTTTATTTGTAGTGCGCCAGGAAATGAACCTAGATAGCAATTTAGATGCCGTAGCAACTTGTACTTCGGTCATAACATTAAACCTCAGTAGCATACAAAGTTACTATCGCGTACTTACCATTGTAACTGTTCGTGGTTATATCCCTAATTGTATAATTACCAACTAAAATGTTATGATGGTTCAACTCATAGACATCTGGTCTAAATTCTTACTTTGAAATCACACAGATAGTAACTTCTTATACCTGGAAGTTCATCATTTATCTTATCTGATTGTTGATTTTGTACATCAACGAAATAATTTAATTTGAAAGTGACAAAACACGATTCCTAAAGGTATCCAAGTCACAGATGAAATCTAGAAAACGTACACCAAATTGCTACCAATGATGGAGACAACAAGAACTTACTTGCTGAATTTGAGATGCCCAGCTTTTGTGAAACTTAAAAGTTGGTTAGCTCACAATACATGGGTAGCTCATGTGTGTCAACTTTGGGCATTTATACGAAGGTAAGTTTAACTTTGTTTAGCTCATATGCATGTGTTTGTTACCTTAAAGATTTTCAAAAACTGATCTTATGTTCTAAATTGATGGATAACTATCGGTTATGTAATCTTGGGTATCAAAATATTATGCCTATTATGACTTAATTAAATAAACATCTCAGATGATTATAATTAGGTACCTTTTATTCTCAATATTGTAAATTATATATTTTGATAAGCCACGCTATATTTTGTATTCTTCTTATTCTTACCCCTATGAGTTATCTAGCAGTCAACACAAACATAATCGTTAAAACCCATGTTCACGTCGTAAGGTTTTATGACATTTACTTCTTGCCCACCTATGTTTTAAAAATTATATATACTAAAGAATTTTGACTACGTCATACCCGTTATATCATGCATGTGACCTCATGGTTATTGGTGCCCCTATATATATATATATATGATGCAAGTTATTGTTTTGAAAGACCAAAAACATCCAACTATTTGTACTTCAAATGGAGGGTTTTTATCAATGTGACGCTAATTATGTGCCTTTATCACCGATTAGCTTTATCAAAAGGGCATCATTCGTTTATGAAAATAGCCCGTGTATTATTTACAAAGAAAAGACGTATACATGGAAAGAAACACGTGACAGATGTGTGAAACTCGCTTCAGCTCTTTCCATTACAGGAGTTGGCCCTGGACAAGTTGTAAGTTCAATCAACTTTATTTCATAACGTTTTTTCATATCTTCGATATTAGATGATTTGTACAACTTATTGTGTAGAGATCGTGTAGAAAGGCAAGACATATAGTAAAATATTTTTTCTCTCCCTAGATACATGATTCTATATAGTTGGAGAGGTACAAGAACCAATGAAAATATAGTCAGCTCCCAAGATTCAATAATAAAAAAAGAAAAAAAGAAACTTCATTCTCAAATGTCAACACCTTTCTAGAAGCATAATACTATACATATAAAACTAAATTATTGTTAAAAATAAAATTGTCATAAATTTTATTATATGTTTAAATACACAAACTTATTTAATATAATCTACACATTACCTATACATGTATATATAACGAACAACTAAACTAATGTTTTTCTTTTCATGTGAAAAGACTATCAAAATTCTATTTTATTTTAATTTAAAAATAAACTAAAAAGAGTTAAATGTTATTTTAGTCCCTGTGGTTTTGGCGATTTTCTCAATTCAGTACGAATGTTTTATTTTCGTTTGTGGGTTCAAAAAAGTTTTACTTTTGTCATTTTATATGGCCGAATTGCCCTTCTAGTTAACAGAATTGCACATAAAATGACCGAATTACTCTTCTCGTTAATAGACAAAATAGATGAAGTTAACCCAGTAGACTAAAACGGCAATGATGAAACCTTTTTGAACCCTCTGACGAAAATGAAAAGTTTGGAACTAACTAACAAAATGACCCAAACCACAAGGACTAAAATGGTATTTAACTCAACTAAAAATAAAAAGTGATTAATTTATTG
Organism: Scalesia atractyloides; assembly: GCA_947069175.1. NCBI lineage: Eukaryota > Viridiplantae > Streptophyta > Magnoliopsida > Asterales > Asteraceae > Scalesia > Scalesia atractyloides. The sequence goes on along the minus strand of CAMTDV010000027.1, from coordinate 33,192,290 downwards.
TGTTGTATTTATTCTCACAATACATAGCGTTATATATAGATCTCTTTCATATGTATAAATACATAAAAATTTAATGCAATATATACAGATATATATTGAATCATCATGTATTACTTGGATGCAAACTAAAGACTAATTAATTGAGCATCGTTTAAACTTGATCCTAACTCGTCTTACACACTCGAAATTGGACATCATTAGAGTCTTTGTCCTAACCCATCTCACACTTTTAAATTAACACAAATTTTTTATCAAAGTAAATTCGTCTTTGAACGCAACACTAAGCAGCCTTAACTAGTTGTTATCTTTCTTTTTAAGTTTTTTTATTGTTCATACACATCTTTTACCTTAAGTATATTGAGTACATGGAGTAAGGAAGACATCACCTTGAAGTTTGTCTAAGCTTAGTATCTAGATTTGGGGTTTTTTTTTGCTCCAAAACGCACTTCCTTTCACTCCTGGGGTATTTTTTCGTTAGAATGGGCTTGGTGTGGGCATTAAAACGCCTGATGAAGAGAGAATGGTCAATGGAATGTTTTGATGGTTTTTTTTATTTTTTATTTAATTCAATTTCAGTATCTAATCATTGCATTGATCATTATATCACTACACCTCTTTTTAACTTCAAGTCTCTTTACTTACTAGGAGCCATATGCTGAATAATGCACAACACAGGGGCTTAAAGTTCAAGTCCCAGTACACATGGTGTAGAAAGCTAATTAAACCATGTGTCACCATCATAAAATCATGGGCACTAAATTGGATCAAGAGTTATTGGTAATTGATCTATAAACTTTTGTGCATCCATATGATTGCGGACCACTTGTTAATTAAGAGTTGGTCTACATCATTTTATGGAAATATAGTATATGGTCGCCATTTGGACCCGTCTTGTATCTTCTGAATAGTCAATAGAGAATAGACATGTGAAGACGACACATGTGAAATCCTGTTGTAGTACGTATTATGAAAGTAAAACTATATTCTCATGGTTCATGCATCATCAATTTTTGAGACATTAAACAAGCCATGCTAAGTTTTCTTCTCTTTTTCAGATTTTCAATTCTTCTAATCACACATGGATGACACTAGAATTACCGAGTTAAATTTTAAATATCCTTTTTCTCCAACATGAAACTAATAACAAATAAACCATTTTCATATTTTCATACGTAATCCGTTTAATAAACAAGTCAGGTTGGTTTTAATTTGTTTAAATAATCAAACTATTTTCTATTTTCTAGTTGATATATTTAACCGGTTCAATTAAACTTGTTGATCTACCAACCCGGTTAATATACTTACAACTTGATTATAAAACTTTCTCAGGCCATAACCTATTAACTCATTTATGTAAATGAGTTAAACAAATCATTTCTTGATTATACTATTTAAAGTGTGTAAGTTAAAATCAATATTTTTTGACACAAATAGGGCGTGTTCCATTTTATCTATACCTCTGCATCTCAACTTACACTATTATAGACTGTAGTTTTGTTGATTTTAGAAAACCCACGACTCTCAAACTAACAAGTGTCATTTTTAAATGCATACATTTAAACCTAAAATACCCTTAAAACCTACATATTAAACCAAATGAATTCATATAAGGATCTAACTGTTATTATGAAAACCCTTTTATAAACCTTTAAAAAGCTCACTTAAACTATGGATATCAGCACTCTAGTTTTTAATAACGTTTTGTTTCTTATTACTCTTTAACAGTATTCTAAAATTAAACATTAAAATACCATAAAGTAAAATGTAACTGAATTTGCATTATTTTGTTTTAACGGCAAATTTAATCACTGACGGACCACTGAATTTGTATTATTACACGCAGGTTGCAACTTTTGCCCCAAATACGCCAGCTCATTACGAGCTTCAGTTTGGGGTTCCAATGGCTGGTGCGATCCTTTCTTCTCTCAACACAAGCCTTGATCCACCAGCATTAGCAACCATTCTACAAGAACTCAAACCCAAGATCATCTTTGTGGACCACCAATACATCCAAATTGTTATTCAAGCATTCAAGCTATTATCTCCAGAAACACCAGCTCCATTGCAGCTGGTTTTGATCGGTGGCAAGAATTGCACCAGCGTGCCATCGAACACATTAGATTATGAAGATCTTGTTTCATTAGGAAAACCCGATTTCAAAATCATACATCCTACTGATGAAAACGATCCAATTTTGATAAGTTTCACTTCAGGCTCAACTGGAAAGGCTAAGGGGGCTGTGTATAGCCATAGAGCAGCGTATTTAAACTCGTTAGCAGTTATCTTTAGATACGACATGAAGAAAATGCCGGTTTTCTTGTGGACGGTTGATATGTTTCGTTGCAACGGGTGGTGTTTCCCATGGGCAGTGGCTGCATTGGGTGGCACCAATATTTGCCTTAGAGAATTAACCGCGGAGGTGATCTTCAACTCGATTGTGTTTCATAAGGTAACACACTTGTGTGGCCCCCCGACGATTTTAGAAAAGATTGCAAGTTTGGAAACTAAGGAACAAGGGGTGATTCAAACTAAGGTAAATGTAATTGTGGCGGGGCCTTTGCCGCCGTTGGAAGTTATATCGAAGGTCGAGAAATTCGGGTTTGATGTACACCATGGCTATGGAATGACAGAAGCTCTCGGGCCCGTGATGGATAGATATGTGAGAACAAGTGATGAGGAAGAAAAATGTAACAATGAGCATTTAAAGATAAGATGTCGCGAAGGAACTCACAACATTTTAATGGAAGATGTTGATGTGAAAGACCCTAAGACGATGACTAGTGTACCATGGGACGGGAAGACAATAGGCGAAGTGGTGTTTAAGGGTAATGTGGTAATGTTAGGGTACCTTATAAATTTGGAAAGGACACTAAAAGCGTTTAAAGGCGGGTGGTATAGGACAGGGGATATCGGAGTTAGAAACCCCGATGGAGATATACTAATGAAGGATCGTTTGTTAGATAGCATTATCATAAACGGGGAGATTGTGAGCACGATGGAGATTGAGCGAGTCATAAGAGGTCATCCTTTTGTAAAGGATGTTGCGGTTGTTGGGAAACCTGATAACCTAGTTGGTGAAACTCCATATGCTTTCGTTACGTTGAAAGATGGGTGTTGTTTAACATGTAGCGATATCATCAAGTTTTGCATAGATAATTCGTTGCCTCGGAGCATGATCCCATCGAACGTTAGTTTCGGGAATTTACCTGTGAATTCAGTCGGTAAAGTTCAAAAATTTGTTCTTAGGGAAAATGCCAAGGCCATTGAGAGCACCAAATGACCGTATATTTTGAAACAAGCTTTGTAGTTTATATATGCTCCTACATGCAACATTGCCTTTCATATTGTATGTTATTATAAAAAAGTTGGTGGTAGATGGTTACTATTCACATTCCCTCATTTTTTTACGCACGGATCCCTTTTATATTGACCCTCTTCTTACGCCTGAGTTGTCAAATCTTGGATCACTTTTGTATCATCTTAATTAAACTTGATCTAACCCATCTCACACTCTCTAACTACATACCAATTGGGTCCTTGTCCAAGCCCATCTCACACTCTTGATAAATCCATCCTTGACCGCAACATTGATCATTCAATCAACTTCATTAAGTTAGGGCGAGGGTATTCATCTGTTTCAGATCACACATCTCTAACATCTGAATCATTTCTATCTTTCAAATTAACGCCATATGATATTTTTTTATCTCTTTCATCTCTAAACCTATTAATTCCACAATTCCATCTTTCTAATCCCTAACAATATTTCGTTTTCTTTAAGGTAAATGAATATAAACTAACATACAAATAACAAATTATATTACTAAGCAATTTGAGCTAACATAGTAATAGTAGTATAACAAAATAGTAACAATAAAAACAATATAACAATAGCAACAACAACAATAATTGAAGTAGTACCTTTGGCGTACATGCTCAATTTTCATGCGGGAAAGACACGGAAGCAAACCAGGGATCATGGATAAAGAATGGGTGTTCCCACCGGTTCTACAACATCCTACACCCCTCTAGAGGCCATACTGTGTACATTTCTTGTTATAAGTTTTTTTTCTTTTAGGCTCAATCTATTCACATACCCTTGCTGTCTATTTGGACACCCATAAGCCCTAGACGGGTCGTTTAGTCCTAGACAAACCGTATAGGCACTGATTTATAGGAGTTAGCAGATACCTGGCAGGACGCACAAATTTATGTGTTAAACGGGCCCGTCTACGAACTTGTTTTTTTTAGTTCGGAAAGGGGTGTTTTGGTGGGGTAGATTGATTGTTGTTGGAGGTCGAAAATTGGTGTTTCGGTGGGGTAAATTGGTTGTTGCTTGAGGTTGATTTTTTTTTTGTGGAGTAACTTTAGATTTTTAAAAAGTTTTGTTTATTATATAAAAAGTGAGTTATCTTTTCTGGTCGTTTATATATTTAATTGTTTTTTACGTTGTATCTTTTTAAAAAATGTAATATTAAAATTTAATACACGTCGATTTAACACAAACAATCATCAAGTAATCGAATAACTGAAAACAAAGTTAAATATTACAGATATAACATATATAACATAACTTTTTGCATCCATAACAATATGTCTAGACGACTCGTATATTTACAATTAAATTTTTTTGGTACAACTTTTAACACGGTAATAGGTACAGAAACCACCAAGGGGATAATGGATATGGTAACAAGTACCAAGGCCGGGTAACTACACCCACAACGAATCTCCAAACCAGATCAACGTTGTTTATCGCCTTGTGTGAGCATTGGAAGCCCGACAAACAGTGTTGCAATTAGTTAACAGTCATTACTTCTTAATGAACTCGAATTTAGGAAATTGTTCTTAATGAACTCAATGACATCTTCAACAGAAACCACATCTACAATGCCACCGTTTCCATAGCCATCTTTTCCATAGCTACGCAAACCATGACGTCTAAACCCTTGAATCCAACGCTTCTCCTTACATTCTCCCAAACGAACCAGCTCCTTTGTAAGAACTCTTATTATAGAATTGCGACGACGAATTGAAAGTTTTACGCGACATCAAATTCTATGCATGGGTCTATTTAACAAAGAAATATACGCCCCGTCTAGGCCTAGTCGGGGCGTATCACTTTACTACTTTATTGACATGCATTGAATGATATCAGATGAAGTAATATAAGCCAAAGTTCATGACAGAGGGAATTCCGACGACGAATTGAAAGTTTTCTACGACATCAAATTCTCGGCATGGGTCTATTTAACAACGGCATATACGCCCATCTAGGCCTAGACGTGGCATATCACTTTACTACTTTATTGACATGCATGCAAAGCACAAACTTCAAGACGGGTCTTCTGGGCCTAGACGCCCCATCTTGGGCTTGTCGTCTTCAGCATCCGTCTAGGGCTAGACGCCTCGTCTGATGTGACTGATTTGACGTTGTACGGGGGCAGGAATGTGGTGGAGAAAAGGAAATATAGACGCCTCGTCTAGGTCTAGACGACCCGTCTAATAGTGTAATATTGTTATTTTGCCCCTGATATCAGCCTAGACGGACAGCGAACCAGGGGTAAAATGGAGTTGTTTCTAGAACCAGACGGGACGTCTAGGTCTAGACGAGCCGTATATGCACAATTAATTTTTTTTTGGTATAATTTATATGATTTTGTTTACTTAATACAAAGTTTTTGGGTAAATAAAATCATGTTAATTATACCAAAAATTTTCTAGTTGTATACCAATTGTTTGTATTAATTATCAAAAATCGTATTAAATATACAAAAATCAAATCAGATGTACCAAAAAACCTCATTCTTCCGATTCACTATCGACCCAGTTAATACTCGGGTTTGGATTCGGTGAGGGATTCATTATCGACGTATACCATTCTAGACTGGGCGTGTACATGTCTAGCCATTGTTCTGCAGCGGCGCTTCGGTAGGTCAACCACAAACCGTTTACTATAGGCATTGGAAACTGGCCGTGCAGCTTAATATGTATGAAGTGGTTGTTGTTAACATGTGCAAGCTTTATCGTTCGTGGTTCTCGATCCGTCGGAGGGTTGATTATCGGAAAGAACGTGGAACAACCATCAATGCTTAAGATGTGAACCACGATACCATACCTTTGTGTAATAAGAAGCCCTGCGTGGGGGAAGTCCATTCAGTGAGTGCGGGGACAATGCTCCACTGAATCCCAGATTAGGCTCTGACGATGCGTGTAAAAGTATCCTTCCTCCCATGCTTCAAATATTGGCGCCCAGATCGACACGCTCTAACTGTTGACACATACTCGTCGCCCACTATCAATCGGAAAACCATTATCGTCTGGAACTTCTCTTTGTTTAGAACTCGTTGAGTGGCTTTGCCCCGCTACAGGTTTTTGCAACTTGATGACCGACTGTTGAATGGCCTGCGACGGAACATACAAGCTATGGCGGGGGCATCGTATGCACTTGATTGGGAACCTTGCGACGGAACATACGAGCTATGGGGGGCGTCGTCAAATCGAAGTTGTGCTTGCTTTGTTGTTGGTCATCCACGAGTCGAGTGTTGGACAACCGGTGGTTTCTTGGTGGATTTGGTTGGGATCAACACCGATTTAATCTTTCCTAGCAAGCTTTTTTTCTGAGCAGGGGAATGTGACTCTAACTGTTGTCGAACAATGTTCAGCTCTTCTACCACGTCAACGTCATCCGATGTCAATTTACATGGCTGAAAGTTAAGCTTCCGCCAGAAGATGTCTACGTCTTCGAGTTGAATCGGACGCTCTGCACGTACGTACTTCTCCAACCTGCAAGCACACGACAACCCACAGTTGTACCACATCTGACATCCACAAGATGAATGCAAGCGCTGCAACACGTCTAGTTTCCTAAGTAGCTCTCCACTCAGCAAATCAAGCGCTGTATGGGAAACTTTTCCACGTAGGTGGTCAAATAACGGGTTTTCGTGGTGGTTCATTATTTTTCCGATGCTTTCTCGAAAGCTCCGCCTTATTTCCCTATATTGTGTTTCAACTATATCCTTGACACAACCTACTATACGGTCCAGCAAGCTCCTATCTTGGGCGTATCTCTTTAAATTCGTGTGTTGACTCTCAACTCTGTTTGTGGTACGACGCCCGAAGTTGCGTCTCTGATCAGTCCATGCAAAGACAAACATTTGTTTGTAGTCTTCCAGCCAATTATCATACACGTACGTAAACACCCCTAAAAGGTATCAATAATTAGTTAAATGTACATGGGTAGGTAATCTTTTATTACAAAAACTTACTTGAACGTTTGCATTCCACAAGTCGCTTTTGCAAGTAGCCTAAGTTGTACTCGTATATGGGTATTGATGGAGACTCACACAATCTCCCCCAGGATGACAAAATTTTTTGCCATTCTTCTTCTATGAATGCGCTCTTGCAGTGCTTACAGATATTCTATTGAATGTGAAACCTGCAGAGATATCGAGAGGCGTTTGGAAAAACTTTAGCACACGCGTTAATTAGGGCCATCTCTCTATCCGTTACAATAACACATGGCTCCATACATTCGTCCAACATTGACCTGATCCTCTCAAGCACCCAAACAAAGTTATCACTACATTCCTTGCAGACAACGGCATGCGCGATACAAAACGAATAGTTGGTGGGCCTCATACCAACTATCTGGACAAATGGCATGTTGTATACATTCGTCTTTTACGTGGAATCGATCAGCAAAACATGCGGGAACGCACGCCACATTTCACTCGAGTAGGGATGAACAAAGAAGATCTCTGTAACGACCTCTGTTTCGGGTTCCTCCCGTGTCTCATAAATAAATTCGTTTGTAATAAGGATGTTTTCTAACGACTGCACGGGAGTCAGTCCGTATCTTTGTTCGGCCCTAATCTTATGAACTGCGTTTTGAACGTTTTTCTGAACATGGAAACTGTCGGGGAACTACTTCCTTATCGTTTGAAAAATTCTGCGCGGCTCCATGTTTTGTGTTGTCAACTACTCGATCATTTTGTATTCATCAGGAGCAAACCTTCGCACAAACGTGTGGCCCGACAGGTCCTGACAGACTTCGTGGTTATGTTCAGTCTTTCCCCCTTTTATCCCCCATGTTTCATACGGATGGTCCCGCACAGCCACCAGGTAAAACGGGCAATCGGTTTTCTTGCTTCCAGCTTTCCTAACCGTTGTTGTAGTATGGTGCTCACCACCACTGTCACATTCAAGCCATACCCTCTCGGTTCTATCACCAATTTTCTTTGATCGTCGGGTCACAATAACGAAACCATCCGCCTTTGCCGTTTCTTGGGCCCAGTTTTTTAGCTCATCTAGAGAGTTGAAAACCTGTAAAATCGATAGCGTTATGTTAGATTTTATGTTTACTCAACATGCACAACTTACATAAATACGTTTTCATACCGTCTTTGTAAGGTATAGATTGCCTGCGCATGGGGGTGCCTCACCATCATATCCTCCACCATCAGGATAGACTTGTTAACCGTACAAAGAATGTGTTGCATTGTAACTTTCGTAACAGTCTCCTCCGTATCCATCCAGACGTGTTGTTGCACGTACGAGTGTTCACACCCGTATCCGTAATCCGGAAACCCATGTTGCGGAGGATAACATGGTGCATCAACTTGGTACGAGTCGTCCACATGGGATATTTCTTCAACGGGAGGAAGCTCGTTCAAATCTAGAAATTGTTTGTTTTGATTTCCTTGTACACTTGACACAACCTCCTCTTGCACATTAAAATTGGGAACACCGGTCTCCCCTAACAACGATATCACCATTAGTAAATAATTAAAACAACAACTAGTATAACCTAATAACTGTTACCGAATTGACTTCAGGCACTGACTCGCCAGAATACGCCCCAAAGAAATAGTTGTCGTCCCAGTTTGATAACATTTCACCACCTTTGAATGATATCAGACGAAGTAATATAAGCCAAAGTTCACGACGGAGAGAATTCCGAAGCCGAATTGAAAGTTTTCTACGACTTCAAAAGCTCTGCACGGGTCTATTTAACAAATAAATATACGCCCCGTCTAGTACTAGACGGGGCGTATCACGTAGTACTTTGCTGACACGCATGCAGACCACCAACTTCAAGACGGGTCGTCTAGGCCTAGACGTCCCGTCTTGGGCTGGTCGTCTTCAACAACCGTCTTCGGCTAGACGCTCCGTCTGATGTGACTGATTTGACCTTGTACGGGCCAGGAATGTGATTGGAGAAAAGGAAACCTAGACGCCTCGTCTATGTCTAGACGACCCGTCTAAAGAGTGTTTAAATAGACAGCTGGGTGTGTGAATATGTAGACCCTTCTTTTATTTCATATGCAACCCTTACCTTAATTAGGTTTAGAGAATGGGGTAAAGAAGACATCACCTAGAGTTGGTGTAAGCTTGTAACTAGAATACATGTATTCTTTTGCTATAAATTATAACTCGATATTTCAATCATAGTTATTACTAAATTATATTGGAAAGATATTTAGGTTTCTCATTATTTAGTTTCAGTTTTTTTAATTGATATTTATTTAGAGGTTTAGGATCCTGTAAAAAAGACTAAAAGGGTGAGAAGGATATGAAAGACTCTAGTGATGACACATGTCCCTATCTATTTTATTAGTTTAAGGGTAAGATGGCAATTTAACCCATAATCCTAATTAAAGATATGATCTTGTAACCGAATTCATCAGTTATTTTAGGAATTCATTTCATCAGTTATTTTAGGAATTCATCAGTTGTTTTATGAATTCATCATCAGTTTGTATAAAACACCATACGAATTCCAAAAAACTCCACAACTTTAATCGTAATACAGCCATGGTATTCTAACATGTGTAGTGATTTTTGTTATTCTTGCAGGTATAAAACACCATACAAATTCTAAAAACACCATGAATTGAATCATAATACAGTCGTGGTGTTTTAACATTTAGAATGATTCTATTGCTATTCTAGATCAGTTCGTATAAAACACCATACGAATTCCAAAAAAACACCACAACTTTAATCGTAATATAGCCGTGGTGTTCTAACAGGTGTAATAATTTTTGTTATCTTTTGCAGGCATAAAATACCATACAAATTCCAAAAACACCGTGAATTGAATCATAGGATTCTATTGCTATTCCAGATCAGTTCGTATAAAGCACCATACGAATTCCAAAAAACAACACAACTTTAATCATAAAACAGCCGTGGTATTCTAACATGTGTAATGATTTTTGTTATTTTTGTAGGTATAAGACACCATACAAATTCCAAAAACACCATGAATTGAATCATAGGATTCTATTGCTATTCTAGATCAGTTCGTATAAAACACCATACGAATTCCAAAAAAAACACCACAACTTTAATCGTAATATAGCCGTGGTGTTCTAACAGGTGTAATAATTTTTGTTATCTTTTGCAGGCATAAAATACCATACAAATTCCAAAAACACCATGAATTGAATCATAGGATTCTATTGCTATTCCAGATCAGTTCGTATAAAGCACCATACGAATTCCAAAAAACAACACAACTTTAATCATAAAACAGCCGTGGTATTCTAACATGTGTAATGATTTTTGTTATTTTTGTAGGTATAAGACACCATACAAATTCCAAAAACACCATGAATTGAATCATAATACACTCGTGGTGTTTTAACATTTAGAATGATTCTATTTCTATTCTAGATCAGTTCATATAAAGCACCATACGAATTCCAAAAAACATCACAACTTTAATCGTAAAACAGTCGTGGTGTTCTAACATGTGTAATGATTTTTGTTATTTTTGCAGTTATAAGACACCATACAAATTCCAAAAACACCATGAATTGAATCATAATACAGTCATGGTGTTGTTAATATTTAGAATGATTCTATTGCTATTCCAGATCAGTTCGTATAAAACACCATACGAATTCCAAAAAACACCAAAACTTTAATTGTAACACAGCCATGGTGTTCTAACATGTGTAATGATTTTTGTTATTTTTGCAGGTATAAAACACCATACAAATTCCAAAAACATCATGAATTGAATCACAATACAGTCATGGTGTTTTAACATTTAGAATAATTCTATTGCTATTCGAGATCAGTTCGTATAAAACAACATACGAATTCCAAAAAACACCATAACTTTAATCGTAATACAGCCGTGGTGTTCTAACATGTGTAATGTTTTTTGTTATTTTTGCAGGTATAAAACACCATACAAATTCCAAAAGCACCATGAATTGAATCATAATACAGTCGTGGTGTTTTAACATTAGAATAATTCTATTGCTATTCTAGATGATAAAACACCATGACTGTAATCACAATACAATGTTACATACTTTAGATGTTAAAACATCATGACTTGAATCATAATTCATTATTTGCAATGCTATGGTGTCTTATTTATGTTCATGGTGTTTTACTGTAAAATAAAACGCCTTGAATCACAATACAATTAAAACACCATTGTATAAACATACAAAAAACACCATGGACTAAAACATCCAGTCGAGACGTAATTTTTCTCTACATAAGTATAACAATATGGTACTTATATCAAAGATAAAAAAACACTCGTTTTTATGGTGGAATTTTTTTTAGAAAAAGAGTTACATATAAAAAGTTATTGATGTTTAAAGAAGAAGGAGGAACTTACATATGCATTGCATGTGAGTTCTAAATTTAAAAATGTTGAATTTACATTTATACCCTTAATCTATAAAATTAATTAATTTAATGGTAAAAGCTATTTACAATTTTGCCATTATAATCTCAACCATTAGATTATAGATCAAATGGTGTAGATTCCTTCTTACACTTCTCACAAAACACACCATTTTAACAATAATCCTACCCTGTATTTAGATACCATTAATTAACAACATTTACATGCATTATCAGGTTATACGTTTTGTTTTGTTTTGAGAGTTTTTCAAAAAAAAAAAAATTTTATACTTTAAACCCAAGCTTTATCTTTCACAAATTTAAACTCACAAAATATATTTATATTTTACTTATAACACAAAACTTTTCATTATTTGCAATTTAACCTCACAACTCTTTTACTTTTAACTTTGGTCTTCTATATTTTTCATCTTTCGCAAATTTTCATTTTAAATTTCGTTCTAAATTTTGCGAATTAAAACGACACAACATTCATGTATGGTTCAATGTTTTTACGTTTCACTTTACTGTTAGTTCAAAAATTTGTGAGTTAACATGGCAACGTGAATGTATGATTTAACGTTTTTACATCTGTTTTTTCTCGTTAATTTTAATATGCCTAGATAATTTTGTAACATTTGTCAAAAAACGGGTTTTCCAAACCCGCTCCGTTTGTAATCGAATATCAAGTTATAAATGTTTTGTTGCGTATTTATGTCTATTTTGATTTTTAGTGATACATAATTAATAAACAAAATAAACTATAAAAGTTATAATTGATAAAAAGTAAAAATAAAATAATTAAAAAGGAAATGAGGCTGGCGGGACTCGAAACCGGGTCAGCCGGAAAGGAACTCAAAGCTTTATCACACACACACATAACCACTCCGCCACTTGTTGTTTTCTGTCAACTCTAGGAAACAAATAAACCTTATAAACAACCCTAAATCAACCGGTTACGCCAACTGTAACCGAAATCGGTCACCAAACGTCTAAAGACGTTTGATTACTCGCGGTTTACTGAGTTTAACCGATACACCGACAATTCCAATCAATTTTGCTTTGAATGAAACTTGAATTCGGGAGTGAATCGGTTTAATAACCGAAAACTTTCAATTCTTGGATTACTTCAATCTTTGTCCTCTCTCGCGACTCAAAAACACTCTGCAAACCTCCAATTACATTTCCGCACAACTTTCAGTTCGCCGGAGAAGCTTTTTGGACTCGCCGGACTTTCGCCGGAAAACTGTATTTTCCACCGAATCAGTGAGTCTCTCAATTCTTTCGTGGTCAATCAATTGTTAAGCTATTGCTAACCCAAACCTTTCAATCGGAATCAAATTCAGACGTCGTTATCGGATAATTCCTGCTCGCCGGAAAACTTCTGAAAGTTCTTATCTTTCGCTGTAAAACGGTATGGACATTCAAACCTTCTGTTAACTCTTGTTTAGCACTTCAATTCCGCAATTAGCTAATCAAAACTGTTAAATTGCTCGCTCAGTTGAAGTTCATAAAAACAGAGCCGACGTCTTGCCGGAATTCTGAGACAAATCATTCCTCCGGTATGTTTGCTTCCAACACCGTCGCTGTCATTTCATTTTAGTCTTATGAATGTTGTTAATCGTTTTAAAACTAGAAACAGTTGGGTAAATTGCTGTCTGTAAAAAATAGCGAAGAAGATGAACTGTGTTAACATTATAAGGATAATTAAAATCGGTATTTTAAACGGGTTAGACACACAGTCCAGCGGTGGACTGTGTGCAAACAATATGCACACGCCGCGAGTTCAATCCCTGATACACACACCCTCTCTGTAATAAGGATGTTTTATTTTTCTAACTGAACCGGATTAACTTTCGTTAGTTGTTAAGTATAATAAAAATCTATATATTAACCAAGTTAGACACACAGTCCAGCGGTGGACTGTGTGTAAGTTAAAGCACAGGTCCCGGGTTCGAGACCTGTTAGTGACACCGGTTCGATGATTTAAAATATTTTTGAAAATAAAAGAATTTTGAATAAACTGAGTTAGTATATAAGTATAATTAAAAATAGAATTATTTCAGGTTAGACACGTAGCTCAGTTGGTAGAGCTGCGTGCACGCGAACGGGAGGTCTCGGGTTCGAGCCTCACCCGGCGCATACAATTACACAATAAAACTGGTCAACAAGTCAAACGGTCAACGGTCAATGCAAAAGTCAACATATTTTTATTTATTTAATTAATTTAAAAATCAATTAAAAATACTTAAAAAATAATGTTTTTAAAGATAGGAAATAGCCTTAAACTCACAAAAATATATCTAAAAATCCTAGTTAAAATTATCAATAAAATTCCACTCATTTACTATATTTTCCGTTATTATTTAGGTTAGTTAATTCTCGTTGTTCAAATCTTCCAACTCGTGCGCATCTCATCATCTCCAACTGAACGCACCCAATGTGAGTGAATCTTTACAAATTCCCCGTTTTAATCACGTTTTTGGGGTGTATCATGTGTCTTGCCATTTATTATATTTAAATCATTGTGCATACATCATATCATGAACAAATGTGTATTCAGCTTGTTCAACTGTTGTGTGGTTATTGTTAGATTTAATTTATCATTTTCAGTACATGCAATTTCATAGGCCGCCGCTCCCCATTACATTATGAGCGTTGAGCATGTTCCCCATTACATTATGAGCGTGAACCCGGCGTGCCAACATACGATCGGCTCCGTTTGATTGAGCCTTGATCGCACAGACATTTATCATTTTCAGTACATGCAATACGATCGGCTCCGTTTGATTGAGCCTTGATCGCACAGTTTCATTCATGTTATTTATTGTATGATGTTGGTATGTTATTGTATGTTATTATATGTTATTGTATGTTATAGTTTGTGATTGTTATTGCTACTGTTTGATTCTTTACATTTGCTCACTTATGATTATGCATAATTTTTCCTTGATAAAATAACAAGAAAATCAATAATAAATGTTTATCTAACAAGGTTCACTCGCCAACTTATGTTGACCCAAAACCCCCCATTTTTACACATGATACAGGTGAACCAGCTGCAGCAAGAAACACATAGGATTGGCCTAGAAGAATAAAATGATTTAGAGCTTGGAATTGTTTAGTTGGTTATTTTTCTTTGTATTTGTATGGACATGTTTGGATTATTGGGAATGTAATTTTGACTTTAATAAATATGAAACATATTAGTAAATATCATGAGCTTTGTTGATAACCCAATTATGCCCCGACTCTTATTCCGCTGCGGGTCGAGGTGTGACAAATTTAGGGTTAAACCTCATCCTAGTCCATAACTAGAGCGAAGCAACATCAGTTGTCTTCATCATAAAAGCATGAACACTCGTATCTACCAGTTTCATCCTAATTGGATCAAGAACCGATTCATGTTATTTATTAACTTTTGTGCATCCATATGATTAAAGGCCAATTCATTATTATGTACATCTTTTTCATGAATTTGGAAGTGTGTGCATCCATATGATTAAAGGCCACTTCATATTACGTAGTTCTTTTCATGAATTTGGAAATAATTAGTTTCGTCGGGCATTTGTAACCTGTCTTCTATCATGTGGACATTGTTAACTAGAATAGAGATGTGAAGATGACACATAGTTGATTGATTTGTTGTAATATGAAAGTAACAAAAGTATACTCTCATGGTTCATATATTGTTAAGGGTAAAATTTACGTTTCATCCCTGAGATCTGGAGAAATTTGCAATTTTAGTTCAAATTATTTAATCGTTGATTTTCGTTCATGAGATTTTCAAAATATGTCTGTTTTATCTGATTTTTAACCATCGTTCAAAAGAGGGATAAACTATTCATTTCATGTAAATTTTCATTTTTTTTGTTATCATTTTCATCCTTGATGTTTCGTGAAATATGTCCCTTTTGTCCCCTTTTTTTCGTGCAATTTTTGTCCCTAACCTTTTTAAAACATGATAGTTTCACCCAACTCGTTGTTTGCAACCTTTCTGACATCTTCAATACTCATCTACCAAGACCTTAGGATTTCCCTATCTAAACATTGGCATCACCATTAACACCATTGCAGCCACCGATGCTCACACTTGATCTATAATATTCATGTCTGAGAGGTTGTTAAGCAAATGATGACACAAAAGGGACTACCGCCAATATCACCGTAGGCTGGAAACACCTGGAAAAGAGGAGTGTCGATTTCCATGGTGACGGGAAGAAGGGTTTTGGAGTCAGTTTCAACGGTGACGGAGCTATAACGCCGACAACACCATGCCAACAGATTTCACCTCGACACATCTCATGTTTCACTTCATCGTCGATACGTGGCACCACCGCATAGACATAAAAAAGTTAGGGGTTGATTGAAAATTGGATAAAACTGGTGTGTTTTGGAAAAGTTAGGGATGAAAATTGCATGAAAAAAACTGGACTAAAGTGACATATTTCAGCAAACCTCCAGGGGAAATATCAATTAACTCAGAGAAAAAAATGAAAGATAAAAAATCTATGCGTGGAAATGACCAGTTACCCCTCATTTAACTAACATTTTTAACGAGTGTTAAAAGATTGGATGAAGCTGACATGTTTTGAAAATGTTATACATGAAAATCGCACAAAAAAACCTTGAACTAAAGTGCCCTATTTCACTAAACCTCATAGATGAAAATTAGTGTTTATTCTATTTGATACTAAACTTATCTTGAATAATCCTATTTGTTTTTTTTTGTAAATTCCTTTTATTATTTTAGAGAAAAATATACTATTCTTAGCATAACACTCATAACATAACACGAAAATTATCAATTTTTAGATTATTTTCATACTTAATCCATTTTAGATAAAAAACACAGCGATCTTTATAGGGATACACATGGTCAAGACGAGTCCTTAAGGGATTATGTAAGCAAGTTTGGAAGAGAATCTTTAGAGATTCCTAACCTTGATACTACTACGGTGGTCCAAGCTTTTAAAATGGGTCTTCAGAAGGTTCCCCCATTTTATTGAGATCTTGTTATGAATCCATGCATGAACCTGGATGAAGTAAAAAATAGGGCCTTGAGATTCATAAGGCTTGAGGATGATAGGAAGATCTAGCAAAGGATCAATACCCCTGCTAATTATGATCATCCAAATAGGAAATGGATTCTCCTTAGAAATGCTATGAATCCAAACCGTATTCCAAAAATGACAATCATAGGGTTAATGTGGTGGATGATGAGGATCCTGAGGAAGACTAGCCCAAGATATCTGACATTTGTTTCTCTGGTGATGTTTCAGGTTTAATGTACTATGCAGAATCTTGAAGACAAAGCCTGATGGCCTAGAAAGAATGGCAAGAATCCTAGGTGGAAAGACAAATCTAAGTGGTGTGCATATCATTTACATTTTGGATGTGTGACCGAAGATTGTTATGCTCTTAAGAAGGAGACAAGCTATTTCTTTAGTAAGGGATACATAAAAGAAATCTAGGGTCGAAAGAAAGAAAGGAGTGAGGATCCTGAAAAGTCTCCCAAGCGCAGAATGCCATCTGCCAGATGCTAAGGTAATTAACTTCATATCTGGTGGATCTTACATTTGTGGTACCTCTAATTCTGCAACCAAAATACACGCCAAGGAAGCAAAAGCCAAACAAGGGGACAAGCTTATAAGGACATCAACGCAAACGGAGCAAAAGACTATATCATTCGATGAAGACGACATAAATACTATCAAGGATCCTCACCATGATGGATTAATAATTACTCTATATGTTGCTAACCACTTTGTCCGCAGGATTTTAGTTGATGGTGGAAGCTCTGTATTTATCATCCAACTATATGCTCTAAAGAGGATGAACATTTATGAATCAAAAATTGTTGCAAAGTCATCTTTAATAGTAGAATTCAATGGTGAAGTAAAGAACACCATTGGTGAAACAAAACTTCATGTCTATATAGAGGGATTTAACTCGATGCAGAGGATTTAACCGACGATGATGAGGGAGGTCAAGTTCCCTAGATGGCTAGCTAATGTGGTTGTGGTCTAGAAAAAAATGGGAAATGGAGAGTGTGTGTGGATTTCACCGATCTAAACAAGGCTTGCCTTAAAGATCCTTTCCCATTACCTCACATAGACTCGTTGGTGGATGCTACATCGGGACACGAGATGCTGACATTCATGGATGCATCTTCAGGATTCTAGCAGATACAGATGGAACCTTATGAAGATAATACTTTTATGACTCCGACATGTATATACTGTTATGCAAGTGCTACCTATCAAAGTCTGGTGAACATGATGGTTAAAGACAAATTGGGGGACACAATGGTCTACATAGATAATATGGTGGTAAAGTCGAAGAGCTGAAGATCATCTGAAGGATCTTAATGAAGCCTTTCACATCCTGGACCAATACAACATGAAATTGAACCCATCAAAGTGACATTTCGGAGTTGAATCCAGAAAGTTCCCGAGGTACTTGGTCACAAAAAGAGGAATAGAAGCAAGTCCAGAGCAGATTAAGGCGATCCTAAACTTAGGATCCCTAGCTAATCATAACGATGTCCAGAGATTAACCTAAAGAATAGCAGCTCTAAATAGGTTCATATCAAGATCCCCGGAGAGATGCAAGGAATCCTATGAGATTCTAAGGAAGGACAAGAAGTTTGAATGGAATGAGAAACATGAAGAAGCATTCCAAGAACTAAAGAAATACTTGTCTATGGCTCCTTTGTTGATGAAGCCAGACTAGGAAGAACCACTAACGTTCTATCTAGTAGTATCAAGGTCGTTAGTGTTATTTTGATCAAGGATCATGAAGGACAGCAACATCCTGTATATTATGTAAGCAAAAATCTACTAGATGCTGAAACCATGTACTCTCATCTCGAAAAACTTATTCTAGCTTTAATTATGTCATCTACTAAGTTAAAACATTATTTTGAAATACATAGAATTCATGCTAAAGCCAACTACCCAAATAAATATGTCCTTAGGAAGCCATAAATGTCAGATATGATGGCTAAATAGTTGGTAAAATTGAGTGCTTATGACATAGTATATGATCCTAGAACAACTATATAATCACAAGCTTTAGCAGACTTTGTGGTTGATTTCAGTCAGGATCTTGAAAAAGAATTAGACTTAGAGGTACAATAGTTAGAAGAAAATAAGGAAAATTGAACCTTGTACACTAAAGGTGCCTCAAATGTTAGAGGGACATGACTAGGAATCCTACGAAAATCGCCACAGGGCACATATTACCCCAATCTATACATTGTAATTTTCATGCCACTAAGAATGAAGAAGAGTATGAAGCCTTGATTGAAGGTTTACAACTAGCTAAGGAGATGAAGTCAAGTATCTTCAAGTATTTGTAGATTCTCTCTTAATTGCTAAATATTTTAGTGGATCATGCGTAGTAAAGGGAGAAAAACGAGCTCAATATCTCAAGATTGTGAAAATTTTGGACACACAATTCGAAATGTTTAACATTGTTCAGGCTCCTAACAAAGAAAACTATAACATTTCCGTTTTATGGATTAAAATAATATATATATATATATATATATATATATATATATATATATAGGATTAGGATCATTTGTGAACAACTTCTTTAGAATGAACTGAGTGAACTAATCTTGACCATTGATTATTTTTTAGATTAAAAGGGTAAGATTGACATTAACCCCCTCTCTCTCTCTTAATTAAAATCCTTTAATTTTCTCATTTGTTAACTCTCTCTCTCTCTCTCTCACACACACACATATTTTTAATTAATCCTCCATTATTTTAAACTCATGTAGAATCAATTGCTAAAACGTATATGAAACTCCTAATGGAACTAGGTACTGGACACCAACTGTCCCTCCCGGATTCAAACTGTATATGAAACTCCTAACGGAACTAGTCGTGGACTAAAAAATACACAGATGTATTAAAAGTCTGTACACATCTGTATAAACTAACAATTGTATATCTTGTATAAACTGATAGTTAGCGAGATTGTACACATGTGTATAAATTAACAGCAGTGTATCTTGTATAAAGTGATAGTTAGCGAGACTGTACACATGTGTATAAACTAACATCTGTGTATCTTGTATAAACTGATACTATCGAGACTGTACACATGTGTATACACTAACAACTGTGTATCTTGTATATACGGAAACTAGCAAGATTTTAGGAATTTTGATTATATTGTTTAATAAATGCAATTTACAAAAGACGCAAATACCCTTCTGTCAATTAATTTAAAGGGAAGTTACAACATTATAATTACAATCTTGCCATTGTTTAAAAATCCCTAGATGATATAATCCAATGGCTCAGATTAGTTCACACAGTTCACTCTCAACATAATGTTCACTCTAGAACCCTACTATATATATATATATATAAACTTATATTATCTCATGAATAGGTAACAAGTAAGATAACTATTAGAAATATGAGTTATCTAGAATGACCAAGTACTTTTATAGGAGCCGTTTAAATATAATTATAAATATAATATTGTTAGGGCCTAAGTTTTATTATGTCTGGATCATTTATCCTGAGACTTGGCCGGGATCACTTATCCTTAGCAGATAGTGCAAGAAGTCTGAGGATCAAGAATCCTTATATTTACTTATGTTATCCAACAATTGTTCTCCATGTTTTCTAAGGATTATATGCAGGTTGTGGACGATGTGGACCAAGTCTTAGCTGGAATCTCAGTCAATATTCGCTAAAGATGCTACACGTGATGAATTCCACTAACGTTCATGAGCTTGGACGTCGTCTACCATGAAAATCGGACTTAGTTGTTAGCTTAGTTCAAAAGGGGTTAATCAAGTGTTTTAGGCATACATTCATACTCACGAACGCACACATTCGTTTACATCGCAAACCAGAGCTCTCACAACACACTTAGCACGCCATCATTGTACCACACTTGATCAACATCCAAAGTTGTAATCTTTATTGGGCAATATAGTTGATAGTGATAGTTTTCACTATCCGAGGTTTTTTTATACCAGAGGTCTTCTAAAGATCAAAGGCTTTCCCTCATATAAATCATCGTATTCATTGTCCTTTACATTTCATATTTGATCATACACTTGTTCATCATTCAAGCACACTACCTCACAAATTCAGATTTGGTTACATTATCCTTTGCTTGATTTTTGACCAAAACAATTTGGCGCCCACCGTGGGGCAAGTGGTGCTTCAATTCTAAGAATTTTCATTCATTTACATTCATTTCCATCAACTTCATGGCCTCTTAAGGGAAAGCTACTTCAAGTGCCATGCCGGTGGTTACCTCGTCTCAAACCACTATGCCTTTGCCTTCTCATCCCCCCCCCCCATCATTCTAGAAGAATGCTAAGAATTCGTAGAAGAAGACATCATCCGTCTTCACAGGATCAAAAACCCCTGTTTTTTCTTCCTCTACAACTACTAACAACGATATTTCTATTTTGATGTTGCAGATGAAAGGCTACATGGAGCAGCAAGACAAAACCAACGAGAGGATCCTTTGTGAAATTGATGAAATCAAGAAGCGGAAGAGACTAGCAGAAGATCAGTCTCCACTGATACCGAGGTCATTGGATTTTGCTACTCCGTCATCAATAGTCCAACATTCTAGGGGATCCAATGTCCAGCTTCAAGGATCCTCCAACCTTCAGTATGGATCACTAGCAATAACCTAGCCTCAAGGATCCTACTTCCAAATTCAAGGATCCATGGATTATGCGTCAAGGCCTTCAGCACCAATGTATCATGGATCCAACATCTTTTAGGATCAAGGATCCTCAAGGAGTCAACCACTTAGAAGCTCTGAAGTCCTTGATGGGGATTTCATCCCAATGCAAACTATCGCTTTCTCAAGCCTTACTGTGACAGCAGACATCTCTTATCCCCAATATACTTCTTCAATACCACCCTTAAGCCAAACGGGAGGTAACAATTTTAACAACACCTTTATGGATACCAATTATGGTTTCAGGCATGATGCAGGGATTAGTCAAGCGATAGCTAGGGAGCTACAAAAGCTCAAGGATTTGATATCTAGCGTTCCAAGAATATTAAACCTATTCCTGAAATCATGGATGGAAGTCACAAGGTGGTCTCGCTTTGCACCACCCATATGCCAGGCCGAGATTCCGAAACGCTTCCAGACACCCAACATGAAGTTGTCCGACTAGAAACAAATCAAGAGGAACATGTGGCTCAATACTGGGAGAGAATGGAGATAAACCCCATTCCCGAAAGGTTAAAAGAAGCTTGCTTGTGTAAAGGCTTCGGATCCACACTCACTAGATCAGCAATCGAATGGCTGCTAAGTCTTCCTCCCTATTCCATTACTTCATTCTCATACTTAGTTAACCTATTTAATAATCAATTTTCATGTAGTAGAACTTTTGAAAGGCTAACTAGTGACATATACAAGATAACCTAGGCACGTGATGACTTTAAGGGATTATGTCACCAAGTTTGGTAGAGAATCCTTAGAAATCTCGAAACTAGATTTTGCAGCTACTGTTGAAGCATTTTAAATGGGATTACAAAAGGATTCTCTGTTTTACGATGACCTTGTTGTGACCCCTTGTAGAAATTTGGACGAAGTAAGAAACAGGGCTCTACGATTCATACGATTAGAGGATGATAAGAGAATACAAGACAGGATCACAGGTTCCAACAGATAGGAGTACAATGACAAGAAGCAAGGATCCATCTACAAGAATAACATATCCATCCCCTACTCCAAGCCGGATAACCAAAATGTTCACAAAGTTGAATAAGATGACAATGAGAAGGAATATCCTCGAATATCTGAATATTGCTTTTCCGTTAATCATAATGAATTGATACTTGCCTTGTAGAACCTAGGTGAAAAAGCTAGGTGGCTGAAGAAAAATGAGAAGTCTAACTCCTTCAGGGATAAGTCCAAGTGGTGTACATACCATGAAGACTTTAGGCATTTGATAGATGAGTGCATCGCTTTAAGGAGAGAAATAGGATATCTCCTCAGCAAGGGGCACTTGAAAGAATTTCTTGGCAGGAAAAAGTCAAGGATCTAGGATCCTGAAAATGTTCCTGAAAAAGCTGCTCCACCTCCAGTTGATGCACAAATTATAAACTTTATATCCAAAGGATCAGATATCTATGGAACCTCGTTCCCGGTGGCAAAGAGGCATGCCAAAGAAACTAAGTTGGAGAATGGAGACCGGCCCATCAGGACCTCCACTCTAACTCGACAGAAAGTTATATCCTTTGATGAGGATGATCGTGGTGATATCCAGGATCCTCATCATGATGGCTTGGTTATTACTTTGTTTATAGCTAATCACTTTGTTCACGGGATCCTCATTGATTGTGGAAGCTCTGTGAACATCATACAACTTGATGTCCTGAAAAAGATGAATATCCTGGAAACAGAAATAATTCCAAGATTATCTGTCTTTGTGGGATTCAACGGTGAAACAAAAAACACGCTGGCAGACATCAAACTCCCAATCTATTGAGGGGGAAAACTCTGTATAAAAATTTTGTGTTATTGACTGCTTATCGTGTTGATATGTTATCCTTGGCAGGCTGTGGATTCACGAAATGAAAGTTGTCCCATTAACCTTCCACCAATGTGTAAAACTACCAACACCTTAGGTGGTAGTGAAGATAGAAAGCGATCAACAAGAGGCCAAGAATTATTACATCTCTTCAATGAAACCGGCATCAAAACCAAGGGCAGCATAGCAATCACCGTAACCTCCAAGGAGTGTCTTGTAGGCAGTAGAGCAAGACATCAAGGATGAAATATTGGATCCTTAGGATCCTGAAATCAAGGTCCTCATAGGATCCATGATCCTTGACAATATAGAGCAGGATCTAGTATCCTTCCTGAAAAGAAGAAAGTCTACCTTTGCTTGGAAACACGAGGATATCACAAATATCTAAAAATATTATAACACATAAATTGGTAATTGATAAATCTGTCAGGCCAATTCATCAAAAAAGAAGAAAATTTGCACCTGAAAGGAACCTTATCATCCAAGAAGAGGTACACAAACTCTTAAAGGCAGGTGTGATTAGGGAGGTCAAGTATCCAAGATGGTTGGCCAATGTGGTGGTTGTTCAAAAGAAAAACGGAAAGTGGAGGGTATGTGTCGACTTTACAGATCTAAATAAGGCATGTCCCAAGTATCCTTTCCCACTTCCACACATTGACTCCATGGTGGATGCAACAACAGGACATGAGTTGCTAACCTTTATGGATGTTTCATCTGGATTCCAACAAATTCAGATGGAACCATCTAACCAAGAGGATACAACATTCATGACTCCTACTAGCATATACTGTTATATTGGAATGCCTTTTGGACTAAGAAATGTAGCTTCACCAAAGATTAGTCAATATGATCTTCAAAGAGAAAATTGGGTATGTGTCGACTTTACAGATCTAAATAAGGCATGTCCCAAGTATTCTTTCCCACTTCCACACATTGACTCCATGGTGGATGCAATAGCAGGACATGAGTTGCTAACATAGGTTACTTCCTCTGGATTCCAACAAATTCATATAGAACCATCTGATCAAGAGGATATAGCATTCATGACTCATACTAGCATATACTGTTATATTACAATGCCTTTTGGACTAAGAAATGCAGGTGCCACCTACCAAAGATTACTCAATATGATGTTAAAAGAGCAAATTGGAGACACTATGGAAGTGTATATAGATGACATGGTGGTCAAATCCAAGAGAGCTAAGGATCATCTCAAAGATCTTGAAGTGGCATTCAACATCCTTGATCAATACAACATGAAGTTAAATCCTTCAAAGTGTCATTTTGCTGTTAAAGCTGGGAAGTTCCTAGGATACATGGTGACCAAAAAAAGGGATTGAAGCTAGCCTAGAGCAGATTAAGGCAATTGTGAATATAAAATCCCCTTCCAATGCCAAGGATGTCCAAAGGCTGACAAGAAGAATAGCAGCCCTAAATAGATTCATTTCAATGTCTTTAGAGAAGTGCAAGGATTTCTATGGTATTCTGAGGAAGAACAAGAAATTTGAGTCGACTGAGAAGCATGAAGCTGCAGTCAAGGCTCTTAAGGATTATTTATCCTCAGCACTAGCCCTAATGAAACTAGAGGATGGTGAGCCATTATCCTTGTACATAGCTATTTCAGGTAAAGCAGTAAGTGTAGTATTAGTTAAGGATCACGAAGGCCAACAACATCCGGTATATTATGTAAGTAACAGCCTTCTTGATGCCGAAGCCAGGTACTCTCATTTACAGAAATTAATTCTTGCATTAATAATAGCTTCCACTAAACTTAGACATTATTTTGAAACACATACTATTATGGTGAAAACTAATTTTCCTATCAAGAATGTTCTCAGGAAATCTGAAATGTCAGGAAGAATGGCGATATGGGCAGTCAAACTTAGTGCATATGATATAAAATATGAACCAAGGACTGCCATCAAGTCTCAAGCTTTAGCTGACTTTGTGGCTAATTTCAGTAGTGATCTACAAAGGGAAGCTGAATTAGAGGTTCAACAGCTTGAAGAGACCAAGGATCCTTGGACACTCTTCACCGACGGAGCCTCAAATGTCAAAGTAACCGAACTAGGAATACTACTAAAATCACCACAGGGGGACATAATACCCCAGTCCTGTAGGGCCAGATAATCCGGATCTAACACTGATATCACACAATCACCAAGGATGGGCGGAATTCAAACTTGATGATATTCAAGAAAAACCGAAATGATGAAGAACAATAACGAATTCACTTTAACACCTTGCACACAATTCTATTACTTGAACAAGCAAAACCGTCTAGTACAAGATGGAGGTTCTCTAGAGAAAACCTAAGAGTCTCCCAAAAGTCTAACCCTAGGAAATGACATAACATTCTATTTATACCTAGGGTAAGGCATAACCCTAATGGGCTTCCCTATGGGCTTGCCTGGCACACATGGCCTATGGCATCCCAAATGACCTATAAAGGTCCAAAACTAATACAAACTAACCTAGTTAAACCCTGTTAACTACCATAGACTATTGCATATATTTGATGCTTCAGTCTCACAGTTCTAGGGCCTAACAATCTCCACCTAGACTGATGCATCAAATTGTCTTCATAGTGCAAATTCAGCAATGTCTTTAATAGAAACTATGGTTGTCGTTGTGCCGTAAGTGTTGTGGAAGTCAATGTCATACTTTTAGGACCTCACTCTTCACCGAACTCTCAGCACTGGGTCTCTTTCTTCTGCTCTTGTGGTTAGCTTCATATCAGCATCTCGATCAGCTTTGCTTGAAACGTCTTTGTCAAAAAGAATACGAGAGGAGGAACCTCAGCAGCTCTTTGCTTCTTCAATCTTTCTCTTTCAAGCAAGCAGATTCACAGGTACTTCTTCAAATGCACTATCACTGTCAGATGATGACTGGAATCTGGTTCTTCTGACTCAGGTACACTTTGCTGTTGTGACACTTTATGCTTTGTCGGCAATTAACAGCATCTCAATTTCAGCAATCCCTGTTTCTTGATCTAAATCAAGATCTGCACAATTCTCAGAAATTTATAAGCAAAACATTCTTATGCAACGGGGAGGGTACCACATGAACACTTGGTACATCCAAGTACTTGTACTCGGATCGAAATTCAAATTTCTTTCATCCTTTGATGATTAGTCAAATCTTTTTTTTATAAAACAGATAAAGCACTCTATTTTTTGATTTTTGAATTTTCTATATTTTTTATATTTTTAATTTTAACTTTTAAATATAAGAATATAAACAGAAACACAAATAAACAAAGAAACTAACTCAATAGGTACAACTATGCAATTGCAATGGGATCAAAATCGTTTCGGGCGGACCAAGGAACACTTTTTGGTGCGAACTTATTCAAGCGATTGCCAATATGTTTGTCCACTTAAACTTTAACGCTCAACTTTCATTTTTCAACTTCGTGATATGCTTAAGGTAGTATTATACTATAATACCCATGTGTCCCATACCATGACATACCCCCGCGATCAAGGTAAGCACAACAATTCATCGTATCAGGTGAGAATACTGAGATCATCCTTTGTCTTTTACAACGTCAGACTATTGGTGAACAGGTCAGTACTTCCGTACAGCAGAGTGACCAATAGTTACTGACGAGGGTTAGGCAAATACCTTATTTAATATGTTTGAATTCATGGAATTTTCTCATGATGAGATTTCCTTTCTTTTAAGGTTTTGGCCTTTCATTTTGGCTCTTTTAAGAATATCCTGACTGTGCATAGGTCTGCATATAATCTGGATGCAACAGAAGGGCAGCAAGATATCCCCGGATGACTCAACAGCATAAAGACCCGAAACCTCAGATGTTGGCTATCTATCAACGCAAGATTTAAGACCATGAAATCATACGCCGATGGTATGTTACCCACAAGATACATAGTTCTTTATGTTTATATCACTTAGTATCTTTTAATCACTTGGAGCGTAAGCCTACCGACATATCACATTA
The DNA here is from genome assembly GCA_947069175.1 of Scalesia atractyloides. Taxonomy (NCBI): domain Eukaryota; kingdom Viridiplantae; phylum Streptophyta; class Magnoliopsida; order Asterales; family Asteraceae; genus Scalesia; species Scalesia atractyloides. The sequence continues at coordinate 33,165,129 of CAMTDV010000027.1, read as the reverse complement.
GATCCTAGTCTTTTCATCTACGACACATTAAATGTGTCAGTCACACCCTTTATCATGAATATTCATTTCATTTCCCATGACTTTTTTTTTAAATAATGTTTTTTGTATTTTTCTAATTTTCTCCCCCTCAAACAATACATATATATGTATATCGCCCTCTTCCCCCCTAAATTTGTGCATCATACTTTATGCACAAATTTACCTAATAAAGAAAACATATGCACAAAGTTTTAAACAAAAAGGAAAAGGAAAATATTTTTGTTGTTTTTGCTTAACCGTTCCGTCATTAGATTAAAAACTAATTAATTTCAAAATTAAAGCACGAAATTCAAATTTGTACCTTTTTGTCGATCTTTTCTTACCTCATCTCCTCCAAAGGAAACATCACAATCGTAAAAATTTGAACCTTTTTGCAACAGTGAGATGTTATCCTTCATGTCCCTGGAACAACCGCTATCAACATTCCAGAGATTGTCAACAACTCTTCCTTGGCTGTTCCTGAGAAAATAAAGAGATTAGTAAGACAGTGGGACCCAGGCCATCGTGGTCCTGGGTTTCCCTGAAGCATCAAAATAAGACACTTTTTTAAGACACAAGTCCCCTTTTGTTTCGTGGATTGGTGATGTTGCTGCTGATTTAGATTTGGGTTTGGGTTTCCAAATCTGTTTCATTTTAACAAATACGGTTGTTGCCTTTGATCGAGCAGCTTTGGCTGTTTTAGGTTTAGTCATTTTAGAAAAAGATTTTTGTTTCTGAACAGCCTTAGGTTTGTTTTTGGCAACATTCCAATTCCCATCAGATGGTTTAACCTTGGAATTCACATTCTTCATTGCCTTAGGTGATGATACCTTCTTCGGCTTGGAATGATTGTTATTCTTTGGTGTAACCTTCTGATTTTTAGCATGACACAGAACATGGGGACCACGTGTATAGTTTCGAGCAATGTGACCAGGAATGCCGCAATTGAAGCACGTTGGTCTCTTCACATGTAAAGCATTCTGATCTGCTTGATTTGCTCGTGCAGGCCTTGAAGGATGAACTGATCCCTTCTGTTCCCGATTTCCTTACATGTTTCTTGCAGACGAAGATGAGTTTGGATGTTTGTACTTGTCGTTTACAAGGGCCTTCTTCTGTTGTGAAGATTTCGTTTGATTTTTCTTATTTTGTTTAGACTGCAAATCCTTTTCAGAAATCTCCCCAACCTTTCCAAAAGCTTTGCTAGCACGGTCAAAAGCATATTTTTCACATTTGCCATTAATGACCGGCTTAACAAAAGCATTTTTCACAACATTAGCCTTTTGAGGGCTATAGCTGGCCACTGATGATTTAGGAGAGCGAGATTGTCCTTGATGGTTGGACTTCTGCTTTCTTCGTCTCCGATTTGCTCTTTTCTGCTCTTTTAGCTTGCTCTGAACCTTTTCATCAGAAGCAGAAGGTTCAGATTGTTCAATTTGCGCACATGGAGCCTTGTTCACTTTAGCTCTGTCTTCATCAGCAGAATCATTGGAAGAGTCAACAACACTAGATGGTTCCCGTGCGTCTGGAGTATAATCACTTGGTTTGTCATACACCATATGCTGTACTTTTTCAATATCTTCGTCGGTTTCAGGCATTGTTGTGTAGTTGTGATTATACGGCGGGGCAACCTGATTGAATCCCAAACCCTTCCCTTTGTTCCCTTTATATGCCAGCTGCACATTGCACACGTCTTGAACAAGCTTGCTGGATGTATCAAACTTCTTTATATTAACTTCATTTTTTTGATATTTTCCAGTAAGAAGTCCCAGCTCAACTCTTACCAAGTAGCATTCCATGGTTTTTAATTCTAATCTAGTTTTGTAATCATGGACCCAACATTTCTGTTGATTTACGTCCAGGTGGAGCTGAGCTATATCTTTCTTTTGTGCTTCAACCTTTTCTTTGAGTAACTTGTTGCTTTCTCTAAGGCTGATGCACTGAGCTATTGCATTGTTCTATTCATCGGTTATGTTGGAATTAAGAGCCGAGAGTTGAGCAACCCTATTCCTGCAAGGTTCAGTGCACAAAAAGATAGTTGACTGTGTCAATGGACGAGCTAGATTTGTCAGCGTTAGTTTGGGCTTTAGGTTGAGTTTGGGGTGCTGGGCTGCTGGTTGCTGCTTGCTGTGGTTGACGTTTCTGCTCAGACACTTCTTCAGGATTAGACTCAGTTGATTTTGCATATCGATTGTGGAGATCTTGGTTTAATTGTAAACGATCCCATAGCCAAGATACAAAAGAGTCCTTGCCATCACCCAAAAAGCTATCCAAATCATTCCTTACATCCTCTTTTTTCCTTCCACGGTCAAGCAAACGCATCACATAGTCAGCAACCGGATCAACATTGTAATCTCCGATAAGCTCATTCAGCTTTTCCTTCACTTCATCCCGCAGGCTCAAATGCTGAGTTTGGGCTGCAAACATCTTCGGATAATCGAAACCGAACCGGTAAACACGATAAAAAATGTCCGAAACTGTTTTTACCAAAATGTACCATTAGACTCGTTTCAACGATACGATTCCGATGATATATAATGTTCTTAAAAAATGTCCGAAAACTGATTTTTTTTGCCCTAAAAATCACACGAGTCTAAATATGCAACCGGTTTGTCAAGAATGTTTATTGATCAAATTCTATGTCCGAAAACGTTTAACTCCGGTTACGTTAGCTAGTTAACTTTCCACCTTTTTGGGTGCAACACAGAATAGTACCAAATTCGGAATAGTAACTCGCATTAACAATCCGAGATGGAATCCGGAATCAGTGATCCGAGATACTAATCCGAGATGGTGATTCGGAACAGTATCCGAGATGGAATCCGAGATGCACTATTTCAGTCCGGAATGAAAATCCGGAATGCTATCAGCTACACAGCGACAGTGAGAATCCGGAACAGTAATCCGGAATGAAAGTCTATCCGAATTTGGAACAGTTACGAATCCGGAATCTTTGAAGATTATCCGAAATCCTTGAAGAGTATCCGAAATCCTTGAAGAAAATCCGAAATCCTTGAAGAAAATCCGAAATCCTTGAAGATTTATCCGAAATCTATCTGAAATGCAGCAGATTAATCCGAAATCAATCCGAAATGCAGCAGATTAATCCGAAATCAATCCGAAATAATCCGAAATGCAACCAAAAAATCCGAAATCCTTGAATGTTGATCCGAAATGCTTGAAATCTTCTTCGTGTTCTTCGTGTTCTTCAGTAGAAAACCGAACAGAATCTTATAATATCAGATCTCAGCCTGGAAAACAGGTTCAAACAGGCTCTAATACCACTTTTAAGTCCAGATAATCCGGATCTAACACTGGTATCACACATTCACCAAGGATGGGCGGAATCCAAACTTGATGATCTTCAAGAAAAACCGAAATGATGAAGAACAATAACGAATTCACTTTAACACATTGCACACGATTCTATTACTTGAACAAGCAAAACCGTCTGGTACAAGATGGATGTTCTCTAGAGAAAACCTAAGAGTCTCCCAAAAGTCTAACCCTAGGAAATGACATAGCATTCTATTTATACCTAGGGTAAGGCATAATCCTAATGGGCTTGCCTATGGGATTGCCTGGCCCACATGGCCTATGGCATCCCAAATGACCTATAAAGGTCCAAAACTAATACAAACTAATCTAGTTAAACCCAGTTAACTACCATAGACTATTGCATATATTTGATGCTTCAGTCTCACAGTTCTAGGGCCTAACAAGTCCATTGTTTGTGAGTTTCAGACAACTAACAATGAAGCAGAATATAAGGCCCTAATAGCATGTTTGCAATTAGCTAAACAAATGAGAATTAGGTATCTTCAAGTATACATAGACTCATTACTAATTACTAACAATTATAATGACTCATATGCTATAAAGGGTGAGAAATTAATCAAATATTTAGAAATTGTCAAAAAACTAGCAAATTCTTTCGATTCCCTTAGAATAACGCAGATACCTAGAGAAGAAAATGCTTGGGTAGACGCGTTGGCAAATTAAGGATCATCCCTAAAGATACTAGATGACGTGAGGATACCTATTATCCATATTCGTTTTCCTGCAATTGAGGAAAATGAAGCATTGGAAATAGTTGAGGATACTACAAGTGTACCCACGGATGTGCATCCGGATTTAGGATCATCGATCCTTCCAATTATGAACTACATCCAGAATGGGGAAATTCTCGTAGGAGAGAATCCTAGAGCCTTCAGGGTTAAGGTATCTCAATTCAATATGTTAAATAACACTTTATATAAAGATTTCTTGCAGGTCCTTATTTGCGATACATCGAGGATCTAAAAATTAAAGAAGTCTTGAAGGATTTTCATGAAGGAGACAGTGGAAACCACACTGTTGGCAGAGCACTATTCTCAAGGATCCTTAGAACATGCTACTACTGGCCCATAATGAAGAAGGATGTAGTAGATTATGCAAGGAAATGTGACGCTTGCCAAAGACATAGCAACATCCTACATCAACCAGTAGAGCCTTTATATCCAATAATTTACTCTTGGCCATTTATGAAATGAGAAAGCTGTAACATTTATCGTATAACGGATTCTAAAACCCGCTCTGTTTTGTAATACAAGTATACGTTATGATGTTCGTTACGAAATTATGTTAAATGTCTAAAGAATTCGTTATGTTATTAATGTTAAATAAATAATAATAATAATAATATAAGGTTTATAATAATAAGATTTATAAAAATAATAATACTAGTAACTAAAAAAATAAAGATAAAGCAAATAAAAACATAAAAAGTGTGACCGCGGGTATCGAACCCGGGTACCCACCCAACCAATACACACAGCACACCACCACACCACACACACATCTGTTAGAATTCTAAAACAAATGATATTTATATTAAAACAACCTCCTGAAATCAAAATTTTGAAACACCCGCCTGTAACGGATGAAACTCCTGATCAATCTTCAAAGCCCCGTTTCCTTTACGAATTAAACTGAGAAAAACCATTTCCAATCATGTGCTAGACTCAATCATGGAGTCAGCAATGATCAAAACCGGTTATACAATCACCGGCAATCAGTTATTTGACCAAAACTGTTGAAACCAAAATTCAATCAAGACTGATACTCTACACTATAAATAGTGATCCTTGCACCTTTGTAGAACTCGCTCACACTCACAAAACACTCTACACCCTCTCTGTTTTCAAATTATACGCCGGAGCATCACTGGAGAAATCAAGATCATCCCTGTTTCGGTATAAACACCCTTGAATCTTCTTCTTTTTGTCTATTATTATCAGTAGTAGTAAATCGATTAATTCAATAAAGGTTATCAGCTTAACAACCGGGTATGCTAAACTGTTTATATGAAACGAAGAAGATGACGTCGGATATGTGTATAAATAAAATTGAAGTCGGTAAAATATCGGGTTAGACACACAGTCCAGCGGTGGACTCAGTCCAGCAAATTAAACTTTTGTTATTTTCTCCAAAAACTATAAAAATATAAGTCCTTTTTAAGCACAAAAATAGTATCAAATACAATAAAATTGTCTAAAAAGTCTAATAAAATTCACTAAATAAAAACACTAATTTTAAGTAAAAGTAAGATATTTACTGAATTATTATGTGAATTTTTGGTTAGTCTTTCTCATCGGTTGGTATCTTGAACGCCAAATCGTGCGCACTTCTCAACAAATCAAAACGCACCCACTGTGAGTGAATTCCTACCATTCCCCCTTTTTATTTCATATTTTGGGGTGTATCATGTGTCATTTCATTTATACTATTTATTCAACATTCATGCTATCACTATTATATGAACTAACGTGCTATGTGATATATTGTTTATTGTTGTTTGTGGTTATATTTTCTCATTTCAGTCAAGCTCTCACATTAAGACCATTTGTTCCCCGTTACATATGGGTAGAGCGTCGCGTTGCCTAATTAGATCGGCTTCGTTTGATTGAGCCTTGATCTCACAGCACATCGCTTATCGTGCTCACATGTACAATGCTAGATGATTATGTGGTTTGTTGTTAGATTACATATACGTTGCTCATAATTGGTTTATGCACGTTTTATTTAAATTAATAAACATAACAATTTTTTCTAATGTTTAAACGGGAATCACTCGCCAACTTTTGTTGACCCAAATCTCTATTTTTACACATGATACAGGTGATCAGGTTGAAGCGAGGAACATATAGCACTTGGGCCTTAGAAGAAAAATAAAGCGTTATTTGAATGTCATGTTTAGAACATTTTGTGTTTGTATGGATTATATGTTGGTTGGAATTTTTCCTTTTAATTTGAAATAATAAATATGAAACTTTATTATAGTAAATGTCATGAGCTTTGGTGAAAACCCAAGCCCTTGATCTCAATGAGATCTCCGGCATAAAAAAAACCTCGGATAGTGAAAACTATCACTATCAACTACATTGCAGAAAAGGAATTACAACTTCGGATGACATCGAGCTCGTTACAACTAAGTTCTAGTGTGTGTGTTTGAGAGCAGTTAGCAAGAGTGACAGAAAATGTGCAAGTGTCTCTAATCAAGCTCAATATCCCTTCTATATTTCGTAAAATATCATGTAACAAACTAAATGAAAAATGGGGAAGCTCCCACGTTCACTCATAACGCCTCTTGCCTCATATGCACATGCTCTAATCCAAGCATATTCCACAATATCCAGCTTGACCAAGTCCATCTATTATACCTGCCCTATGTTCAAATAACATATCGAAGACAATTGTTAGAAACTGTTACAAGGTCTATGGATCCTTGATCCTTCCAACACTCGCTGAACATTTGAAGAATAACACGTTAGGATACATGAAATGTTCACTGATCCATACGTAAATAAAACCAACCCTAGCAGCCCCTATCTTATAGAAGCAGAGGTAGGAAAGGGGACATATCGTCTGCTAACCATGGAATGTGATCACTTACCAAGAGTCTGGAATGCTATCTATCTCAAGAAATATTTTATGTGATAAGGATCAAGGATCCTTAAGAATTCAGGATCCTCGCATTATAACAATTTATCTTAAGTTTTACTTTACTTCTATTTGTCATAAGAGAAGGGTGTAAGATACTTAACATCCAATTTCACCAAGTTTTAAGTGTTTGCAGAAATGTTTAACATATTTAGCAGAGGATTTAGGGGTTGGCCACCTCTCTCCCATGTCTAAGGTATCTTATACCTCCTAAGGTTTAAAGCTTTTCACCTTTCACGTGAATTGGGTTTTGACACCCCGCAAGTAGCGCACGTTTATCCGAGTATGGTTCAAGGCAATGGACCACGCTTAGTGGCTGACAATTTCATTGATGTTGGCGTATGTAGGATCTCAAGTATAATGATAGACGTACCATACATCCGTTATCCTAAGGTTTCTATCATTTTCACGTTAGCTAAGGTTTCTAATGTTTTCACGTTAGCTAAGATTTTGGCATTTTCATGTCACTTAAGTGGGCTTGTCCCCAGTTTGGGCTTGTCCTAAGTTTATTTGAGTTTGTCCCTAGTTTGTTTTTGGCTTAGTTCCAAGTTTTTTGCAATGGGTATTAGAGCTATGAAGATTAATAAGGTACCGGATCCTTAAAGTTTGTATAACCTTGACTAGTTTGTTTGTACTATGCTAGTTCCTAAGGATACAAAATCCTAAGTTGGATTTCCTAGTATGTTTTGTTCTCATATTTGTATATCTTATTTGATTTCACCCTGGACTTTGCAATTAAGGGTATGTGATTTACCTACTACCGCCTGATCAAATTTTATATATGATTGATACAATTTTGACAACTTAAGTTTTTCTGGATTCGTATAAGAAGAACTTTATTCTATTTTGCAAACATTTTATTTGAGTTAAGAATCACAAACATATCAAAATGAAGCTCAGAACAAAAAGATAGCCAAAAGGTTAAATTTTATTTAAAAAACCTATTAAAGGTTGTCAAAATGATCGACCCAATTTTCTACCAACAAAACGTGGCCCATCCACTTGGGTTAATGTAGGGTATCCGTTACTAACTATTCATGAAGTGCATGAAAATAAAAGCGAGGGGTGTAAAGGCTTCATCCTCCATGAAAAGAAGGACCCATCCACTTTTGCCACCCCCTATTTTCTGAAGGATCAATGATCCTTAAACCTAAAAGAACTATTGTTTAGAATTATAGACAATAATTGTTCGAAATCAAAACGCCATTAAACAAAAACCACAAATCCTAAAAAAGTGGGCTCGGGCCTAGGCATCAACATCCTCCATTGCCCATTTTAGTAGCATCACCTCCAGCTGCACCAACATCTCCTGCTTCACCTCAAGCAACCTCGATCACCTACTTAGCCCCACTCGATCCAGCCACCAGCATCTGTACTGGCTCCGGCTCCTCTTCATCACCAAGCTCAAGTAGTGTCTGCTCCCATCCAGCCAAATCCCATGAAGTCCGATCGAAGGCAGGATCTATTGCCTGTTTAACAATCTTAATCCTAGCCTTGAGGATAGCCTGAGCAGCACAGACCTTGGCTTCTTCAGTTGCCTTTATCTCCGCCCTGACACCCTGCATGTCTGCCTCCAAGATCTTCTTCTCCAAGAGTTTTTTTTCTTTCTCCAGCTTGGAAGTCATCTTGTCTTTGGCAGTAGTTATAGACCGGAGATCAGCTAGGTTATCCTCAAGCTCAACCAGGCTCTTATCCTTATGTGCATTCAAGCGAACGAACCTCTTTAATTGGTAACATGTAGAATTAGAATCAAGGATCCTTCACTAAAATTAGCAGTAACAAAAAAGGATCAAGGATCGTTACAATGACAATTGGCAAAATTACGGTAATTCTGTACAACTTGAACAACTATTATATTTTCTATTTAATACACAACTTGACGTAAATTATAAGTTTTAAGTCTTAAAAGTCTAGGGACTCAACAAAATCATAGTTTGATATGATAATGAATTCGTCATAATCACAAACATATAATACCATATCCTATACGGATGACAAAATACGAACACGCGATAAATATCAGTACTGGTTACGGTACAGTCTGATATTATAAAATTAAGACATAGGATATGTCTGCACTATTATACCATAAAATCTTATTTAAAACACCAAATTGTCCAAGTCTGCAGTAAAATACAGCATTTTGCAGCAAAATACAGCATTCCACAGCACAAAACAGCAAATGTTCGAAAACCCAAAAATAAATATTTTTAGCTAAAGAATAATAACGGGTGTTAGAAATAGTATAAAACCCGTATATAAACCCTATTATTTAAAAGCTATACAGCTTGTTCAGTAAAAACCTGACAACAAGGCGGTATCGAAACGGAACTCAAAATGACAAATTTATTAGTCTGGAGAGCTAGATTAATTAACGGGACAATAAGAATTGTACTAGAACTATTGGGTAAATAAAATTTATAAGTAACACAATATGTCAGTATTTTACCCGGTATAAGACCCTAACCAACTTTATCAACTGAACAACAAAACAATAAGATTAATGAGTTATTTTGACATATTATAACATCAATTTAAAGTGTTTGGACATTAGTTTTTATAACAACTTATATATAAAATTATTAAAGTTTATAAAAGTTTATAAAATTACATATTATTTATAAATATATATATATATATAAAACCAACCCCCCCCCCCACCCCTCACGGCTACATGGGAGTAATTCCCCATGCCACTTAAGTTTTTGTTGATGAGTTGGCTAATGTTGGTGATTAGTGGCACGTTTGGTGTAAGAACATAAACATAATCACAACATCTACCCATTCCATTCCATCATTTTCTCACAACACCAAAACTCAACAAACACTTCTTCCATTTTTCCTTCCAAAACCGGCCAAGCACCCCCATATTCACCTTCAAATTTTTAAAATCCTAACACAAGAAATTCAAGCTTGCAAGAAGACCTAAAGATGATCTACGGAATTTACAAAGATTAGGAAGCTCACTTTGAAGATTGAACTCTTGATCAACACATTTTCTTCATCTTTTAAATCATCCCTAGCCTTGTGCTAGTAGTAAGATCTTAAACCTCATCTTATACTTTATATTCATAAAAATACACAAGATCATCATACAAGATATATAAAAACCCACTTGAAAAACACTAATAAAACTATAGTCACTAACATAATTATGTGGTTTTCTTGATGATTTTGGATGATCTAGAATTTGTCATAAACTAGTAAACTTGAATCTTGCAAATTTATGAATAAAAAGATGATCTAAACACATGCATGTTCAGATTAGCAAGATTCATTAACAAAAATGGTCATGAACATGATTTTATATTTTAAAAATGATCATAGATTATTAAATAAAAGTTATAATTTAGAAATTTTGTTTAAAAGTGATAATAAAGTTTCTATTTTAAGAAAGTTTAAAACTATAACAAGTTCATAACATTTTTGTTAATACTTTTGTGTAATATATGTGATTTGATGATGATTTGAGTTAGAAAAATAATTTAAAACATGTTTATATAAACATGGGAAAATTTATATTTTAAAGGAAACCATGGCAAAATTTGTATAAAATTAATATTGATTAAGATGTGACTAAACTAAAGATTTTGTGACTAAAAGTTATTAGGAACTTTAATCTTGTTTAAATAAAAGTTTGGATGAAAAAGTTAAGTATATGATTGCTTATGTTTTCTTAAACTAAAAAGAAGATAAAATATATATTTTTAAAATATATATTTTGAAATAACCTAATATGTGTACATATATTTTGTATAAAAATATGTATAAATATTCTACTTTTGACAAAATAATATATATCGGACAATTCTGACAACTTGAACAATTCAGACAAAATAAGTGGTATAAACAAAACAAATGACAAAGACAAAATGAATAAAATGGTCGATGCAAACATAATTGTCAAAACGAACAAATCAACCGTTACACTTTATATTTACTAGGATTTATAAAAATTTAACTTATAACTAATAGTTTTTACAAATAAATTTTTATAAGTTATAAACATTTACTAGTAAGTACTTTAAAAAACTTAAATTAAGCCCAACTAAACAATTATTTGGACTAAGCCCATTTTCATAAAAATTATATTGGACTAAAACTATTTTTACAAAAATAATGGACATGCCCATTTATATGAGTTAGTTTGGATTAGGCCCACTTGTATAAAAATCAAACTTTGTGCTAAGCCCACTTTTATAAAAATTTACATGGGCTAAACCCACTTATACAAAAGTTAACTTTGGACCAAGCCCACTTTTATAAAGAAATAAATTGGGCTAATCCATTTCGATAAAAACTAATGTTGGGCTAAGTCCACTTTTATAAAAATAAAAATTCGGCTAATCCATTTTTATAAGCTATTTTGGACTAGGCCCAATCTTTCATTTTTAACTTGGGCTAAACCGCTTTTACAAACCAATTGGGCTTAACCCACTTTAAACAAAATTAGGTTAGGCTAGGCCCACATATAAATTAATTGGGCTAGGCCCTTACATAGTATGCAAATTGGGCTAGGCCCATTTGTAATGAACTTGTATATTGAATTTTTACAATTAATTATGGGCTAGGCCCATTTACATATAGTCAATCTAGAATATATATATATATATATACATATATATATATATATGAAAGAAATATATATGTGTATATCAACAAAGAAAAACCAACAATTACAAGTATGAAATTCAAAATAAAATACTTGTACAAAAATCGAAAGATAGCCTAAGTGTCTAATAGACTAGAACACTTGTAGGTCGAGAAACGAACAAAGTATCAAGAATCGAATAGAGACTTGCACTAAACACAAATCAGTGAGTTCATGTTTCCCCTTTTATTTTAACGTTTTTTATGGTTTTTAAACATGCGGGGATGCATACATGTTACATTTAGTATAGCTGGGAAATGAAAATATTTAGATCACATGTGAATAAGGCTCAATCATTGGGAACATTAATGAATAACAAGTAACGAGGAACAAGGGGATAGATCTATTGGGTTTGGGCGAGCCCCACTCTATTACGGCAATAATAACATATTGTATTAGAGTGCTTTTGTGTCTAAAACAAGTGTCTCTGACATAATAAATCGTCAAGGGTTGGTTGCCTCCTTATTCGGCATACAGATTAGTGTCCTTGCAACACACTAATGATCTTACAAGTTTCATTAAGCTATATTAAACAAATTTATAATTTCAAATGTTTTTGAAGATTCATTTGATACGAAAATTTATAACATGAATTCACCAGCTTTTGTTGACGTTGTTTTCAAAACTAACATGTATTACAGGAAACTAGTGGACGGCCTTCGGGGAAAAACATGTTTGTATGTTGTGAAGTCAAGACGTTATATTTCATCTAGACTTTTGTTGTTATGTTTTATAAACTTATGTTTAAATTTTAAGTAATGATGTTAAACTTGTGGTATGTTTTGAAAACAAAAGTTTGTATGTACTTATGTATTAAATAAAAAGTATGGATGACATTTTGTAACATAATAAAATTGTCGTTTACTTGGTTGAATGCAACGATTGCTGCTCTGGCCACACCTCGCGACATGCTTCTGCTACATTGAAAATAGGGGTGTGACACTTACCTCAATGATGAAGTCGTGGATCAGCTTCTCCACCTCAAACTCGTCTTCCTCGACCTCCATGGGCTTCTTACGTTTAGACCCCGCTTTGGCCCTGGTGGTGATGGCATTTGGCTTTGGAAAGCTCGGGCCTTTGGCCAGTTCCTTCTTGATGGATTAAGGAGAGATGGTGTTGTCACATCATTTATGCCAAACTTGGTGGCCGACTTGCTGGTGGATCTCTGAGCACCTACATCATCAATGGAAAAGATAAGTATTCTTATTTTATGCAAGATTTTCAATACAAAATTATATCTAACACGAACGAAGAAATACTTACTCGACATTGTATAGGAGGTGGAAGTGTTGGCTTCTGGATCCTTTGTTCTTGGCTTAAAAGTTCTGGTCGATGAGTCAAGGGCCCAAAATACAGCAACTCTCTCTTCCATTCCCGGCGAGTTGGTAAGACAAGCGAAGTTAGTCACAACATACAAAAAGGAAAAGTAAACAAGTTAGCAACAAGAAATAATTTTCTACAATGGCTATCTAAGGATCCTATATCCTACCCTTTATGATCCACTTATCCCCAAGAGGAATAGAATCCCTTTGCATAAAGAAGAATGGATTCTTCCAGGCGGAACCATTTTGAGTGGATTTGAGAATGGGTAAGGGCTGTTGGGGTTTGGCTTTGAGCAAAAAGCGATGGGAACCATGTGTGACAAGGCTATAGAGATAGGAGAGCTTGGATAGATTGAAATCGATCCCTTCTTTACTGATAATTTGTTCAAGGGTATACAAAACCCTCCAAAGCATAGGTATAGCCTGACTATAGCTCATGCCGGTGAGGTGAGGAAACTTTGAGTAAAGTCAGGAAACGGGTAAGAGTAGTAGAGAAGAAAAAATAAGGCAGGAAAGCACACCCAAATGGATGAGATAGCATCACTCTTTATCGTGGAGTGATATGGCCAGAAAATGGTCTTTGGAGGAAAACATGGACGCAAGCTATCGATCTCAGTATCAGTGAACTTGCAAAGCTCTGAAGATGGGTTTGACATAAGGTTTTGGCTTTGGGATATGTCATCAGTATCATGGATCTTGCTCGAAGAGGATCTTAGCCTTGACCAAGAAATGAAGATGAGAAATTGAGAAGATGAAGAGAGAAGAAGAATACTTGATTCCGTCTTGGAATGAGGATTTAAAAGGTATCTTAATCTTTAAATGGTTTCTCAATCCTGTCTCTACCATATATAGCGTGATGATTGTTGCAGTTTATCCCATTAGTGACGTTATAAGTTGTAACGGTTGGTTACATGCACAACGGCTAGTCACATCTAAAGGAAATATGGCTAATCTGATTAACATCTTATTTGTCATATTTGGGGGCAATTATTAGGGCCTGATTTTTATTAAGTCTGGATCATTTATCCTGAGACTTGGCCTGGATCACTTATCCTTAGAAGATAGTGAAGGAAGTCTGAGGATCAAGGATCCTTATATATACTTATGTTATCTAACAATTGTTCTCCATGTTTGCTAATGATTATATGCAGGTTGTGGACGACGTGGACCAAGTCTTAGCTGGAATCTCGGTCAATATTCGCTGAAGATGCTGCACGTGATGAATTCCACTAATGTTCAGAGCTTGGACGTGGTCTACCATGAAAATCGGACTTAGTTGTTAGCTTATTTCAAAAGGGGTTGATCAAGTGTTTTAGGCATACATTCATACTCACGAACACACATTCGTTTACATCGCAAACAAGAGCTCTCACAAAACACGTAACAAATAATCATTGTACCACACTTGATCAACATCCAAAGTTGTAATCTTTATTGTGCAATATTGTTAATAGTATAGTTTTCACAATCCACGGTTTTTTTAGGCCGGAGATCTTCTAAAGGTCAAGGATTTTTTCCTCGTTTAAATTATCGTGTTCATTGTCCTTTACATTTTAGATTTGATCATACACTTGTTCATCATTCAAGCACACTAGCTCACAAAATCAGATTTAGATACACTATCTTTTGTTTGATTTTTGACCAAAACAATTATGTTTTGGTGATGCTCTGTTTTTATTAAAACTTAGATTGAAATATAAAAAAATGAGTTGATTCTAACAACTGTACTTATAATTTTATAAATTACAATATCTTAATATCTTAAAAGTTATAAGATGAAAACACCATTTAAGTTAAATTAATTTTATTATAATAAAAAATAATAATAATAATAATAAATGTACTATGTGTACGTATGTATATATAAAAGTAAATAATAATAAAATAATAATAATAATAATAATAATAATAATAATAATAATAATAATAATAAATAACTAATGAATATTTTGGTATTTAGTAATTAGTATAAGTAGCCAAACTCATGATAATATGCGAGAAGCTTTAAAATATAGAATAAACATAACTATTTTATAGCTATATGAAAACCATGAAAATATAATATATAAGTAATATTATTATGTTGTACGTGGATGGATATATATAGAGCATGTAAAAAAAGAAATACATAGATAATGATTGTTGTGGTGAAAACACCTGGATGGCCTATGTAGAACAACACATGGAATGCAGCCACGTAAGGTCACGCATCATTTTCAATTTACATGACCCTATTTAATCTAAGTACAAGCCTTCATCTAACAAAAAAAAAACTATGATACGTGAGAAGAGGGAGTGGTGTAAGAAAAATAATTATAACATCAAAGTGAAATGGGAACGGTAATATTTACTAGGATCAAGGTATTCTACGGTTAATAAGAGGTTAAGAAGTTCTGTGCTGTCACGGAGTCCATAACAACTAAAGTAAATACGTTTAAGGTTGAAATGTTTTATATTTAAATATAGCATAAGTTTATATTAAATATGTTTAGCATGTATAGTAAGTTTACTGAAGCATTTAGAACACGTGAGTGTATTTCGAATTTGATCAAATTGGTGCATGTTGCGAAACCGTAAAATCGAGTATGTAATTACGCTAGTTAAATTGTACGTAAAACCGGTATGTATTCACGGTAGTAGATACGAGTAATGATACTCGCTAAATGTGTAGCTTACTAGTATTTGTATAAATAGCTTTAATATTACTTATGTCTTATTAAAAATTGTTTGGTGTATTTCAAAACGTTTTCATGTTATCACCAGAGGATGATTCCCTAGGCATAGAGAAACCTTGTGGCTAATATGTTTGTATAACTGTTGTTAGACAGAAATTTTGATTACCATATATATATATATATATATATGAAACGTTTGGTATCGAGAAAGGGGTATTTAATTCCCCGTTTAATAAATTTGTTTTGTTCAACTAACACGTTCTTTAACTAAATAAAAATAAATACAAATGTTTTTCCGTCACGTATTTATCAGAAACAGGTACCAACCAAGTGGTCGCACAACCGGGGTGTCGTAAAACCGGGGTGTGACAAAAATGTTGAAGTAGATGCCTTAGCGAATCTAGACTGAACTCTCAGAATCCTAGAGGGAACAAAAATACCCATCCGGCATACCTGGATCCTGCAATTAAAATTGCAATACAAGAAAATAATGAAGTAGGTAACTTGGAAGTGCATGATCTTGGCGGAGAATCAGGATCCCAGATTCAAGATCAAGAACCTGAAGTATCTCGAGGATCATGGATATCTCTTATCAAGCGGTATATAAAAGATGGAAAGATTCCTAAGGATGAGAAGAATACTAGAGCCTTCAAAATGAAGATATCCCATTTTATTATTTTACAAAATGTATTGTATAGAAAGTCTCTTGCAGGTCCATACTTAAAATGCTTGGAGGAACCAAAAAGATGTGAAGTCCTAAAAGATATTCATGAATGAGATTGTGGCAACCACACTTAGGGAGAGGCACTCTTCTCTAGGAACCTGAGAACAGGATACGTACTACTGGCCAACTATGAAGAAGGATGCTATGTTTTATTCTCAAAAGTGTGATGCTTGTCAAAGACATAACCACATCCTCCATCAGCCTGTCAAGCCAATGCATCCTATAATTTCTCCTTTGCCATTTATGAAATGGGGGAATGGATAGTGTTGGCAAACTTCCTAAGGCAGCAGGAGGAAAAGTGTTTATGTTGGCAATGACACAGACTACTTCTCTAAGTGGATAGAAGCTAAAGCTTTTGTTCAAGTGAGAGAAAAAAAAAGTTAAATCTTTCATCAAGCGCAACATCCAGACGAACTTTGGAGTTCCAGAATAAGTTATATGACAATGGATCCCAATTCATCAGGAAAAGAACAACCAACTTTTGTGAAAGTTGGGGAGATCAAGATGATTATTTCAACAACAGTACATCCTCAAGCAAATGGTCAAGAAGAATCCAGCAACAAGATCATCATCAACAACCTCAAAAATAGACTGGGGATAAAGAAAGGAAAATAGGCAGAAGAGCTACCATTTGTTCTTCGGGCAGATAGAACAACAAAGAATGCTACTGGCTAGACTCCCCTATCTTTGGTTTTTGGGACCGAAGTTGTGATCCCAACATACAAGAAACTAAAGAAATAATGACTAGGCCTTAAGCTGAGGATCTTGAAGTAGTAGATGAGCTTAGGGATTATGCTAAAATCAGGATAGCAGCGTACCAACAAAGGATTTACAACAAGAATATCAGGATTTGTAGATTCCATGTCGGTGATATGGTTCTTAGAAAGGCATTTCATTATGCTACCAATCCTTGAGATGGAAAATTTGCTCTGAAATGGGAAGGCATGTACCTCATCAATTCCAAAGCTAGAAAGGGAGCATATTGGCTAGCCACAATGGATGGTGAAATTTTACTAAGATCCTAGAATGCGATTCATTTGAAAGCTTAGTTTATGTGAACCACTGGCAGTATCTTGATATGGTATAATAAGGATCCTAGATCTTTAGGATCCTTGATACGTTTTCCTACCTAAATTCAATTTCATTATTTTGATTTATTTCTTCTATTATCTTTTTATATGATTACTGACTTAAGCATTGGAGGGGTGTTAGCGGGTTTTGTAGAAGCATGTCCTCGAGGATACTCAATCAAAGTTAGAGATTTGCCATCTCTTCTACTTTTAAGGTAAATAATCCCTTCTAAGGTTTGGAGTTGCCTTTCGGCCTCCCTTATGAGATTGGTTTTAAACGCCCGCCAGGAACGCATGCTGTCTAGGTATAGTTCAAGGTGGCGGGACCAGTTCATGTGGAAATATGTGGCTGACAATTTCGTTACTGTTGGCTATATTAATGGAGTAACACGGACATGTTACACACCGAGCTTGTCCCAAGATCACAGTGTTTTCACACTATTTAAGTATGGCTAGTCTTAAGTGGTTTAACCTAAGTTTATGCATTTTATGCTATCCTAAGGCTATGGCATTTTCAGGCCATCTTAAGTATCTTATGTTCTTATGTTGGATTGTCCCAAGTTGTTATCAATGTTATCCTAAGAATTTTCACTATAAGGAAACTCCCAAGAACTCCAAAGATAACGATATATGAATAAAGATTCTAAGGATCATGACGTCGTTAAAGCCTGAAATATGAAGAGGGAAAGCGCACGATTCCTGGGAATCTAAGGCTGGTACCATAAGTCTAGTTCAAGATCCTAGGGATCATGATGATTTGAATATTCAAAAAGAATACATAGGGGACAATGCTTGAGGCAGAAGGAATCAGGTGTATTCTAAGTTTATGATTATTTTTCTTAAATTTATTGTTTTATCCAAATTATTGGATAACAATGACTATGTCATGATGATAAATTTTGAAAAAAAAATTATTTTTGTAAAAACAAAATTACTAAACATCTAAATAAAGTTTTTGAAATAGTAAGCTAATACCTAAGAGTTCGCATTTTCAAACAAAACAAAACATCTCAAATAAATAAACCATGACATATAGTCAAAAGCATACGTTCAATTGTTATGCATGAAAGAAGTTAAAGAGATGATCCCTATTTCATCCACAAAACAGGGATCCATCCACCGGTATTGTTTATACTAGTAGAGATGTTTCATTCTCAGAACTATGTGTCGTAGCTTGCTTCAGAAACAGGGGATTCCATGTGAAAAGTCCATACAGCAGCGAAAGTTTCTAACAGGGAGTTTATTTTCTTAGCCAAGTCACTTTTTTGTGGGTACTAGCTCGGAAATCTTGGATGCTACACAATTTTGAAAAACAGGTCATGCTATATCAAAATTAGAAAATTTAACAATTGTAATATGATGAGAACAACTTTAAAATTTTGGGGACAATTGTTATGGGTTAAATTCTACAGTGGATCATGGGTATCTAAGGATCCTAAGCATCTAAGGATCCTGCGTTAATCCAGTTTCCTGAATACTAACGAATAATATTTCTCTTTGACTTGTTTTCACAGTTGAATCCTAATGGCTACTAATTTAATGTAAGCTAATTAGTCAGAAATACCTTGAAGAACACACGGAATGGGTCTTGTAATAGTCAACATTGAAGGCGGTATATCCTGCATGAATTTCGGGATCCAGGTTAATGTTATTGATTTTGTAACGGATATATGAGCTGAAGACCAGGACTTATGGTTAATATGCACGTGGAGAACAAGCTGAAACAGTCTACAACGATCAAAAGAGAATATTCTTAGGATCCCTGAAATATCGGAGAGTTAGTTAGGATTTGTTTTGGTTGTTGTACTATAAATAGAGCATGATCAGATCAGTTAAGGACACTAAAACACTCATACACTCACAAAAACTTGCAATTACACTCTGTAACACATAGCATTTGAACGATCAAGCTCCGCCATTATAATTAGAATACGTTCACTCCACAAAGGCCACCAGCCTAGAGAGCCAAACTGCCGGTGAGGTTTTAGCCACCTCAACATTGTCAGCAAGGGAGCTCCACAATGCCTTTACAAATATCCTTGAGCTGATGTTCCAAAATAACCTAAAAAATTTTGACGCCAAGGTGTTTAGAGGTTCTGCCCTAGACTACGGTTACACCATTTTATGTATGGGTGGCAAAATGGGTGGGTTGAGTTTGGGTAATGGGTTAGGATAGGTTTGGGTTAAGATGGGTTTGGTTACGATGGGTATTTGAGAAAAAGGTAAGTATGGGTTTGGGTTAAGATAGGTTTGAGTCAAGATGGGTTTGAGTCATGATAGGCTGAAAGAAAAAAAAGTTAAAAAAATTAAAATAAAATCAACAGATTTCTAAAAAATAAAAAAAATCAAAAAATAATAAAAAAATCTAGAAATTTCAAAAAAAAATAAAAAAATCTCAAAAAATCAAAACATTCTAAAAAAGAACTTTTTAGAATTATTTTTGAATTTTTAGATTTTTTATTTTTTAAAATTATTAGATTTGTTTTGAACTATTTTGATTTTTTTTAATTTTAGAATTTTTTGACTTTATAGAATAATTTTATTTTTTAATTTTTGAATTTTTTTATTTTTGATTTTTTATTTTTTTGATTTTTTTAAATTAGAATTTTTTTTTTTCATTTTTTTGTGATTTTTATATGTTTTGAGTTTTTTTATATATTTTTTAACATGGGTCGATGACGTGATGTCGTAGTCTTACGTAAATTTCGTGCAAATACTACTAAGATATAACGGTAAGTAGGTATCGAACACAGGGAGTTTGTGGAATATGTGCTATCTAAAGTTTGTAATACTTTAGCTAAATTACCTAAATTGCAAGAAAATTAAATTCAGAATTTTTGGTTATGTGGTTTAAATTTTAACTAGTAACGATTCAAAGATTGGTTGTTTAACAGATTTAAAAGCAAGTGATCATCTTAAGTTTTCGGTTTCAAATAACTCATGTGTTTCAAATTCAACTTGAAAGAGTTACATAGACATGACTCGTGTTTGATTAATTGTTCGTGATAAAAGGGAACTAAGTACTCGGATTATTACAATGCGAGGCTGTTACCCGATAATCAATTGACTGATATCCTACCCGTAAACCTCCCCGATATCTCGATTGTCAATGACACCAAGAACGTACGATTAAAGCAATGATTAAAACATCAATCAACAATTTACTAACAAAAATCCCAACACCATAACAGCTACAAATATAGCAAGTTATTATTCTAGAAATGAGAATTCAAAACACAATTGTTCAAACAAACCTTCCACTCAAGATGATCACAAAGAGTTCTAGCCACTCATGTTCTTGCAATCCAACATACTTCAATTGTTTTGATCATACAAATCAACAAACACCAAAATTATGTTTAGAAATTGTTTTGAACACAAATATCACTCCAAAATCGCCCCAAAGCCATGCCAAACGTTTCCAATGATTGAGATATGAAAAGGCTCCTTCAATTCGAGTTAAAATGGGCAGTTACAACTTTCCCATAGCTCGCCACCGTAAGCTACGGTGCCCACCGTAGCTTACGATGGGCAAGAATCTCCTTATGGTGCTTAAAGACTGTCATACGGTGTTCTTGAAGGTGGACTCCACCGTAAGCTACAGTCATTTTGCCCTTCATTCAATCTCTTGAGTCCTCATCTTCAATTAGCCACTTGCAAGTCCCCGAAAAAGCACGTTTAAACTCCCTCATTATGCTCTTCGGTACCTGCAAAGCCATACACACTATAGACATCAAATCGTAACAATTAACCTATTTAAACGTGGAATAATAATCATTTTAATGCACTTTCGGGTCGTCCAATAGACCACCCGTCAATCGATATGGATAGGCCTGTCTTAAAACTCATCCTACTACTTAATTAAGTGATTTTAACCCATCTTGACCCGCTTGGGTATTATCTCATACCCATCCTCACCTACTCACTTTTTTTATCCAGCACTTCACAACCTATCTTATGCAAGGGTAGAAAACTTATGATGACAAAAAAGGGGAGAAGAAAGATGACAAACCCAACATAATTGAAGCAGGTGAAGTGACTTCGAAGAAAAGAGTTATTAACGCAAAGGCTCTTGCAATGGTTGAAAAGTAGAAGGTGATATATTGGAGATGTGGACCATGGTGAAAGGATAACAAAGTTTAAACAAGATCAAAGAGGATTAAGTGTTTCCTTACTAAAAGGTCAAATAGAAAGTTAAAGAGCTGAAAAAAGAGCTGCTAGGCAAGATCCCAAAATCACCAAAACTGCCAAAATTGATATGAGGCCACATGCCATCATTCAGAACGCCAAGACTTTTGCAAAGCTTGAAGCCAAGAAAAGACAAATTCCTCCTCAAGCTCAACCAGTAGTTCATGCAAAAGGGTAAACAGTTGGAGCTAAGGCTCATACAGTTGGTCCAGGTCAAACAACGGGAGTGAAACTCAAACAGCTGGACTAGGCAAAACTAATAGCTCATAATGTCCAACAACCAAATCCTCGTCAACTCCAAAAGCACAGTCCGGTACTAAGCCAACTGTTGTCAAAACTATTGGTAAACTACCTGGTACAAAGCCATTAGTTTCCGCAAAACCAGTAGTTCAAATCAAACCAGAAGTTTTTCAGAAAAAAACTACCCAACCTTCAAGAAAGAGGAAGCTAATTTACAGGATGATCTAGAAGATCTATCAACACCTATTTCATCCTCAATTAAAGAACTTGAATCTGTAGCTGTTTTCACAGAGAAATTTGCAGAAGAACCTCCTCTCTCTCCAAACTTCATCAAGTCACTCTAATAGTTGCCATTGTTGAAGATTGACAATAAGCTGAACTATGAATAAAACTCAAATAGAATGGAGGAGGAAGTCACTAAATAATTCGTAGAAAATCAGGGCATAATGACCAACAGAAAGGCCCAATACGTTATGGACAGGAGGATGAGAGAAGTCAAGAAATATGAACAATACATGTACCAAGAATCTCAAAGACTCTCCCATATATCCCCATTCAAAAAACCTTTAATGGCCAACATCTCCAAACAAGAAAGCATATATTAGCTTAAGAAGAATGCACCCTATCTAGTGAAAAACTTCTATGTCTTTCAAAACCAAGATGCACAAAAACTCTTAGTAGAAGTTGCCAAAGTAAAAAAAAGTACTAACTAATCCAACCATCAAGGTCATCCATCCAAATTGGAAGCTTGGTAGTAGAAGAAAGCCAACTCTAGAAGAGGTTGTAAAGACCTTCAAAATGAATCAGGAGCTAACCTATATGGATTGGGCTCCAAAAAGTTCAATAGTAAGGTGGAAGGAGTCCACTCTACCAAAAGAGTATATGGACTCCCTGGATGAAGAGAAGAGAAACCCAGAAAAGTATCCACCAAGATTAAATTGGGAGAACATAGAGATCTACTTTACTAAAAAGAAGAAGGAGTCTACTGTTGTTCCATTCAAACCCCCGAAAATCTTCTCCTACAATCCAAAAATCATGGAGAACTACATGAACAACTTCAAAGAAAAACATGATTATGCAAGATGGATTGTTGATCTGGATGAAGAGGAGAAATTATTACTGGTAACCTTCATGCCTGACACTAGACATGTCTTCACCAACCAAGCTGCAGGGAACTACACAGTAGCATTGGAGGAATCTCTAAAAGAAGATCCATAAGATCTACCACTTCAATCAGTGGCTTCCACTGAGGTGTTATACTTGCCTCAAAATCTCTCTAAGCCAAAGATTGTGAGATAGAAAGTAATGAAGGAGACAAATGATGTGGAGATCTTTAGAGAAGATGGCTCTAGAATCCAGGTGTCATACCCCGACCCGCAGCGTAAAAGGTGATCGGGGCATGATTGGGTTATCATCAAAGCTCATGACATTTATTATAATGTTTCATATTTATTATTTCAATTTAAAAGAGATCATACAATCATATCAAACAAATACAACATGTTCTATTCATCCTTCTAAACTTCATTATTTTTCTTCTAAGGCAATTTCCTATGTTTTCCTTGCTTCATCCTGTTCACCTGTATCATATGTAAAAATGGTTTTTGGATCAACAAAAAGTTGGCGAGTGAACCTTGTTAGAAAACATTTATTATTTATTTCTGGTTGTATTTAATATGGAAAAATTGTGCAATATTCATATATGAACAAACGTAAATAAACATACCATAACAACAATTAGCATACGATATCAAACAACAACAAACAATAACATACATTAACAAACCAACAGCATACAATCACAACCCATTAGTATACGATATCAAACAACAACAAACAATAACATACATTAACAAACCAACAGCATACAATAACATATCAACTTGCATAAATATATAACATAAATGAAACTGTGCGATCAAGGCTCAATCAAACGGAGCAGATCGTATTGCATGTACTGAAAATGAAAAATGTCTGTGCGATCAAGGCTCAATCAAACGGAGCCGATCGTATTGCATGTACTGAAAATGTATGTGCGATCAAGGCTCAATCAAACGGAGCCGATCGTATGTTGGCACGCCAGGTTCACGCTCATAATGTAATGGGGAACATGCTCAACGCTCATAATGTAATGGGGAGCGGCGGCCTATGAAATTGCATGTACTGAAAATGAAAATGTCTGTGCGATCAAGGCTCAATCAAACGGAGCCGATCGTATGTTGGCACGCCAGGTTCACGCTCATAATGTAATGGGGAACATGCTCAACGCTCATAATGTAATGGGGAGCGGCGGCCTATGAAATTGCATGTACTGAAAATAATAAATTAAATCTACACAATAATCACACAAACAGTTTACACAGGCAGGATACACATTTATTCATGATATGATGTATGCACAATGATTTAAATATAATAAATAGTAAGACACATGATACACCCCAAAAACGTGATTTAAACGGGGAATTTGTAGAGATTCACTCACAGTGGGTGCATTCGGTGAATGATGATGAATGCGCACGAGTTTAGAGGATTGCTCGACGAGGAATAACTAACCTAATTAATAATGAAAAGTAAGGTAAATAAATGGATTTTATTAACAACTTTAATAGAATTTTTGGATATATTTTTGTGAGTTTTAGGCTATTTTCTAACCTTAAAAATGTTATTTTTAAGTATTTTTAATTGATTTCTAAATAAAATAAATAAATAAAAATAATAAAAAAATGTTGACTTTTTGACCGTTGACTTGACCGTTGACCGTTGACTTGTTGACCGGTTTTATTGTGTATGTGTATGCGCCGGGTGAGGCTCGAACCCGAGACCTCCCGTTCGCGTGCACGCTGCTCTACCAACTGAGCTACGTGTCTAACCCGAAATAATTCTGTTTTTAATTATATTTATATACTAACTCAGTTTATTCAAAATTCTTTTATTTTCAAAAATGTTTTAATTCATCGGACCGGTGTCGTCAACAGGTCTCGAACCCGGGACCTGTGACTTAATGTTACACACAGTCCACCGCTAGACTGTGTGTCTAACTTGGTTTAAATACAGATTTTTATTATACTTAACATCTAACGGAGTTAACCCGGTTCAGTTTTAAAAAAAAAAAAAGGCATTTTATTACAGCGCATGAGGTTGGGACAGGAATAGAACTCGCGACGTGTATGTGTTTATTTGCACACAGTCCACCGCTGGACTGTGTGTCTAACCCGTTTATAAAAC
Source organism: Scalesia atractyloides (assembly GCA_947069175.1). Taxonomy (NCBI): domain Eukaryota; kingdom Viridiplantae; phylum Streptophyta; class Magnoliopsida; order Asterales; family Asteraceae; genus Scalesia; species Scalesia atractyloides. The sequence goes on along the minus strand of CAMTDV010000027.1, from coordinate 33,140,035 downwards.
TGTTTTTAATTAATCTTATATCATATCTGAACTCGTCTTCTTCGTTCAAAACACAGACATCGGTCAAAGCAACTGATACTGATTAATTCGGTTAATGAACAAAATGAACAATTGGAAAGTATTGAATCGAAGAGTTTGGGGAAAGAAAATACCGAACAGATCGTCTTCTTCAGAAAATCCGGCGAAGCTCGTCGGCTCTGTTCTGGTGACCCTCGGCTGTTAGAGTCAATTAGCAGTTAGGAGGGATTAGATGTGAAATTGAACTAATGAGTAATGATTATCAGTAGATTACATGATCATACCAGTTATCAGCGTGATTCTGAAACTTTCATAAATTTTCCGGCGAAAACAGAAAAATCCGGCAATGTCGTCTGGGGTTGATGCTGAGCGATGAAATGGTGTTAGAATTCGTATTATATTGGAATGAAATAGAAACATCGAGGTAATTACCGTGTAGATGAAAGTCCCCGGTTTTCCGGCGACTTGCAGAGAATTCCGGCGAGTGATTTTCTTGCGACAGAGATTCTTCAGAGGTTTAAGGTGAGTGGGAGTGATGTCAGTATGAGTCCTATGATCTTATTTTTGGGTAAAAAGAAAGGATGGATTGAATTCGGTTTTCCGGCGAAACTTTCCGGTAGTTTTTTCAGAGAATTCCGGTGACTTCCGGCGAAGTTTTCTGAGCGAAATGATGAGTGTGTTTGATAGAATTCGCGAGCTCACTGAATGAAGAAAGTATAACTCCCGGATTTGAGTTGTATTTTTCGGTTTTGAATTGAAATGAATGAAATTGATGGATTCCTTCGGTTATAACCGATCTTAGTGTTAATGTATATGTTATGACTAAAAAGGAACGGCCAAATTTGACGATGTCGGGATTTCCGACGTGAACGGATTTGGGCGCGTTTGAGTAACTGGGTTTTGATTTCCAGATTGATTTATGTATTAATTGTTTCAATATGTTAACAAACAACACAAGTGGCGGAGCGGTAGTAGGGATGTGTGTTAAGGCTTTGCTAGCACTCGGCTGACCCGGGTTCGAGTCCCGGCTTCAACATATTATTTTTAATTCATTATTTTTAGTACATTTTCAAAAATAAATTTTATATTCTAATATACTTATTAATTATGTATCATTTAAAATTAATTTGAGCATTAAATACGCAACGAAATTTTTAACTGGTTGTTCGGTTAATAAACGAAGCGGGTTTGGTAAATCCGGTTTTTGGCGGATGTTACAGTATCCCCTACTTTTAGAAATTTCGTCCTGAAATTTATGTAGTGGCATATTTGTCTAGAAAGGATGGTGTTTTAATTTGACAATTACATACTTAGAAGAGAGTAAGAGTTTAAATTTTGTTTGAGGCGGTAACGTTCCTTGTAAGGGTTGAATACCCTGCTACAGGAATTGCTTTTTGTTGCCTAAAGTGTATGAATACGGAACATGGATACACAGAGTTGATTGACTAAGTATGATGTTATGCATATGAGTTTGGGTACGTTTGAAAGATTAGGTTATATCCTAAAACATAACTTTTAATACTAAAACCTACATGGAACTTCTCATAACCGCCTGACAATGCCTCTGATCCTTTGGCAAGAATACTTATATATAAGAAGTACCAATGGCATATCCACCATATTCTTGTCAAATTTTCATTGGTTTTATCAGTTAGTTATGATTGGTTCTATGATGAGACTCTAGAACATAAATAAACATAACAACCAATATCTGAGTCCTAATTCTGATAGCATACATGTTGGATTGATGACACAATCCAATTCCTTTAAAGGATGCGATGATATAAATGCTAAATCAGTGAGTATAACACAAACTTCAATCAAGACAATACCAAATCCTACATGGAAACTTCTCATAGCCGCCTGATAATGTCTCTGATCCTTTGACAAGAATACTTATATATAGGAAGTACCAGCGGCGTATCCACCATATTCTTGTCAAATTTTCATTGGTTTTATCGGTAAGTTATGATTAGTCCTATGTGACTCTAAAACATACACAAACACAACAACCAAAGCTTGAGTCCTTGAATGATGACATTACCTCTCTCGTTTGTTATGATGGAGGGTTAGTCTATGTTGAAAATGGAACACAATCCAATTTCTTTAAATGATGAGTTGATATGAATGTTAAATCAGTGAGTGTAAAACAAATTTCAACCAAAACATTACTAAATCCTACATGGAACTTCTCATAACCGCCTGATAATGCCTCTGATCCTTTGATAAGAATACTTATATATAGGAAGTACCAGCGGCGTATCCACCATATCCTCGTCAAATTCTCATTGGTTTTATCAGTAAGCTATGATTAGTCCTATGTGACTCTAAAACATAAAAAACACAACAAATAATGCCTGAGTCATAATCCTGATAGTATACATGTTTGAATGATGACAGTCCCTCTCTCGTTTGTTATGATGGAGAGGTTAGTCTATGTAGAAGTGAGACACAGCCCAACTTCTTTAAATAATGAGATTGAAATATGTTGAGATGTATGATGGTATGAATGTTGAATCAATGAGTATAAAACAAAACTGGAATAATAATTTGCATTAAAATCCTTGGATAAATTTCCAATTTAAAATTGAGACACGTGAGAATTGAGATAACATAGAGGAAACATAAAACTAAGCAGTTGGAGTTGAATCTTGATTGTTGGTGAAGGGGACTAGTTGCGTGTTTTCGTTTGAGCCGTCATTATCTTCAACAGGATTGGCGTTGATGTTGAAAACTCTTCCTCTTGTTGGTGGCCTAGTGGTTGGGTTTTCTTGTTTTGCTTGGTTAACTGGGTTTGCTTGAGCTTGGGCGTTTATGATGTTAACCAATTGAGGGCACGTGTTTCTAAAGTGGGTAGGGTCGCCACAATTGAAACAAGCTCGAACATATGGGAACATGGGGTAATGGGGTTGTTTATACGTTTGGATCATGTTTTGAGTAGGGGTGAGGTTTGGTTTTGAGAGGTGCGGCAAACTTTGCTCAAATGACCATAGCGTCCACAATTCGCACATAGTCGACAAAGTACGGTAGATGGATGGTGATAAAAACAGGTGTTACATCGAGGGTGAGGTCCAAGGTAAGGTTTCTTATTTGGGTAGGTTGAGTCGGGTGCTACTTGAGTGATTGGGATAGCTTGGAGGGGTACGGCTTGTAAGGCTGGTTGGTTGCGTTGGGTGACAGCGAAAAGTTGCTCGTCTCGTTTTCTCTTAGAAATGGGTTGAGAAGGGGATTCGGTTTGGGTGTAGTTGGAGGTTTCAGTCGATGCTTTATCCTTCCTCTTCTCCTCCTTGAAGTCTTTGTTCCGGATTCGGTTCTCGGTGAGCTCTGTAGCTAACTCCATTGCTGCTTCCAAGGTTGCAGGTGTGGTACTTATTACAGAGTCTTGAATCTTTGAAGGAAGACCTTGAATGTAGTGCTCGATCAAACGGTAGTGGGGAGTGAACAAGTTGGGAACCATTTGATTTAACTCGAGGAATCTCTTGTTGTATGTGGTGTGGTCGCCTTCCTTTTGTTTCAACGAATAGAACTCATCCTCTAATTTCTTGATTTCGCTCCTTGGGCAAAACCGTCTTATCATGATTTCTTTCAACTCTTCCCAAGTCAAAGTCATAGTATCTTCAACACCCCGTTTGGCCTTCTCTGTATTCCACCAAGTAAGTGCTATTCCAAATAAACGACCAGTAGCATATCGCACTTTGCGATCATCGGGGCAATCGCAAGTTAGAAAAATGTTTTCCATTTCTTCAAACCAATAGAGAAGAGCGGTGACACCTTCAGTCCCTTCGTATTTTGTAGGGTCGCAGGATTTGAAATGCTTGTAGGTGCATTTAGTGGTATTTGGAGTAGGGTTGATAACATTTTGAACTTCTTGATTGACGGGATTAGCGGTAAGGGCTTGTTGGACTTGAATTACAATGTTGGGTATTACGGCAGCCATTTGTTGAGCGATTAGGGCAGCCATGCGCTCGCGGGCTTTTCTTGATCTCATCTTCCTACGAGCGAGGCTAGAAGACATCTACAAGGAATACATATCAAGAGTATGAGTTGGATGCTTTTGGGATCATGTGTCGTATTTAGGAATGAACATTCATAAAATAAACATAGCAAAATAAATCTACTACATCCATAGGATGTCTTGGGCTTTGCTCGTAATTGGGCCTTGCATGCCGCCATACTTCACCTTCGTAATCACGTGGGCCCCCATGATTACCGGGTTTTTCATATGGTTCGCATGTGTTTGCCTGGTTACGTACACTAAAACCCGGAGAAAATCGAGAAATATGTAACGCATGATATTCAGAATGTGTCCAGGTGTGGACACGGTGACACCTCAAAGTGGGGTTAGTTCGAACGACGTTTGGTGTGGCATGCTTTGGCCTAATAGGTCCTTCGTACTCTCATCGTTAGTCCCCAGGTAGGCAAACTGGTCCGTTATATTGGATTTATACGAATGCCAACCTAGACAGGACGTTCCGACTACCGATACTTGTACCCTTACAGTTACTACATGCCCGTTCGCAGAACCCACTTTGATGAGACTTGAAAATGAAAAATGCAACAAAATCTTGAATAACGGAAGTATGAAGATGATTTGAATATGTGAGTATTGTAACATGTATAATGAATATGTATATAAGTATGTATGTTTGACTGCAAGTATAATTCACTATGTATCACAAATTGTAATATTGGAAATGTTTGCATGCCTTTGTGTATGTAATAAATATGAAACAAATAAATATCACAAGTTTGCATGTAACCACATAAACAATTAAAATCTAGTCAACTATAGTATAGGCTCTAAGGGTCTAATAACCTATCCTATATCCCTATAGTCATAGCTCTGATACCAATCTGTCACACCCCGACCCGCAGCGGAAAAGGTGATCGGGGCATGATTGGGTTATCATCAAAGCTCATGACATTTATTATCATGTTTCATATTTATTATTTCAATTTAAAAGAGATCATACAATCATATCAAACAAATACAACATGTTCTATTCATCCTTCTAAACTTCATTATTTTTCTTCTAAGGCAATTTCCTATGTTTTCCTTGCTTCATCCTGTTCACCTGTATCATATGTAAAAATGGTTTTTGGATCAACAAAAAGTTGGCGAGTGAACCTTGTTAGAAAACATTTATTATTTATTTCTGGTTGTATTTAATATGGAAAAATTGTGCAATATTCATATATGAACAAACGTAAATAAACATACCATAACAACAATTAGCATACGATATCAAACAACAACAAACAATAACATACATTAACAAACCAACAGCATACAATCACAACCCATTAGTATACGATATCAAACAACAACAAACAATAACATACATTAACAAACCAACAGCATACAATAACATATCAACTTGCATAAATATATAACATAAATGAAACTGTGCGATCAAGGCTCAATCAAACGGAGCCGATCGTATTGCATGTACTGAAAATGAAAAATGTCTGTGCGATCAAGGCTCAATCAAACGGAGCCGATCGTATGTTGGCACGCCAGGTTCACGCTCATAATGTAATGGGGAACATGCTCAACGCTCATAATGTAATGGGGAGCGGCGGCCTATGAAATTGCATGTACTGAAAATGAAAATGTCTGTGCGATCAAGGCTCAATCAAACGGAGCCGATCGTATGTTGGCACGCCAGGTTCACGCTCATAATGTAATGGGGAACATGCTCAACGCTCATAATGTAATGGGGAGCGGCGGCCTATGAAATTGCATGTACTGAAAATAATAAATTAAATCTACACAATAATCACACAAACAGTTTACACAGGCAGGATACACATTTATTCATGATATGATGTATGCACAATGATTTAAATATAATAAATAGTAAGACACATGATACACCCCAAAAACGTGATTTAAACGGGGAATTTGTAGATATTCACTCACAGTGGGTGCGTTCGGTGAATGATGATGAATGCGCACGAGTTTAGAGGATTGCTCGACGAGGAATAACTAACCTAATTAATAATGAAAAGTAAGGTAAATAAATGGATTTTATTAACAACTTTAATAGAATTTTTGGATATATTTTTGTGAGTTTTAGGCTATTTTCTAACCTTAAAAATGTTATTTTTAAGTATTTTTAATTGATTTCTAAATAAAATAAATAAATAAAAATAATAAAAAAAATGTTGACTTTTTGACCGTTGACTTGACCGTTGACCGTTGACTTGTTGACCGGTTTTATTGTGTATGTGTATGCGCCGGGTGAGGCTCGAACCCGAGACCTCCCGTTCGCGTGCACGCTGCTCTACCAACTGAGCTACGTGTCTAACCCGAAATAATTCTGTTTTTAATTATATTTATATACTAACTCAGTTTATTCAAAATTCTTTTATTTTCAAAAATGTTTTAATTCATCGGACCGGTGTCGTCAACAGGTCTCGAACCCGGGACCTGTGACTTAATGTTACACACAGTCCACCGCTGGACTGTGTGTCTAACTTGGTTTAAATACAGATTTTTATTATACTTAACATCTAACGGAGTTAACCCGGTTCAGTTTAAAAAAAAGGCATTTTTTATTACAGCGCATGAGGTTGGGACAGGAATCGAACTCGCGACGTGTATGTGTTTATTTTCACATAGTCCACCGCTGGACTGTGTGTCTAACCCGTTTATAAAACTGTTTTTAATTAATCTTATATCATATCTGAACTCGTCTTCTTCGTTCAAAACACAGACATCGGTCAAAGCAACTGATACTTGATTAATTCGGTTAATGAACAAAATGAACAATTGGAAAGTATTGAATCGAAGAGTTTGGGGAAAAAGAAAATACCGAACAGATCGTCTTCTTCAGAAAATCCGACGAAGCTCGTCGGCTCTGTTCTGGTGACCCTCGGCTGTTAGAGTCAATTAGCAGTTTCGAGGGATTAGATATGAAATTGAACTAACGAGTAATGATTCTCAGTAGATTACATGATCATACAGGTTATCAGCGTGATTCTGAAACTTTCAGAAATTTTCCGGCGAAAACAGAAAAATCCGGCAATGTCGTCTGGGGTTGATGCTGAGCGATGAAATGGTGTTAGAATTCATCTTATAATGGAATGAAATAGAAACATCGAGGTAATTACCGTGTAGATGAAAGTCCCGGTTTTCCGGCGACTTGCAGAGAATTCCGGCGAGTGATTTTCTTGCGACAGAGATTCTTCAGAGGTTTAAGATGAGTGGGAGTGATGCCAGTATGAGTCCTATGATCTTATTTTTGGGTAAAAAGAAAGGATGGATTGAATTCGGTTTTCCGGCGAAACTTTCCGGTAGTTTTTCAGAGAATTCCGGTGACTTCCGGCGAAGTTTTCTGAGCGAAATGATGAGTGTGTTTGATAGAATTCGCGAGCTCACTGAATGAAGAAAGTATAACTCCCGGATTTGAGTTGTATTTTTCGGTTTTGAATTGAAATGAATGAAATTGATGGATTCCTTCGGTTATAACCGATCTTAGTGTTAATGCATACGTTATGACTAAAAAGGAACGGCCAAATTTGACGAAATTGTCGGGATTTCCGACGTGAACGGATTTGGGCGCGTTTGAGTAACTGGGTTTTGATTTCCAGATTGATTTATGTATTAATTGTTTCAATATGTTAACAAACAACACAAGTGGCGGAGCGGTAGTAGGGATGTGTGTTAAGGCTTTGCTAGCACTCGGCTGACCCGGGTTCGAGTCCCGGCTTCAGCATATTATTTTTAATTCATTATTTTTAGTACATTTTCAAAAATAAATTTTATATTCTAAAATACTTATTAATTATGTATCGTTTAAAACTAATTTGGGCATTAAATACGCAACGAAATTTTTAACTGGTTGTTCGGTTAATAAACGAAGCGGGTTTGGTAAATCCGGTTTTTGGCGGATCCAGGTGGATGCGTATGAAGTCGTAAGTTTGAGCCTAGAAGACCTTAAGGTCACTATTGACTTGAAATGGAAAAAGATGCTGATGATGATCAAGCCCTAAATCTGGAACTTGGCATCAAAGGCATGATCGGGGAAAGACTGAAAGATTCCGTCTAATAAAAGATAAAAGGCAGGCGTGAATAAGAGTGATTTTGGCATTAATAGATCTAGGGGAGATTATTGGGTTATGTAAAATATATTTATGATGAAAGCCAAAAACCAAGAGAATCATCTTCCCTGCCTGATGGAATAAGTTGAAGTACAATCTAAGGGCTAGAAGCCCCCCCCCCCCTTGAAAGCTTCACAAATAACCATCAAAAGTGTTGGAACAGAACAGTCGCTTCAAAGAATAAGAGAACAGAAGTACAAGTGTTGGATTGTCAAAGTGTTTGTCAACTAGTCAACAGTTAAGTCAACAAAAGTTAAGGTTGAAGACCAGAAGACCAAGTCAACAAGCTAACTGAAGACCAAAACTACTGGATTCGTAGAAGTATTGGAATCCTCCAGTAGTTGAGGAATCCAGTGGTTTTATTCTTCTTTATATAAAGGCAGTAGTTCAATGTAATTGTATCTTAGCAATTATCCAGTAGTTTTGTTAAGTGCAGGCAGTTACTTCATTAATTAGGTTGTTTAGGGTCGCTTTCATGGTGACATCACCAGCAGTTCTCTCCTCCTATATATAGTTCTTTACTTTCATTTTAACAGTTAACACTAAGAGCCAACAGGCATAAGAACTTAGTGAGAGAGAGAGATCACCTAGTGAGAGGGAGTGCACTTTGTACCTTTGATTGTATTGTAAACATTTGTTTGAATGGAATCATTATGCATTCATTCCCAAATCCAACTGTGTTGATGATCATTTGTTTGTATTAACTGTTTATCATAAATTCCTATATTTATTCAAACTGTTAATCAAAACCACACACACTACACTCTCTAAAATTCAGCATCCTCCCCCATCAAAGGTTGTATTAAATGTCAGAGATGATATTTGTGATGAATTTGGAGATATGTCTAGGATTTCTCAGTGGTTTTATGTTGATAGTAAGGATATGTGGGTCATGAAGAGGAAGAGTGGCATAATAGAATATTATGACGATGAGAAGAAGTTTGAATCATGAACCAAAAATGATCTACAATAGTTGGTTGCAGCAAAGTTTATAAATAGAAGACAGGTTTTGAAAGCTGATAGGTTTCGTGACAAGCTACTTAGAGGAGTGTAGAATGGGTTTGAGCATATGAACACAGTTGAGTCGTACTTGAAAGAACATTCAAAAGTCTTTGATAAGTATAAAAATGACCCAATACAAGCAGTGATCTGGCGAGAAACTAAGGCTGTCAAAAGGATTCCAATACCCAAGGTGGTAAAAATCCGACTAGCCTCCAATTAGTCGTTGATTAATCGCTAGTCGGAGGTTCACTAAAGTATTTTTCATTGAATCGGCCAATTATGCAGTCAACAATTGTCAAATCTAGTCCTAGTTGGCCAAAAATCGGTGGTAATCTAGCGATTCCGGCAAAATTCTTGACCAAAACTTGTAGATTTTGGCAATTAGTCCTATCTACTTGGAAACATGGGTCGAAGAAGGTGTTAAAATATGTCCACTTAAAAAATACGTTTAAAATGTGTGTATATACATATAAAACTGAAAATTACATATAAAACTTCAATCTGATTAATCCCTATTAATCCTGATTAATCGTTAGTCGGTACCCACTGGCCGACTAGCGCCTAGCGATTCTTACAACACTGTTGGCTAAACCTGAGCACTTTCCAGAAGGATTACTTGATAATTTCAAGCTCTAGGTATATAATAAAGAATCTGGAAAGGCTTGTATATTAGTTGCTGAAGGGGGATACAAAATATTTAATCTTATAAACTTGAAAAGGTTTAGAGAAAGAGACATCAAGCTGCTTGATAGGAGTCAAATCATACATGATCCAAAGAATGAATATGATGCAAAGAGATTTCCTAACATGGTGATCTCAATTGTTAGACATAAGTTATGGGCAGGTTTGTTAGAGACAACCAAGTTGCATATGAAGACAGAGAATTGGGACTTGGTCGTCCAAGATGGTAAGAAGGAAATGTGAAGATCAAACATAAACCTAGGGAGAGATTATAAGATCGAATATCTAGGTTTGCATTTTGATTAGTTAATGGGTGGCATAACGTGGAACTGGTACCGGGTCGTGCGTAGGGCCATGTGGGCCAAGCCGGTCGCAAGAGCCCATATATAACATCCCCCAAATATTAAAATTTGATTATCATATTATTATGATAATTAAAAAGAAGTTTTATAACTATGAAAACCTAACCTAGTAAAATGTGTTTGCCTAAAAGTAAGAAAATATGCAAGGGGTATCCAAAAAAAGATACCTAACTGTACCTAAGGTACTATAGTTGGACAAATGAAAAACCATGTAAGTAAAAAGAATTGGAAAACAAAATGCGGTGTGTGAGTGCGTGTGTTTGTTTGTGTGTGTATGAGGGCAAGATTGAGAGAAAGAAAGGGTGGATCCTCTCTAAACCCCAATTCACAAAATTGGTAAACACACAAGGTGAAATTCAAGTGATTTCCCTTGCATGTTTGAAGATTTTGATCCTCCGACATCATCTAAACATAAGGTTTGTGGTAAATTTACATATGATGAGTTTTGATGAGAAATGGGTTTTTATGGTATGATAAAATTGATGTTGTATTGATGTTTATGATCACCATACTTTCTTGTATGTGTGAATTAGTTGAATAATTTAGAGGTTTGGTACGTGTTCATATGTGTCTAGAAATAGGTCTTTGACATAAAAGATAAACCTATGATTGATTGGTCAAAAGGATGAATTAGTTTATAATAACTGAAAGTTTACGTTAACTTGATGCTAATAAGTGTATGAACTTGTTGAGTTAAACTAAACATGGTAATTTTGGTTGGCAAATTAAGCTAATATGATACCCACCAAGTGTTTGATAATATGCCTAAGGGAGTTTTATCAAATTGTAAAATGTATATATGTATGACAATAGGCAGTTTGCCTTTTAAAATTTTGACGTGTGCAAGGTATAAAAATGCATAAGGGTGATGGTCATAGTATTGGATGACTAATCTAATCATCTTGTGGATATGATGTGATAGTTTGACTCTTCACAAACAAGGTGGGAGCTAGGAAAGAAATGGGTCAAACAGGCCAAGTGCGTAAGGAAACTTGAACGGGTGCAAGGTAAGAAAGCTTACACCTCCTAGAATAGAACCACTAGTTATGTGATGGAAAGTTTTTTGGTTAATAATAACGGTTAGTGAAGAACCGGATGCGTTAGCCAGTAATATTATGACGAACTAATATTGGTGATGAACGAGAAATTGCTAAGTTGAGACCCTATGGTGTAAACCATGAAACAGGTCAAAATTGGTAAAGTTATGACAAACTACATTTTCGTGATAAACAATAACTTGTTAAGACGAGACCCTATGGTATAAACCATAACGGGTCAAATAAGTTAAAATTGTGTTGAATCACATTTTGGAGACAAATAATAACTTCTTAAGACAAGACCCATTGGTGTAAACCATAACGGATCAAATGGGTAAAAATTGTGTTGAATCACATTTTGGTGACAAACAATAACTTGTTAAGAAGAGACCCTATAGTGTACACTAACAGGTTAAATGGGTAAAAATGGTGTTGAATCACATTTTGGTGACAAACAATAACTTCTTAACACGAGACCCTATGGTGTAAACCATAGCGGGTGAAATGGGTAAAAATTATGCCGAATCACATTTTGGTGACAAACAATAACTTGTTAAGACAAGACCCTATATTGTAAACCAAGCAATGACTCATTACCAATACCTTGCATTTCCCATTGGTAATTCGTGGCAATACATGCCCTTACCATTATGCTTACAAGTAGGTATAAAACTCAACAAGATAAAACATTAAATACCAAGTTCAGATGGTGATACACATCACCATTTCACTCGTATGACCCGTTTTCCATTTGACCCATTGTTTGTTTACCATTAAAAATAGTGTTGAATCACATTTTGGTGATAGAATTATGATGTGAAGAGGTGAAAGATGCCCAAGTGTTGAAAACAATCATCCACTTACAAGAATCCTCCACTTGGAGGAAACCACAATGAAATTAGCCGCTCATCTCGGTCACGTGATCTTCAAAAGCTTGAATGACGGTTGAATTCATCTTCAGTACGGTTGATTCGGTAAGAATTATGATGTGAAGAGGTGAAAGATGCCCAAGTTAAGTGCTTTGAATCCCCAAATTCATCCCCAAAAGTCTCTCCTCCCAGTAGGGTTTTAAAAATCCTTTTTATACCTTCAAACACAAGTCAAACGTGTTTTTTCGGAACTTCCAACGTAAGCTACGGTCAACAGGCCATAAGCCACGGTTGAAACATACTGATTGATTTCTTGTCGCCTACCGTAAGTTATTGTAACATTTGTAAAAATCGGGTCTCCAAAACCCGCTCCGTTTTGTAATCTTGTTCCATGTTATAAAAGATTCGTTAATTATTTACGATTATTTTGAGTTTAAACGTTACATAATTATTAAATAAACTAAACTATAAAAATTATATTTGATAAAAAAGTTAAAATAGAATTAATAAAAAAACATTGTAGCTACCGGGACTCGAACCCGGGTCAGCTTAGGCACTCCAACAACTTATAATTCTGTCCCCAAACCACTCCGCCACCAAGTGTTTTCTGTTAACTTTAGGAAAGCAATTGAATCTTATACGCAAACTCAAATCAACCGTTAATGCCATCTGAATAACGGAAATCGACAAACCGATCGTCAAATCACTTCGATTTCATCTGGCCAACTTATAACCGATGTATTTCGGTTTCTAATTAAGTCAGTAATGAATGAACTTAAAGTTTCATCATTTTCAGTTTTTGAAACCGAAAAGTTATCAAACTCCAATTTAATTCAAGTTCCAATCATTTGTGCGATTCAGAACTGTCACAACAACACTCCATTTCTTTTTCGTCGCGTTTTCAAATCATTTGAGCACCTAAAACTGTTCGCCGGAATTCTCTGCAGAAATCGCCGGAAAACCGTGTTCAACACAAACCGGTAAGATATTCCTTCTTTGCGATTTCAATCTATTGTTAGAACTTTACTAACATTAATCCATCACTCAAAATCAGCCACAGACGACTTTGCTGGATTTTCTGTGTTCGCCGGAGAAATTCTGGAATTGCCGGAAACTCGCTAGTTAACGGTAAGCACATTCAAACGTACTAATAATCAATGCACCCTGGTTCAATTTCAAATCTAATTCCTTAATTCTGTTGATAGACCCTCTCAGCCGAAGGTTCAAAAACAGAGCTGTCTGATTCTCGCCGGACTCTCTAAGGAAGACAACCTGTCCGGTATCTTCTTTCCCCAAATTGTTCGGTTTTGTACATTCAAGCTAGTCGTCATGTTTATTAATTAGTTAAATCATGAACCAGATGTTTGAGTAAAGTTTGTAATCGTAATGAAGAAGACGAACTTAAAAACGAGATAAGAATAATTAAAATTCGGATTATAAACGGGTTAGACACACAGTCCAGCGGTGGACTGTGTGCAAAGTTCATATACATGTCCCGAGTTCGATCCTTACTACGCACACGCCTTACGTAATAACAATCCTTTTTAAACATGAACTAACCGGGTTAAAACAGGTAGTTGTTAAGTATAATATAAATCAAGAATATAACCGGGTTAGACACACAGTCCAGCGGTGGACTGTGTGCAAGATAAACTTCACGTCGCGCGTTTGAACCCTGTCCTAAGCACCGGTCATTTGAATTAAAACGTTTTTGTAAATAAAGGTATTTTCGGTTAATCCGAATAAGTATATAAATATAATTAAAACTGAGTTTCTAACGGGTTAGTCACGTAGCTCAGTTGGTAGAGCTACGTGCACGTGAACGGAAGGTCACCGGTTCGAATCCCGCTTGGCGCAACACTTACCGCTGACCGAACCGGTCAACGGTCAACGGTCAATGGTCAAACAGTAAAAAAAATAATATTTTTTTATATACTTATTTGTTTATTTTAATTTAAAAATCAATTAAAAATACTTAAAAATAACATTTTTAAAGATAGAAAATAGCCATAAACTCACAAAAATATATCTAAAAATCCCATTAAAAATCCTTAATAAAATCCATCCATTTAATATATTTTCCATTATTATTTAGGTTAGTATTCCTCGTCGACTCGCTCGTCTAAATCGTGCGCATCTCACCATCTCCAATCCAACGCACCCAATGTGAGTGAACCTTTCAAATTCCCCGTTTTAATCACGTTTTTGGAGTGTATCATGTGTCTTGATTATTTACATATTATAACGAAATTATTGTGCATACATCATATCATGACATGTGTATTAGTTTGTTGCTGTTAAGTAGTTATTATTGGATGCAAATTATTATTTCAGTACATGCAATTGCCGAGGCCGCAGCTCCCCATCCATCGAGGTTGAGCTTGATCCCCATTTTATTATGCGGTTGATCTTGGCGTGCCCGCACGATCGGCTCCGTTTGATTGAGCCTTGATCGGTCATTTCATTCTACATTTCAATTCATGCAATACGTTCGGCTCCGTTTGATTGAGCCTTGAGCGCACAGTTCAATTTACATTTCCAGTTCATGCAATACGAACGGCTCCGTTTGATTGAGCCTTGATCGCACAGTTCATTTATGTTAGTTATCGTATGATATTGGTATATTCATGTATGCTATCAAATGTTAATGTATGTTATAATTGTAACTGCTATTTGCCAATGTTTGATTACTTACATGTGCTCTTTTATGATTATGCACAATATTTTATTGATAAACTAACCATAAAATCATTATCAAATGTTTATCTAAAAGGTTCACTCGCCAACTTATGTTGACCCAAAACCTCCCATTTTACACATGATACAGGTGAACCAGCAGCAGCTAGGAACACATAGGACCTGGATTAGAAGAAATAAAACGATTTAGTATTTGGATTGTTATGTTTGGTTATTTTCCCTTGTATTGAATGAACATGTTTGGATGTTTGAGAATGTAACTTTGACTTCATTAATTATGAAACATAATAGTAAATGTCATGTGCTTTGGTGATAACCCAATTATGCCCCGACTCTTATTTCCGCTGCGGGTCGGGGTGTGACAGTTATGGTCTCACCACCGTTGCTTAAGGTATACATCTGTTGATCTTTTGTTGTTCACTTGGCCTGGCCGTAGGTACCTAATACCCACCGTAACCTATGGCGGGTTTCTAAACTCCTTTTTGTCCACAATTCAACTTCCATATAATGACCAGATGGCCCCCAGACCTTATTCCTTCTCATTTCTTGTGCTTCCGAGCTATCATTCCATCTTAAACAAAGCCCGAATACCATAATGTACCTTAATTATCATCCACGGCCATTCCGTTTCGCCTCTAAGCACTTTAACTTCACCAAATTAAGTGATTAACCTGAAAACCACAATCTCTCGTAGTTATCACATTCAAAGCATATAATCACTTAAAACGCACATAAAACCCAAAATATAAACATGTTAGCACGCGTATTTCACCCTCTCCATCAGTATCCTTTAAACTTGTAAATTCCTCTGGTTTGGCAAAAAGGCTTAAAATTTAGGAAACTGCTCTCAGATAATGGGTTTAAGTAAACTACCTTCAAGGTTAGAGATTTAATAATGAGTCCTACAATGGAGTTGATCATTCCATTATTTATATGGGAGGCTTGAGTTTGATATGCTCAAAACCTCTTCATCGGTCGATTTGGGTAAAACGATTAGCGAAAGAAGGTATTGGAAGGCTAAGGCATTGCCCTATGAAACCAACCATAATCTTGATTCTGGTTGGGAAAAAATGAGGATCCCTTCATGGGAATATCGGAAGCATAAAGTAGAATGCCTAATGCCTCATAATGGGTTAATTTGGGTAAAAACATCAAACCGAATAAAGGAAGTGAAATTTATAAATTCGGGGTTCGAATAATAGATTTCGGGTTAAAACTTGAAGGGAATAGTCCCAAGTGAAATAAATTATGTTTGGACCAACTTGGGTGTAAATTTGGTGAAAAATCACAAAATAGGTTAAGTGTGGGATAAGCCAACTAATGTTGGTAACTCTATGGAAAATGCTCTTCCATGCGTGTTGCAAAGGAGAGACTAGGCTCATCCGTGTGGCGTGGGGGAGCTAGTCAACAGGAATTGTCAATGGAAGCCCCTCAAGCGTCGAGCGAGGGAGGCCCAGCCCCTTCACGTGGGGTGGGGTCACCCCGAATCAAGAGAATTGTTTCTTTTGTTGTTTTTAAAGTCGTTTGGTCGTTAAGCCTTAACACTAATTGTTTTTGGTGTTTATGATAGGCTTACATAATGGTGGTCACCGGACGGACATTAAAGCATGCGAAGTACCAAACACTCTTAAACCGCCATCATCTTGGGATCATCTTTCCAGAAAGATAAAAGTATAAACATGCATGGCAAAGCTTTGGAATCTAAAGCCTTGATGTTTTCGGACAGTAATGTATGTGTATTAATTCGTTATGTCGGCTTGTCTGAGTTATTAGTTAACCCATACATGTAAGTTCTATCTTATTTTATTTTTTTAAAAGAAAGAAATCTTGGACCTAATCATCTGAATATTTAAAATATTTGATATAAATAGTGTTACAAGTGGTATTCAGAGCTCAAATTTTATGGGATTATAGTGTTCGGTTCAAGACTTGGTTGCGTGGTCCGGTAAGTTATTATTCATAATAACAGTCTAGCATGATTGAAAGTTGTTATAAACAACACCTGGGGCTATCGTGTGAACGCACGTTACCTCCAAATGAATTGGTAAAAGACGGTTAAATCAGCTTACGGCCTAACCAAAGACTGGTATGGTTAATGAACTACTCGTGTTAACGAGTATTATAGAATGCCTTGTATTATTGTACAACCTCTTATTAATTTTAACGTTACTAATCTTTTGTGAACATTTCAGTGGTATGATACTCACATCTGAATATGGCGGGAATTTGACGATCTACCGACGTGATGGTAGAATGGTCGGAAGTATGACGGTAGGTCATACTCATGAAGGACATAAATTAAATGATAATTCAGAATATTGGTGGAATGGCAATGAAGGCTCAACAGGGCGAGTATTACCCATGTGCATGCTTTAATTATGATATGAACAATTGTATGCAACATTCACACGATGAATAATGGTTGCATATGGGGATTTAAGGCTTGGGATACTCATCTTGGATGATATTCCCAAGAGAAATTGAGTTGGTAATACACATTATTCACAATAGTGAATAATAGATTTATAAAAGAGTTTTAGATTTCGAAATCTAGATGCGGGTGACCACCCAAGTAGATGTCATCAATAAAATCGTATTTAGGAAAAGTAATAATCACATTGACGCATAAGAGCTTTATGAAATGAAAACATTTCACATGTATTTGAGATGAATAAAGGTAAACCTGATAATTATAATATAACAATAAAAAGGGTTTTACCGAATAAAAATTTAAGGCAAGGATCATGAACTAGGAATTTACTTACATGGGAAATAATGCAGGTAATGTGTTAATTATGATAAGTTCATGCGTACCATGTGTGGATTACTTACCCTAGCCTAATCATCTGAATATTTAAAATATTTGATATAAATGGGAACGAGTGTTACACCATAGGGGGAGACCCAAGCTTAGCTATATAACCAAGGTTCTTGGTCATTATTTAGGTCAGCGGTTTAAAGTGTTTTGCCTTGTAACAGATGATGTTGCAGTTTATAATCAAAATCGTATGCAAGTTTATTGAAGTATTTCTTCGTGTTCTTAATCTGATCAAAAGTTTGAACCCGCCAAATTGTTGGTTTTACTTGATATCGTGTTTTTCGAGATTATATTAATGTTGCTAAAAATAAGCACATCACAGTGACAAATTTGGATTTCTATAAAGATAAAGAATTACAAATTTAAAAGTTCTAAGATTGAAACAAAAAAGAAAGGGTAAAAAATTCGAAATCTTATCTACTTTGATGCTTTGTATATTTGTATACCTTGATGCCTTGTATATTTGTATATTATGATGTGTAACTCTGTTTTGAATATGATAACGTATTTAAAAAGAAGCACGTTGCAGCACTATATTTAGACTTCATAAATTTATGTTTTAAAGGTTGAAAGAGAAAAAAATGTGTGAAAAAAAAAAGAAATGGATACCCTAAATTTGAGGGAGCCAAACTATAACTTTTGAGAGTTTAATTGTAACTTTAATTAAAAAAGATGGCATGCATTAAACACTTGTACCCACAATTTTGATACCTATACATTACCACTGTTGATAACGATATGACGTTGTTATATATACTAGTTTTTGCCTTGCTCATGTTGCACGTACTAAGCTGAATGTTTTTCTCTCATAGCATGTATGTCTGTGTTTCGGTCACTTGTACATACTACTATAATACGATCTCAAAAAAAATTACATCAAGTCAACCAACTAAACAAAACACTACCATACTTAAAACTAAAACGATGGAAAAACTACTGCTTGGCACGAATAAAAATTACATCGAGCCAACGAATTAAAACAAAACACTACCATAATTTTGTTTAAAAAAACTAAAACGAATTTTACACTGTGGGGCAAAATCATAATTTGACAGGAAAAAAAACAAAAACAGTGGTAAAACTGTAAGTCCCGTAAACGGATCACACATGTATCACTAACCTAATCAGTAGCGGAAATAATGATTAGAAAGAAGAACAACTTTGAATAAACTCAACTTGCATACACCAAAAGATGTCTGATACAAGTTCTTTGATTATAACTCTCTAACCCCCTTTCATTAACCTAGCATCTTTATTTATAAGCACTACCAAGCCCACTATTTACAACCCTAGGCCCATAAGGCACTAGGAAGCCCACAAAACAAACTAAAGCCCAAAAAATCCCTAATGAACAAACCTTTAGCAATCTAAGCCCAAAAATATCCCCCTAGGTTTACTACATTAGTCCTTCGATTGAGCATCCACACCAAGCCTCCCAGCTATAATCCCTGCCACCGCTGCAGTCCAATCTTTCGCACAAACTTCATACAGCTCTGCAGTTCTGATTTGATGAGACGCAAGAACCTGCAAGTCTTCGTCATCAGCAACCAAGTCCTCTATCTATATCTCTTTTTCTTTAGCAGGTATATCGTGTTCTTCGGCCACTATAGCATTGACGGGAGGAGGAGGATGTGGTGCAATATCCAAACCAACAACTTCAACGAACTTCCCAAACTTCTTCGAAGCAAATCGACCCACAAACACCGTTTTAGATGTTGAACGGTTCTTCTTCATCGTACCAAAAATCATTGGCCCCATCGGCTTCATATTCAGCAAGTTGGCATCTGACGCATCCTTAGCCAGGTCTGGGTAGAGGGCATCTAGAATCAACTGGACAAAACGCGGGTACAAGAGAAACATTCGCTTCTTGGACTGTCCAAAATTTTCTTCATATTTTCGAAGATATAACCAGAATAGTTATACTTCCAGTCCATAACCTACGATACTATAGCAGATGTCTGAGCTTGATTCGGCTGATCAAGACCACCATTGTTCTCCGATACGCATTGCATGAACATATGAACAAGTAACCGCCAATACGCTAGAAACATCTTCTTCAGTAATGGTGGATACGATCCTTCATATCCCATTTCCATCAACACGGGAAGCACCTTCTCTTTGGCATATATCGTTGGATCGCTAAAAGTATCGGCAATTTGCAGCACCTATCTGACACACGCTTCGTTTACCACAATCTCTTTTCCCTGTATCTGCGAGCGAATAAACCGTCTCCCATCTTCACCTCTTGGATGAAATTGTGCTCTTTTCCAGAACGAATGCACTATGTCTTTGTAGATAACCGGATTAGCTCAGAGAGCATATGCAATCTTACACGAGTTTAGTCCCACAATCATGGATTAGAACTCCTGAAAGAACTCTGCTAGAGGGTCTGAAATATACCCCGCTTGGTTGTGGAATTGTTCCTCAACCAGCATCATAGCATCGAAGGCTTCTTCAACCATATCTGTCAAGATAACAACCAAGTTAAATCTTAACTAACAGAAATAACGAAGTTTACCAGAATGGCAGTTAAACTGACTGGATAGTTCAATCAGATGTTAAGGTTCAAAAACAAGAGTTCAAGTTAATTTCAGGGTTCAACAGTTGATAAGGTTCACGTCGGGTTCACCAGTTGAAAAGGTTCAAAACGGATGAAAGGCTCAAAAACCTTAAATCCGGATTACTGACAGGTCAATTCTAATCACCCTTTCATCAATCCGGATTAGAAGGAGGTCAACTATATTCCGGACAAAGGTGCAATCCGGATTACCCATAGTATCTTGGATGAATTATCATTCCGGATGAAGATTATCCGAGATCCAATCGGAGATGAAATCCGAGTTCATCAATTCGGATGAATACCCATCCGGAATGAAATCCGAAATGCCTAAGACTTTGAAGATCTATCCGAGACACAATCCAGAATGCTTTAAACATTAATATTTTCATCCGGAATTCATAAATTTAAGCAATTTATACCTAATCCGGATGAATGTCCGAGATGCACAGTTTGAATAGAGAGAATCAGAGAAGAATTTGGAATTCATAATTTTGTGGATAATCCGAAATGAAATATCAGAGATACCTATATACTTTTCGAGATGGGCTTGGGCCTAAAATGTCGAATCCGGATTGGGCTTGTGACAGGCCCAATCTGGAACAGTAACACAGTGGGTCTGTCCGGAAAAGTCCAATTGGGCCTTTCTGGAAAAGCCCAATCCAGAACAGTACCTTTTGGGCTTAAAGAAGCCCAATCCGGAACAGTAATCTGAATTTTCAATTTTTAAGACTTTTAACCATTTCTATTAGATTGGCCCAAATACCGAAGCACACTGGACCAGTCCAATATCTCTTGACAGAAACCATCTAACCAAATATCATCAAGTAGACTAAACAAGCATTCACCCATCTTTTAACATTCAACAAAGAAAAACTAGTTAACACACACATAAATATTACCACAGCCTTGCTAAAGGATCAAATCGTTTCAAAGGTTAATTAAGGAACATTTTTCAGTATGAGCAGGTTCAATTGGTCTAAGCAATTGTCAATATACTTGTCCATTTAAATCTAAAACTCAACCCTTCCAGTTCAAGCAATATAATACGCTTAAGGTAGTATTATACTATGATACTCGTGTGTCCCATACCATGACATACCCCCGCGATCAAGGCAAACACAACAATTCATTGTAGCAGGTGAGTATATTATGGTCATCCTTTTATTTTACAACATCAGGCTATTGGTGAACAGGTCAGTACTTCCGTACAGCAGAGAGACCAATAGTGACTGACGAGGGTTAGGCAAATACCTTATGTGGTACGTAAGAATTTATGAAGAAACTTCTGTTCTCTTAGGTTTTGGCCTTTCCATTTTGGCTCTTTTACAAAGATATCCTGACTGTGCCTAGGTCTGCATATAATTTGGATGCAACAGAAGGGCAGCCAAGATATCCCCAGATGACTCGACAGCATAAAGACCCGAAACCTCAGACGTTAGCTATCTATCGACACAAGATTTAAGACCATGAAATCATACGCCTATAGTAAGTGACCCACCGAGTACATAGTTTGTTATGTTTATATCATTTAACTTTCCCCAACCGGTTGAGTTTTAGACCTACCGACACATCACTTTCGATCCAAATCTTTTCCCACTTCGACACCTTACATGTGTTAGTCAAACATTTTATCACGAAAAAGCATTCCATTTCCCTATCGTTGCAAAAACTGTTTTTTTTTTATTTCTCCCCCTAAATTTGTGCATACACATGAACAAATTTACGAAGTAATGAAAATAAAATAAGAACAGTAAACAAAACACAAAGACAGAGGATGCCTAGGTAGAAAACCGAATCATTTTGAGAAGATCCACAAGCACTTGAAAACGCGCATTGCTAACGGGTTTCGTGAACAAATCCGCCACATTTGCATCAGTGTGGATTTGCTCAAGCTTTACGAGACCCTTTTCATAGCAATCACGGATAAAATGAACTTTAATATTTATGTGCTTGGTTTTGGAGTGAAAAACAGGGTTTTTAACAATTTGGATAGCGGCATCATTATCACAGTAAATTGTTGTGTTTAGATAAGTCAAGCCGTAATCCGCAAGCTGATGTTGCATCCATAAAACCTGGAACAGAAAGCAGAGGCTGCGACATATTCTGCTTCTGCAGTAGAAAGTGAAACCGTCTGTTACTTCTTGCATTGCCACGAGATTAAGCGATCTCCCAGAAATTGGCAACCAGCTGAAGTTGAGGGCATATCCTTATCTGTACCTCCAAGATTACTGTCAGAGAAAGCAAACAATTCAAATTCAGAATTTTTAGGATACAAGAGGCCCAGTGATGGAGCCCCTTTGAGGTACCTAAAAATTCGTTTAACAACATGTAAATGAGAGAGTTTAGGAGTAGCCTGATAACGAGCACACTGGCAGACGGCAAACATGATATCTGGCCGGCTAGCAGTGAGATACATGAGTGAGCCAATCATGGAGCGATACAAAGTAGGATTAACAGGCGTTCCTTCAGCATCTTCATTTAGCAGAGGCCGTTCTACGATAGGAGAAGCTATAGGCTTTGAATCTGTAAGCTTGAATTTGGCAAGAACGTCATCGACATATTTTCCTTGATGAATTAGGATTCCCTGTGGGCTCTGACGAACTTGAAGTCCCAAAAACATGGTCATCTCCCCCAATGAGCTCATCTCAAATTTCTTCTTCATGATTTCTTCAAATTCGCGGCACAAACCATCATTGGTAGAACCAAAAATGATATCATCAACGTAGATTTGAACAAGAATAATGTCCTTATCAGCGCGTCTGATGAACAAGGTTTGATCAATGGTTCCCCGAGTATATTCATGAGCAAGCAGATGCTCTGTAAGAGTGGCATACCATGCGCAGGGCGCTTGATGCAACCCATACAAAGCTTTGTCTAGTTTGTAAGCATAGTCTGGCTTGTCAGGAACAGTAAAGCCCAGGGGTTGTGCCACGTAGATTTCCTCTTTCACCTTGCCGTATAGAAACGCAGTCTTGACATCCATTTGATAGACGGTGAAATCCATGTAAGATGCATAAGCCAAGAAAATGCGTATAGCCTCCAAACGCATGACAGGTGCATAGACCTCATCATAATCTAATCCTTCAATCTGTCGAAAACCCTAAACCACCAGTCGAGCTTTATTTCGAACGATAACTCCAGTGTTATCCTGCTTGTTACGGAAAACCCATTGAGTTCCGAGAGCACGTTTTCCTTGAGCTAGCTTCACCAATTGCTAGACACCAAGCTTCTCAAATTGATTGAGTTCTTCATGTATGGCATCCACCCAGCCTGGCTCCTGTAAGGCAACATCAATACTTTTAGGTTCAATTTGTGAAATGAAGCAAGAGTAGAGACAAGTATTGATATCCCCAGATTGGTTGCGGGTTCGAACAGCAGCGTTTACAGGTCCAATATTTTCAATGGGGTGATCACGCTGTAAATGCTGCGGTATTGGTGTAGCAGGAACGAGAACATCTGTTTGTAGGTTGGTAACACTTGCTGAAGCTACTCCAGATGACTCCCCTCAACAGATGCACCAGTAGAAGTAGTTGCTGAGGAATAACCGAACAATCGAGTGGAGTAGGCTCAGGGAACAGAGAAGAACCGAAGACATTGGGAGTAGGTCCTTCATGTGTCGTAGGAGGCTCTGGGTCAAAAACCGCAACTTCAGGAGCATCGGACTGAGCAGGCGAATTGATAGCTGGTTCATGAGAATGCGAAACGGTGGAGGAAGACGAGACAGTGTCATTAAATCCAGGAGGATCCACACTCAGCTGCTTTAAAGTCTCATGTAGCTCGGCAGCGTCAGCATCGTCTTTAGATGAAATGGGCACCGTTGGAAGGGCAGAAATTGAACTGTTACCTGCAGACACATTGGAAGACACATGAAAATGATTAAATAATGTGGAATAGTCATACAACCAGTCAGGACCAATGCGTGTGTCCTTGGGATTTTCCTCTAGCCAACCCACATTGTAGGTTTCAACTACCATCTTTTGATCTTGTTGTAAACGCGGTATGATGTATTTTTAGAATAGCCAACGAAGATGCAAGGATCCCCGCGTGATTCAAACTTTCCTTTAGCGTCCATGAGCAGGAGAACACAAGGGCATCCGAACTTGCGGAAATGCTTGACCGAAGGTTTACGACCTTCAACCACTTCGTATGGAGTTTTCATATGGCGTTTATTGAAAAGGGCATGATTCTGAATATAACATGCAGTATTGATTGCTTCTGCCCAGAAAATAAGAGGTAGCTCGGATTCAACCAGCATAGTACGTGCCGCTTCAATGAGTGCGATTTCTTCGTTCTGCAACCCCATTTTGTTGTGGGGTTCTAGCTGCACTAAACTGTCGGTCAATCCCCATGGAGGAACAGAAAGAGTTTAAGGTAATATTCTTAAACTCTATCCCATTATCACACCGAATAGCCTTCACCATAGAATTTGTCTGGTTTTCCATAAGCGTGACAAACTGTTTGACTAACTCAGCGGTTTCACTCTTATGTGTAAGAAAGAAAACCCAGGTGAATCAAGAGTAGTCATCAATAATAACCAGACAGTAAGCCTTCCAGCCAATGCTCCGTATGTCTGTTGGACCAAAAAGATCCATATGTAGCAGTTCTAAGACTTAAGACGTGGAAGGAACGGCTTTAGATTTGTGCGGCTGTCGATGTTGTTTCCCACGCGCACAAGATTCACACTTTTTGATCTGCATGAAGTCACAAACTGGTAGATCTATGACTAAACCACTTTTTGCAAGACGATTTAAATTCTTCATGTTAATGTGTCCCAGTCTGCAATGCCATAGCATTGCATCATGTTCGGCTGTCTATGAGAAGAGGCAAGTGAGCTTGTCAGAAGGATCCTGGTTCATATCAATAACATACGCGTTTCCTTTTCATGCAACTTTAAGAAGAATCCAATCATCTGGAACAATTAGCACATAACACCCTTTCTTGGTGAACAAAACATCCAAATGATTGTCGTAGAGTTGAGACACACTCAACAGACTATGCTTGAATTCTGGTACGTAATTAACATTCTTAAAGCTGAGGGCTCCGTTGCAAACAGTTCCTCTCATGGTAATCTTCCCTGTCTCTCCACATGCGAAGGAAACAAACCCACCATCGAAAAACTGAATGTCATTCAACTGCGAGATGTCTCTGGTCATGTGCCTGGAACAGCCACTGTCAATGTACCATATTCTAGCGCGCCAGAGCTGTTCCTGCACATTTTAACAGGTTTTAGTTAGAGACTGGAACCCACGCCATTGAAGATCTGGGCTTGCCATTAGCATCAACGTAAGTAACCTCACGAAAGATTAAATTAGTTGATTATGAGGTTGATGATGCTTTTGATTTATTAGAAATGGGAGTAGAAGTATTAGGCTTGGCCACTGTCTTAGGCCTCCAGGTTACCGAATCAGACTTCTGCACAATCCTTGGAGTGATAGAAGGATTCTGGGAATCTGAAGGTCTCAAGGGTTTGAAAGATTGTTTCTTGGCCAAGTTCCAGTCGCGATCAGAAGACTTAGCCACAAATCAAGCCTGATGTGGGCGATTAGGCAGAGTCTTCTGATGCCGTGAGTACAAAGTTTTGAATGAGGTAAAGGTCTTTTAACAATTGCGAGCAATGTGCCCGGGAGATCCACAATTGAAACACGTCTGCCTCTTCTGAAAGAAAACAGTCCGTTCAGCTTGGGAAATTCTGGGCAATTTGTCTGTCAGTTTCTTGCTTGCGGGCACTGACGGCTGATGCACGGTCTTGTTCTTGACGGTGTCTTGCGCACAACCATCAGCACACTTGTTAGTTTTATGATTTGAATACTGGGTTTTTGAACATGGAGATTTAGGCAAAATCTTAACCGATATCTGTTCAACTGGTTGCTTAACAGATTCAGTTTGCGACTGCTGAGTCAATTCCTCAGTTTGATGAGGAGACCCAACAGTTGTCGTTTCAGTTTTTAAAGACGCCTGTTGTGTTTTCTTCTTTTAGATCGGTGTGTTCTCCGCTTCTTAATCTTACTCTTCAAATTACATTTTGTGACAAATTCTGTAGATGACACGAGTGGCTCTACAGGGACGTCCTGTTCTGAGATTTCAGAAGATGAGCTTGAACTACATGAATGTGGAATCTCGGGATTTTGAAAATTTTGAGATTCCGATTCAGAATAAGTTTTAAGATTTTCATTTAAATCATGAGAAAAAAATGTTCATCTGCTGTCATTTCAAAATTAGTCCCCTGTGTTGAGTCGCTCGAATCTTCTAGAATTATGTCACTATCAATGGGTCGGTTGGTTGGTCGATTTTCACACTGTCACCCCTAGGATACGCATCAATAGACAAAGCCTCTGGAGAAGAACTTTCAGTGTCCTCAACTGAAACTGATGAAACCGAATCATCTGTTGATGCAGAACCTTCAGCCAAATTCATTTTCTCGTCACAAGAGTTATTACAGTTATTAGCATCATTCAAAACATCAGTATTTGATGAAAAACCAGAATTAAAACTGTCTAACTTCAACACAACCAACACTGTTTGAGCATGTAAATTGTTCAGCAATAAATTGATTTAAAATGTCAAAAACAGGCTTATAAAACGCATAATCAGATGCCGAATTGTCTGAATTTGTATTCAGACATTCCTCTTTATCACCCTCTGTGATATCCTCAACTAAAATTTCTTCTGCACATGAGTTAGACACATTAGTATCGTTCATGAATTTAGTTTGAGTATTAGAAGATTCCTTTCCTTTAGATTCTGTGGAGGATGTGGATTTTTCTGCCTCAAGCACTACTTTCTCCAAGCCATATGTACTTCCAGAAGGATGATTACTAGTTTCATGTGAAAGTGGTGTAGAAGCAACAAAGACATCATCCCTCTTGAGTTTAGTGGATTTGGATAACTTTGGGTAATAGGGCGTCCATGGTTTGGATAAATAATCTGAAGGTTTACCATAAATCATTTTTTTGCATTTTCTACATCAGCCTCAGATTCAGGCATTCTAGTATAATTATGATTATATGGTGGAGGCGCCCTATTATACCCAAGGCCTTTGGTAAAATTCTTTTGATAGTTAAGATGGAGGTCACATAAGTCCTTGACAAGTTTACTGGAGGTTTCACATTTTTTAATGTTTATTTCATTTTCGTGAAGCTTCCCTGTCAAGGAATTTAGCTTGGCTAAGGCTGCTTGAAGTTCTACGTCCTTTTCAGCTAGTTTTAGCTTATAGTCGTAGACCCAACATTGCTGTTGGTTCAAGTCTAGCTTTAGCTGAACTACATCTTGTTTCTGAGCTTCGACCTTCTCCATAAGAAGCTTGTTCTTATGTTTAAGGGCGATGTTCAATGACGCAGCTTGTTGGTATTCAGCTACTAGAGTTGAATTATGGGCACGCATTTGTGATAATTTAAAACGACAACTATCAGAACAGAGAATTCGATTTACCGTTTCCGAAAGATCGGGTGTCTTAGTTGTCTGCGCCATCATGCAATGGTTGCTGTTCTTGGAGAGGTTCAATGTTTCCATTTGAGCTGCAGCATCTGCCCAGTTGAAACCTTCATGCTGTTGGGCCACCAATGCTGTTGACTTCCCGCCCGAGTTGCTTGATGGACTCGTAGTTGACTTTGAGGGAGAGACGGGAACCAGCTGTCTGTCACTGCTCTATACCCGAACAGTGGCTTCTTGCATTCTCTGGCAAAGTGTCCTGGTTCGTGACATCGGTAGCATCTATGTTTTTCCTTGGTGAGACCAGTCTTCAAATTTCACAAAGGTTTCCTTCCATACTTCTTCTGAAACTTGTTAACCCGAAAAGCAACCATTGCTAGATTCCAAGAAACATCGATCTCATCCAGGTCCTCCTCCATGATTTGATCAACTTCGGTTGGAAGAATGGATGGAGGAGTCAGATCACCTGCCAGGAAGACGTTTAAGCTTTTGATCATTGACGCCGCAATAGCCAGTTTCTCTTCGTTTTCTTTATGGAGAAACGCAGAGTTGGACGCAGCTTGAGCAGGTGCAGGCGCTGGTGCAGCAGTTTGAGGAGTGTTGCCTTGTTGCACTGTTTGAGGAATCACAGGATTGAACACCATGTTGGGATACTGAGCATGGTATTAAGTGTGAACTTGAGCAGCCGAAACCATCGTGGGATTCTGAGATTGAAGACCATACACGTACTGGGTGTTTTGTGGTGTGGCTATAGGACTATACACTGCGTTTGAGCCACCCGGTGTTTGCGAGTTTCCTTGCAGAGGACTATAAATAAGATTTTGTGACATTAGAGACGCATTCTGCCCTGTCATCCCTACGGCCATCAAACTGCTTTGATGATTAATTTCTCTCTGTTTGTTGTTAATCTCACATGATTTGATAGTAGCTATCATCTCAGTGAGAGTGACATCATTCAAGTTCTTGGTCTTTTTTATCATTCCCACATCTGCATCCCAACTCTTGGGCAGTGAGTTTAATAACTGTCTGTTCATGGCACTGTTGGTGAGAGTAATCTCAGCTGAAATCATCTGGGAAACAAGCTTGACATAGCGACGAATCTGGTTTTCAATAGTTTCCCCATAGATGTGATTAAATGAGCTGAATTGCTGATTCAGCTGATTCACCCTGCTGGCTTTCATGCATTTCCCTCGTAGAGATTTTGCAGTTCACTCCAAACTTCCTTTGCGGTCTTACAGTTTCTAACCGCGATAGAGATATCAGGTCCAAGGGCCATGGTCAGAGTTGTTGAGGCCTTCTCATCTTCCTCTATTATCTTGATATCCTCTGGAGTCCATAGGTGCATGGGCTTAGGAATTTTTGTGTCAGGCTCTTACTCTGTACTGTAGACTATGGTTCGTGGACCATTCATGATGCATCTCCACACACCAGGCTCTTTAGCCTTGCAATACTGCTCAAAACGAAACTTCCATTTGTAATATTCATCCCCATATAATAGACGTGGCACTTTAGTGGAAGTGCCAATAACTTTATCCAACTCTTGATGGAAGGCTAGTGTTTGCGATTGCAGCGCAGCCAGAGTGGCATTCGTCAGATCTTGTGCAGTCATGTATCCAGCCATCATAATTAAATTGATTAAAAATTTACCAAACCGATTTAAATTTAATTTATTTTAAGTTTCTTAGATGAACAGTACGAAATCCGAAATTGGTCCGGAATGATCAACTCTGAAGTCAATGATGGTCAAATCCGGAAATAGTATCCTAATTGATGATAATCCGGATTGATGAGTCCGAATTGGAGAATCCGACTAGAAAACTCGAAATGAAGAACCCGGAATCTGATGGATCCGAAATGAGAAGTCCGGATGACAAATCCGGAATAAAAATCCGAGATGTATGATCTGGAATAAACAAGTCTGAAAGTGAATCCGGAAAGGAGAATCCAGAATGAAGAAATGAAGAAATCAATGAAAGAAATTCGGAATGCTTGTTCTATCTGATGAATCCGGAATCCTTATCCTTATCCGTAACAGTAATCCGCCTTTCCTGCAACAGTATCCGAAATCCAAGGAATTGATAACCTCAACAGTATCTCGGATTGTAATCCAGATTGAACAACAGTCCGGGATCAATCCGAGATGGATGATCTCCTTCGTGTTCTTCGGAGTCCGGAACAGTAGTTGATCCGAGATGTGAGAACCTTCTTCGTGTTCTTCGGAATCTGGAACAGTGACAGATCCGAAATCTTCAAATCTTCTTCGAGTTCTTCGGAACATTAACACTTCCGACGATGAACAGTGATCCGGAACAGAAACCAATCCGAGCAGCAACAACACACTTCGAAAAACTTCTTCAATCAGCAATACCCGGAGGCTGTATTTGAACAGCAGGCTCTGATACCAATTGTAAGTCCCGTAAACGGATCAAACAGGTATCACTAACCTAATCAGTAGCGGAAATAATGATTAGGAAGAAGAACAGCTTTGAATAAACTCAACTTGCATACACCAAAAGATGTCTGATACAAGTTCTTTGATTACAACTCTCTAACCCCCTTTCATTAACCTAGTATCTCTATTTATAAGCACTACCAAGCCCATTATTTATAACCCTAGGCCCATAAGGCACTAGGAAGCCCACAAAACAAACCAAAGCCCAAAATAATCCCTAATGAGTAAACCTTTAGCAATCTAAGCCCAACAAAAACTATAAATTTGAGCTAAGGGAAAATGGTAATTTGGATAGAAGAAAAAAAAGAAAACTAATGACAAAATTGTAAATTTAAATGAGCAAAATTATAATTTGACTGGACCAATAGAGAAGTGCCAGGAAATTGTTTTGCCCCGCCCGCATAACGGGGCACTAAGCTGAATGTTTTTCTCTCATAACATGTACGTCAGTGTTTCAGTTACTTGTACTACTACTTATAACACGATTTCAAAAACATTAAATCGAGTCAACCAATTAAAACAAAACAATGTCATATTTAAAACTAAAACAATAGAAAAACTACTGCTTGGCACGAAAAAAAATTACATTAAGGCAGCAAATTAAAAGAAAACACTATCATAGTTTTGTTTAAAAAAAACAAAAACAAATCTAAAGGAATTTTACACTATGGGGCAAATTTGTAATTTGACATTAAAAAACCAAAAACAATGACAAAACTATAAATTTGAGCTGAGGACAAAATTGTAATTTGGCTAGGAGAAAAAAAACAAAACTAATGATAAAATTGTAAATTTAAATGAGCAAAATTATAATTTGGCTAAACAAATAGGGAAGTGACAAGCAATAGAGAATTGTCACACAACTATCTGACACTATTTTTCTAAATGTAAAATGTCGTATGTATAAATATAAATATAAATACAAATATAAATATAAATATTTAATTGCTGGAGGTTGTGGTTTTTTATTGAATAAATTGTTTCTTTGGCTGTTAAACTATTTTATAAATATTTAAAATTTAAAATTAGTAATATTTCAACATTCTATTTCTTTGAAAATGCTTATGAGTTTAATAATAAAACTTGAATTTAAAAGTGAGTAAATTACAAAATCGATACTTGAGTTTAATAATAAAACTTGAATTTAGAAAATCAGTAAATTACAAAATCGATACTTGAAATATTTGCAATAAATTTTGATAACACAGATCAATAGAAATACTCCAACACTCCACAATAAAGAAAAATATACAATTTTAGCATTTTAATTAACCTCTTTAGTTTAATGTGCAAAGTAAGAAAATATAGAGCTATTCATTATTCAAGTGATGCTTGAAAATTAAAAATTCGAACCGAATCTAATTCAAACTATGTTCTGAGTTTTCGATTGCGTTAACATTTAAACAGAACCCATATTGAAATTTTTTCCCTTTATTACATTTTCTATAACATTAATAATTTAAACACAAAAATATTAAACTTTAATATCGGTAAATAGATTACTACATATTAATTAAAGAAAAAAAAGTTTTTTTTCAGGTTTACTTAATTTTATTGAGTAGCTAGGGAAAAATACAAAAATAACTTTTCAAACTTTAACGGTAATCTTACTTAATAAAAGCATAATAAATCATCAAATATTACAATATATTGATAGATAATTATTAAATTTAATAACCAAAAGGTTAATACCATTAATACCATTAACTCAAATAGCCTGATAAAAATAACTTTTTTTAATTTTCCAAAAAGAGAAAAAGATTTGAAATCAAAGGTGTCAATCACATGTTCATTGAAACTAAAACCAACGGAAATATTTCATTCACTAGCCGTTGATTTCAAATATAATTACCCCCCTCCCTTTCAGACACACTTCCCCCATTACTCTCTCTCTCCTCCTTCTTCTTCCAGTTAATGCACCCCAACAGTGTCAAGATTCAAGGGTGTTCTTAATTTAATGCTCTTAATCTGCATTCTTGTGGGGTTCTTGAATCTTGATAGATTGTTTGCTTGATCTTTGTTGCTCAAGATCTTGTATTTCGGGTGTTTCGGGTGCTTCGGCTGACTCGTTTGGATTATTTTCGATTAATCGATGGAGATTTCGGCCGATAACAACAAACCCACAAATCTCCAAGGTATATCTAAACACTTGTAATTTGGGGTTTTCAAGATTTTGAATCTTGAAAAACAAAACCCTAGTTTAATTTAAATCTTGTTTATTGATCAAGATTTGGTTTGAGCTTGATCTTGTGTATGGATTGGGATTAATTGAAAACCCTTTATTTGAATTTGAAAAAAAAAGCCAAAATTTTGAATATGTTTGGATGGTTTAGATTGTGAAGTTTAAAAGATTTTCTTGCAGCTTAAAAGTTCGAATTTTTCTATTACCCTAAATGTTAAATCTGTAAATAATTGCTATATATGAATTGGGCTGTTTCAAAAATCTAATTTTGACTTTATTTGTGAAGTCAAAGGAGAGAAGATGGTCACTAGGAAATTTGGGGTTGAGATTGGTAATAACCGAAGAACACTAGGCGCGATTAATCTGAAAGGAGGAGCTCAGATTCACCCTTGTGCACAAGAGAGGTTTATCACAGTAGTATTCTATAATTTATTAAAAAAAATATTTATTTTAATCATAATACATATTGTATAGATATAATGTAGCTTGTATTTACTAATGTTTGATCTTTAGGGCCAATGGTAACAATGAAAACAATGTTGTGAGCCATGTTAATAGACCAATCATAAGGAAACTTGCAGCTCAAATTGCCAACAAGAAACAGTGTTTACCTGAGGTAACATTGTCACTGCATACCAATGAAGAATTTCGTTTATCTTAGTGTGTATTTTATTAAAAAAACGGAACTTTTTATCGAAATCAGGACGTTTTGAAGCCGAAACAGTCAACTGAGAGTTTTAAGATATTTGAAGAAGAGGAAGATCAACCTGTGCCCATGGCATTGGAAGCAAGCGAACCTGAAAAGGATCTTATGGTATTGATCTTTCTTTCATGTTTTTTTTGCATATTTTATAATTCATTCAATAATTAAGATTATATTAATTTAATTTGTATATTATTAAAAGAATCATTGCAGGAGGTTGAACTGGAGGACATCTTTGAAGAACCCGTTATTTATATCGACATTTCGGACGCCAAAAATCCGCTTTCTGTTGTTGAATATGTTGAAGATCTGTATGCTCATTACAGAAGGATAGAGGTAACAATTTTTAATTAAAATGGACCATTTTTATGAACTTTTTGGTATAATTATAGGGACCCACATGATCAAGATTAATTTATGTTGATTGAATTGTAGAGTGATAGCATGGTATCACCAAACTATATGTTAACACAACAATCTGATATCAATGAGAAGATGAGAGCCATATTAATTGACTGGCTCATTGAGGTAACTTTTGGTTTATTAACCTTCAAAATTTGTAATTTTAATCATACCCTTCAAAGATTTTTATATATATATATATATATTTGAATAAACACTAACAAAAGATGGTTCGAAAATCAAATCAGGTGCACCACAAGTTTGATCTTCAACAT
Organism: Scalesia atractyloides; assembly: GCA_947069175.1. NCBI lineage: Eukaryota > Viridiplantae > Streptophyta > Magnoliopsida > Asterales > Asteraceae > Scalesia > Scalesia atractyloides. Next base: position 33,106,443 of record CAMTDV010000027.1, on the reverse strand, counting down.
GAGACACTGTTCTTGACGGTTAACCTGATAGACCGGTTTTTGGCTACGCAAAGTGTGGTTAGAAAGAAGCTGCAGCTGGTCGGTTTGGTTGCCATGCTGCTGGCTTGTAAGTATGAGGAGGTTTCGGTCCCGGTTGTTGATGATTTGATTTTCATCTCTGACAAAGCTTACTCAAGAAGTGATATTCTTGAAATGGTAATTTTTTTTACTATGTTTCTTCATTTTGGTCTTTTTTTTTTATGGATTTAGGGTAAAGTTCTTGAGAGTGATAAAAAAAAGTTAGATTTTTGGCCGGTTATAATTATGTGTTTTCGTTGGCAAAACTTATTCAAGAAATGGAAATTTGTGCTTCTTATGTGAAATTTTAATCATGTGTTTATGGTTCTCTTAAAATGGAAGTATTTATGGTTCTTTGTTGATTTTTATCTTGTTTTATGTATCTTATGTGAAATTAAAGATTCTCGGCACACTTAAATCGCGTTTTAAAGATTTTCGGCACACATAAATCTCGTTTTATATGTGAAACTAATTCAAGAAATGGAACTCTATTAAATGGTACTATAAGTTTCATGGATTTTGATCTTGTTTATGCATCTTGTGTGAAAGTCTTGAAGTAGCATTAATAATTCCCTACATGTTTCACTCCAAATTCTTGCAAGCATTGGGTGGAAAATTAAATTATTAAAATGATAGAAAATTTTAATGATTCTTTATTAATTTCAGTCATGTCATGCATCTGGTGCAAATATTATAAAAGTATTATAATTAAAGATTTTTTACTAGTTTTGATCTTGTAACCCTCTAAACATGTACTTCTTTGTGTTTTTTAAGGAAAAACTAATGCTGAACACATTGGAGTTCAACATATCAGTTCCAACACCATATGTGTTTTTGAAAAGATACCTCAAGGTGGCTCAATCGGACTCAAAACTAGAGCAAATGTCGTTTTTCTTGATGGAGCTTTGCCTTGTGGAATATGAGATTGTCAAATACACGCCATCGTTCTTGGCTGCAGCTTCTGTCTACACGGCTCAGTGCAGTCTTTATGGGTTGAAGCAATGGTCCAGGACTTGTGAATGGTATACAAGCTACTCTGAAGATCAGCTTCTGTAAGCCATTCATCTTTCTTGCCTTTCAAATTTCCATATTTACCTATCTTAATACGTCATAGTCTCATAGAACACCCGTGTTATAAGCCCTTCTTGGCCAACCAATTTTAAATGTCATATATGTTTATGAAGACGTTTAAAACATTTATGGAAACATGTTATAATACGGGTCATAAGTCATACATATTTTTCCATATTTACGTACGTCACAAAGCAGTTATGAAATAACTCGAGCCGCGAAATAAGTTAACAGTTTTAGGGTATGACTAAAGTTTGACTTTGATAACCTTTCTTGGCTCAACGTTCTTAAATATGATATAACGCGGGTCATAAGTTATAGCTCATTTATGAATACGTTTATAACATTTATGAAACTATGTTATAACACGGGTCACAAGTCATATATTTTTTTTCCATATTTACATATGTCACAAGGCATTAATAAAACAACTCGACACATGAAATAAGATTACAGTTTTAGGGTACGAGTAAGGTTTGACTCTGATAGCCTTTCTCGTCCAACATTTTTAAATATGTTATAACATGGGTCATACGTTACAACATGTTTAGAACGTTCATGGATGATTTTGTGGTTTTGATGACTCTTGTTTTGGTGTTATAGGGAATGCTCAAGGATGATCGTTGGATACCACCAACGGGCAGCAACCGGAAGATTAACCGGGGTTTACAGAAAGTACAACACTTCGAAGTTTGGCTACGCTGCAAAGTGTGAGCCGGCTAAGTTTATTATAGAGGAGACACAATAATGAAGAGGGGTTGTAGTTTAACTTCCTGACTTGTGAAACTTTGGGGGTTGGTTTTAACAACTGTGATATTTAGAAGGGGGTCATTTAGAAAACCATTTAGCAACTTTTTCTTGTTGCCCTTAAGCTATATTGGGTGGGGGCTTTGTTCACAATTTCCTTACATGGTGGTTCAAATTGTCTGAACAACCAATTGAACTTATGATTTAATTCTCATTTTACAATAATAAAAAACTTGCTATTTCATACATCAATGTTATGACTTTTTGTTATTCTTATCTAGTTATTTTGTTTTACTTCTCCAACTCCTAAATTGTTTGAGTCAGGACACATGGGTTACCTTTAATAGGCTAACGTCAACTTGATACATTTAGGTTTAGATACGCGTCTCTACATGATTATTACATAAATGAATTACCATCATACGAAAACTTGAGGTAGTTTTTGATGTACCCTTGTCAATCGAAAAGTTATGAAAACCTAGTCTAGTACTTAACCTAAAACATCATTGACTTGTTAAACTAAGTTCATGTTGTAAACACATGGGTTACTTGATACACTTAGGTTTAGATACTCGTCTTAAAATGATGGATTACCCATGTCAACAAGAAGTCATGAACACCTAGTTAAGTACTTCACCTAAATATCCGTTGACTTGTAAAACTAAATGCATGTAGTATAAACATACATGGGTTACTTTTTAATAAGCGACTGTCATCCCTATACACTTTTATATATACCCACCCGTCTTCACATGATGGATTATACATGAATGAATTATCATCATAATAAGAGTTAAGTTAGGTTTTCTTTGTACCCATGTAAAAAAAAGTTATGTACACCTACCACCTACGTGAATAGTACTTAGCATAAATCTTTGTCGAGTTGGAAAACTAAATGCATGACATAAAGTCATAAACACATAAGGTTTTGTATACCCATAGTCAATCAGAAAGTTATGACTTCTACTTAAGTGCTTAACCTAAATCTTGGTTAAGTTGTAAAACTAAATGTTGTCATAAACTTTTATGCTTTACAGTTTAATAAGCTAATGTCAAGTTACCAACCTTAGGTTTAGATACATGTCTCCGCATGATGGTTATATGAATAAATTACGATCATAATAAGACTCGGGTTATGTTTTATAGGTACTCATGTAAAAAAGGAAAGTTATGTACACCTACTTAATCGCTTAACCTAATGTACAAATCAACGAAAATAACCGAAACCTTGGTAAAACTAAATGTATGCTGTAAACATTATGAAGAAAACTATTGGAGTCATCATTTCGTGTTTGGATTACGTTCATAATATTAGGACTCGACTATGTCCAAGTAATCTGTAGTGATTTGTAAACCTAATGTACAAATCAACAGAAATAACCGAAACCTTGGTAAAACTAAATGTATGTTGTAAACATTATGAAGAAAACTGTTGGAGTTATCATTACATGTATGGATTACCGATTACGTTCATAATATTAGGACTCGACTATGCAAAACGAAAAGATTTTATACACGTGATTATTTACGTCAATAAATCTTTGCAGACTTGTAAAACTAAACGCATGTGATAAGAATTGAGTTTTTTTTTAATAAGTTGAAGCCAACTTTACTTTAAATACGTTCTGGATAGCTTAATGGGGACTAAAAATAAAGTAAGTGCTCAGTGTTTTCACTTTTTAGGACCCACAAAATCGAAAAAATAAATTATATGTAGATAATTTAGGCTTTTGGATTGGTAGCGTTAGTGGTGTTGTTTCCGATCGATAATGATGCATAACACACATAGTTGATATAGAAATCATAAGATCACAACCTTTTTTTACCAGAAAGGGTCTCAATTTTATTATACGTGTCCAAGGCCAGATCTAGCTAGCTTTTGTGGGTTCCCAAGAACCCATCGGGTTTGGAAAAATTAAAAAAATTAGTAAGAACCTTGTATGATTTGAAAAAAAAAATATAGTGATATATTGCAAGAATATACCAAAAGAAACTCACAAAAAAACATTCCTGGATTCACGATTGTACGCGCCGCCCCCCATAAATCTTGAGATGATCCTAGATACGTGTATCTACATGATTACGTGAAGAAATTACGATTATAATATTGCGACATTAGTAAAAACCACAAGAGAAAAGAAAAGTTATGTACACCTAATTAAGTACATAACTTAAATATTCGATGCATAGTAAAAGTAAATGCTGTGTCATAAATACCACAAGTTATTTTTTAATAAGTTGATGCCAATTTTAGTTTAGATATGTATTTACTTGATGGATTATGTGAATAAATTACAATCATAGTACAACTAAATCCAGAACCACTTTATAAAGGAAAGTTATGTACGCTACTTAACCTAATCTTCATCGACTAGTAAAACTAAATGCATGTCATAAGGCCAGTTGGGGTGTTAACGTGATGGTCACTATGATCACATTGTCGCAAGTGGTATGATCACGGTGGGCGGTAGTGATAGTGATGAGCGTGATGGTGGTCATGGTCGTGGTTGTTGTGGGAAATAAGGTGACATTGATGTGATTGGTTGGTTTTTTTTTATTGGTTGGGAATGATTTAGTGATGAGTGGTCTAAGTGATTGAGTGATGATGATGTGATATAATTCGATGGAATGAAGTGGCATATTATGATTGGTCACCCCTCCCTAAACAATCATGTTTTTTTCTATAATAGTTATAATTATATTCTTCTACGTAAAAACTACTTATGCGATTGAGGCTTTGACTTAGTGATAAAGGAATAACCCTCTAGGTGTTTAAATAGGAGAAAATTATGAGTAACATTTAACAGTTTAAAAAATACCACCTAAATTTATAGACTGTTTAACTTGATTTCAACTTTGGTTTCGACACTCCTCTCCATTTAGTGATTCTATGATTATATAGTGTTTTTATTAACATTAACATTTAATTTAATTTGTAACAAATGATAAATCTATATATATGTCGATCTTACATTATCTCTTTTGAATTAAGTATTTATGTTTTATCGTTAAGAAAACTCTTTATGAGAGTTTCAACAAGTGAAATTACATTGTTCAAATATATTATGATCAAATTCTCAAAGGAGCAAAAATGTAAATTATATTATAGACATATTTATTATCATATTATATTGCTTATATATAGTTTATAGGAGTAAATGGTATAAATCATAGTGTTAACTATTTTCCTTCTTCATAAGTACACTATTGATATCTTTTATATATTTTTTTTAAACATAATCACATCGTTAGTATAAGTGTGTTGTTAATTGTTATACATTAACACGGTGTTGATATATCACCAGTTCTAGATAACTACGCATATAACTGTTTTGGTAGATAACAACATACTTTTGTAATCCGAAAACTGTTTTAGACCTGGCATACTTTAACACCATATAACCGAAAAAACGGTTTTAAAATCGATTTTTAACTGATCGAACTGGGTTTGAGTAAAACCGATATTTTTTGAAAAATATCTAAACTGGTCCCAAATCGGTAAATCAGGTTGTGCCCAAACCAGGATTTTTTTACGAGGTCAGGTCAGGTCGGATTCTTGTTTTCCTGGCAGTAACCAGTTTTTTTTCACACCTTAAATTAAACTATATATTTACTTCCAGCCCACACATTAAGCCATAGTGTCCAATATTATTTTCTTTACTTTTACAGCGATATGTTTATATTAAAGTATATGCTTTATAGCTATATACATGTAAACCAAGAAATAATAACCTCAACTTCTCATTTCTTTTATACATGTAAACCAAGAAATAGTAACCTCAATTTCTCATTTCTTTTTTTTCTTTCATTACCTATAGAATTCCAAGTATCCAATAATGACATGTTTATTTTTATCTAATTATCGTTAAAGAAAACTCAAACCCGAGTTACAAGTAGTAATATATAATTAATTTAGATTCGATATTAATACTGACCAAACATGTAATGCGAGGTAATTCCACTAGTTATTTTAATTGTAGAAATATTGTTTCATCAAAGTATTATTCCTTTTCCACTAGTTATTTTAATTTTAGAAATCTTATTTCATCAAAGTATTATTCCGTTTTATAGTTATTTAAAACAATTTGAGAATAAATTTGGAAAAAGAAGAAAGGGCATAATAGTAATAATTAAATAGTTTATAACTACTCTAATTAATTATATTATCTCTCACTAATAAAGCAAAAATATTTTATCCTACGCATTTCAAAATTTATCCTACATATGTTTTACACTTACCGGAATTTACCTTACACATATGTAAATTTACCCTACAAATTCCGAATTTATTCTACACCTACTAAAATTTTTCCTACACATGTCGAAAATTATCCTACACCATAAATTATTTTATCTTGAAAGAGTATATTAAAAAATGAGTTACAAATTTAATTAGCTAATTAATGACAATTATAGATTTACCTATATGCCCTTTTTTCATAATATTAAACGAAGTAAATGGAAATTTTTGTTGGTTTTAAAGTTATTTTCTTTATTCTTACAAAAATTTTCTTCTCACTTTAACTCTCCAGGGTAGACGAAGAGATTAATCACCAAATAATTAAAAACATATAGATAAAAAACTAAAAAGAAACCTTTTTTTGCCAGCAACAAAAGCAAATAAACCATTAAATCAAATACGTCTTGATAATTCTTTTATTAATTTCGCTTATGAGTTTTGTCTCAAAGAATTCATAACATTTTTTAAAAACACAATTAAATCAAATACATCTTCATAATTCTTTTATTAATTTCGATTATGAGTTTTGTGTCAAAAGAATTCATATCTTTTTTTTAAAATAGAAACCATAAAAACTTAACCGTTTTATAACGGATTAAAAATTATGTACACAATACATTCCTTAAATAAAAACATGAGTAAAGTGCAATTTTACCCCTTGGGATTTTGCCCCAATGACACTCTTACCTCCTAAAATGAAAATCCTGATGTCTTACTCTCGGATATATCCAAATGTCATCAACCTTGGCTCCTCTGTCATCCCAACGTTAAGTTTGCCGTTAGCAGCAGGGGTATTTTGATAATTTCACATCAGTGTAATCAACCTTAGCCTCTCTGGTAACCGTAAACTTAACGTTAGGATGATGGAAGTGTCAAAGTTGATTACATTTGGAGACATCTCAGATAGGACAATAGGATTTTTATTTTGAAAAGTAAAAGTGTCAGCGGGATAAAGTCACTAACGAGGTAAAATTACACTTTACTTTAAAACATCTCTACATTCCTTAAATAAAACATCTCTAAAATCCCAACGGAATTATGCGGCAGCAGAGTTCTATTCATTACACCTACTAATACACACCAACGGTGTAAAAATTTCAAGATTTCTGTAATTTTGATAGATTGTAATCTGGGTTTCCATTCTTTCATTCAAACTGGTTTCTTTCAATCAATGGAGATTTCAGTTGATAGCAACAAACCCACAAACCGCCAAGGTAAAATCTATTGTTTGAATACATAACTGTTGTATATGATCTGGGTTCTCTTTTATTCTTTGTTTTGAGTACAATTTGTGACTTTGTGTTCTTGTTTGTGACGTTAAAGGCGAGAAGATGGCTACTGCGGTTAAGATTTGTGACAATAACCGAAGAATTTTGGGTGATGTTAATGGGGGAAGAGGAGCTCAGACTCACCCTCGTGTTGTCAACAAGAAAGTTATACCATGGTATGTATTCAATGAAATATTATTTGAAAGGCTTCCACTATTCCCGCACCCCTAAAGTATTATTTTCACACCGGCCATATTGCACAAAAATAAATGTCAGATAATGTTTTTTGTGTCCATGTATACGGGTCGTACGACACAAATCTCAAATAATGTTATACGACTTGTATAATGTTATACGTCCCGTATAAAATGTTATACGACCTAATGTTTTTTCCATCTATACGAGCCGTATAACATTACGGTCAAATATCTGTCATGTCAAATTATTCTATACAGACCGTATATCGTTATACGGCCCGTGAAATTAACATTTTGGGGTGTGTCTTTATTATGGTCCTATTTGAAATTCTGTTATATTAAATAAATATAATATAAGTTTGCTTATATCTACTGTTATTTGAGCTTTAGGAGCCAAGATAACAAGGAGAACAGTGTTATGAGTCAAGTTCACAGACCACTCACAGGGTAATGTTTTACATGTTTTTTAGTAAGGTTTTGTGAATGATTAAGATTACTGAAATATTTTTTTATAATGAAGGGGTCAGGCTGCTAAAATTGTCATGAAGAACAAGAGTTTACCTGAGGTACCGTGTTCACTACATACCCATGATGATACTTGTTTAAATTTATTTAAAACTTTTTATTATTGGAATCAGGTGGCCTTGAAACCGAAGAATCAATGATGAGTATGGAAATCTTTGACGATGAGGAGGAGGATCAATCCATTCCCATGGTCTTGATCTTTCTTTCATAATTGTGTGCATAATTTATAACTAGTTTTGATTATATTAATTTGGATTTGCTACAGAAACTATCACAGAATATTGAGACTGAGGACTTCTTTGAAGTACCGGTTGTTGATATCGACGTTTCCGACACACGCTAATTACCGAAAAATGGAGGTAAGTTTTCGAAACTTTTATGTCTTTTTACGGTACAATTAGAGATTTAGAGGCACCCACTGACCCACATGATCTTTATCAAGTTTTGTTTATTGTATTGCAGAGTTATAGCATGGTTTCACCAAACTATATGTTAACACGACAACCTGATATCAATGAAAAGATGAAAACCATGCTAATTGACTGGCTCATTGAGGTACCTTCAAAAAACTTTTTAATTTTTAATTTTAATAACTACGAACAAAATATTTTAAATTAAATCAGGTGCACTACCAGTGTCACTTTCAACACGAGACGTTGTTCTTGACGGTTAACATCATCGATAGGTTCTTGGCTAAGAAAAGTGTGTCTAGAAAGAAGCTGCAACTGGTTGGTATGGTGGTAATGTTGTTGGCTTGTAAATATAAGGAGACTTCAGTCCCTGTTGTTGGTGATTTGATTTATATCTCTGCTAAAGCTTACTCTAGAAGTGAAATACTTGAAATGGTAAATATTACTATATTTTGTACATGATTCTAATTAGGGGTGGGAATTTCCGACACGACACAAAAATAAACAAGTTTTGGGTTGGCATATCTAACCCGTTTTAATACGGGTCGTGTTCGGTTGACTTGTTTACCTGTTTAGTTAAACAAGTCGACCCACTAACACATTCATGACCCATTTAAATCAATTTCTTACAACCCATCAACCCAAATTACATGTTTACAACTTGATTATTACCCGCCAACCCATTTGACACTTTTAGTTAAATGGGTTAAATGGTTTTGTGTTCAGGCTACACAAAATTAAGTGTGTGTGGTTTAGGGTTGATCTTTTGACATGAAAAAAAAATGGGTCATGGTCGGGTTACACGATTTTAGATGTGCACGGTTCAAGGTTGATTTTTTGACATGAATAAAATATGGGTCGTGTTCATATTGAACAGTTCAACCCGTCAACCCGACACCATTGACACCCCTAATTATTTTGTTAATTTGTGTCTTTTATATACGATTTTTTGCTGATTTTGGTCTTAATTATACATGATTCTCTGTATACTTTTGTCCTTTTTACATGGTTTTTTTGTTAATTCTGGTCTTGTTTATGTAATTTATTTGTTAATTTTATTATTTTTGTATGATTTTTTTTGTTTATTTTGATCTTGTTAGTATCTAAACATATGAATTTTTGTGTTTTTTCAGGAAAACCTAATGCTGCACACATTAGAATTCGAAATATCAGTTCCAACCCCATATGTTCTCTTGAAACGATATCTCAAAGCGGCTCAGTCAGACTCAAAACTCGACCAATTGTCATCTTTCTTGATGGATCTTTGCCTCGTGGAATGCGAAACGGTCAAATTCACTCCATCACTCTTGGCTGCAGCTTGTGTCTACACTGCTCAGTGCAGTCTTTCTGGATTCAAACATTGGTCTAAAACTTGTGCATGGCGTAAAAATACTCCAAAGATCAGCTTCTGTAAGCCTTTTAAATCTCCATATTTACATACGTCATTAGCACATATATGGACACCTTTATGAATGTTTTTTTTTCGGTTTTGGTGACTTTGTTATACGGAATGCTCGAAGATGATCGTGCGATACCACCAAAGGGCAGCGACCGAGAGATTTACAGCGGTTTATACAAAGTATAACACTTCAGACTTTGACTATGCTGCAAACTATGAGCCAGCCATGTTTATTGTAGAGGAGACACAACACTGAAATTTTGGGGGCTGGTTTTAGCAAGTGAGGTATTCTGTAGGGGGTGATTTAGAAAATTATTTTGGCTAACTTTATTTTGTTTGCCTTTAGGATATACTTGTTGGGGGGTGTAGTGTATGGTTGTTCAAATTGTTCATGCTGACTAGACATGTACAAATCGGTTTTTTTTTAAAACCGGTTCCGGTTAAAAACCGGTTTCGGTTTTTTGTTAAAAAAACTGGTTATTGCAAAACCGATTTCGGTTAATAACCGTTTTTTTTAAATATACTAACCGGTTGTAACCGGTTATAAAAAAACCGGTTTTATAAAAAACCGGTTAATTTTATTAAAAACCGGTTTAAAACCGGTAGAAACCGGTTAAAAAACCGGTGGGGCTGAAATTTTTTTTTTCTTGGTTTATTTTTTTTTATGGCCGAAAATGAAGTATTGTAATATAAAAGTTAACTACGAAAATCTATAAATTTAAATTATAATAGATTAACCTTTGAAACAAACGATTGTACATAACGTTGAACCGTGGAAGTACGAACGATAAACGAAAATAAATTAAGGGCGTAAACTTAAAATATTAATCCGCAAGAACGTCCACACACTTATATATATATATATATATATAATATATATATATATATATTTAGTGGGACTACAATAGAAATAATATATCTTGAGCTTCATTTATTCTTCTTCGCTTGAACCCGAAGTTGAACTATTGCGAAGGAATTCATCCAATGCGGCTTCTTCGTTGGTCATTGGGGTTGTCAATTCGGATTGGACCTCGTCCTCGTACACTTCGCCTTCGTATTCCAATTCATCCTCGAGTGTGCGTATGTGTTGACATCTTTCCTGTCACACCCCGACCCTCAGCGGAATAAGAGTCGGGGCATAATTGGGTTATCACCAAAGCTCATGATATTTATTAATACGTTTCATATTTATTAAAGTCAAAGTTACATTTCCAAATATCCAAACATGTCCATACAATACAAAGAAAATAAACCAAACATAACAATCCCAAACTCTAGCTAGTCCAATCCTATGTGTTTCTGACTGTAGCTGGCTCACCTGTATCATGTGTAAAAATGGGGGTTTTCGGGTCAACATAAGTTGGCGAGTGAACCTTGTTAGATAAACATTTATTATTGATTTACTTGTTAGTTTATCAATGAAAAATTGTGTATAATCATAAATGAGCAAATGTAGATAATCAAGCAGTGGCAAATAGCAATCACATCTATAACATACAATAACATATGATAGCATACATTAACATACCAACATCATACGATAAATAGCATAAATGAAACTGTGCGATCAAGGCTCAATCAAACGAAGCCGATCGTATTGCATGTACTGAAAATGAAAATGTCTGTGCGATCAAGGCTCAATCAAACGGAGCCGATCGTATGTGGGCACGCCGGGTTCACGCTCATAATGAAATGGGGAACATGCTCAACGCTCATAATGTAATGGGGAGCGGCGGCCTATGAAATTGCATGTACTGAAAATAATAAATTACATCTAACAATAACTACACAACAGTTGAAACAAACTGAATACACATGTTCATGATATGATGTATGCACAATGGTTTAAATATAATATATATAACAAGACACATGATACACCCCAAAACGTGATTAAACGGGGAATTTGTAAAGATTCACTCACATTGGGTGCGTTGGATTGGAGATGGTGAGATGCGCACGAATTGGATGAGCGGAACAACGAGGAATAACTAACCTAAATAATAACGGAAAAATATAGTAAATGAGTGGATTTTATTAAGGATTTTAATGGAATTTTTAGATATATCTTTGTGAGTTTAAGGCTATTTCCTATCTTTAAAATTGTTATTTTTAAGTATTTTTAATTGATTTTTAAATTAAATTAAATAAATAAAAATATAAAAAATTGTTTATTTTGCGTTGACCGATGACTTGTTGACCGGTTCGGTCAGTGTGCATGAATGCGCTGGGTGAGACTCGAAACCGAGACCTCCCGTATGCGTGCACGCAGCTCTACCAACTGAGCTACGTGTCTAACCCGAAATAATCTTGTTTTTAATTATATTTATATACTAATCCGATTTAACCAAAATTCTTTTAATTTCAAAAACATTTTAATTCAACAACCCGGTGCCAGTAACAGGTTTCGCGCGTGACGTGTGACTTAGTGTTGCACACAGTCCACCGCTGGACTGTGTGTCTAACCTGGTTATTATCTCGGTTTTTATTATACTTATCAACTAACGGGATTAACCCGGTTCAGCTTTAATCAAAAAGGCATTTTATTACTTAAAGGGTGCGTGTATCAGGGATCGAACTCGTGACGTGTGCGTATAATTTGCACACAGTCCACCGCTGGACTGTGTGTCTAACCCGTTCATTTTATTGATTTTTATTAGTCTTATGTTATACTGCGTCTTCGTCTTCTTCGTTAATTTTTACCCAGAAAACATATTCCGACTGTTATGACCGATTCATGACATATTCGATTTTCAAACATTATAAGTAATTTAAAAGTAAATAATGGAGAGAGTTTGGAGAAAAGGATGTACCGATTAGTGTTGTTCACAGAATTCCGGCAGAGGTTCGTCGGTTCTGAAAGTGAACTCCGGCTGTTAAAATCAATTAACAGCTTTGTTCGATTATTTAAGAAGTTGAGGCACTTAAACAAAGTTTAACAGAAGTTTGGAAGATCATACCAGTTCCCGGTGTGTTTCCGGAAGTTTCAGAAGTTTTCCGGCGAAGGTAGGATTTTCGACAAACATTGACTAGGATCGATTCTGATGGTGGAGTTGTGTTAGTGACCGATTAATCACATGATTGAAACAGAAAGAGTCGAAGGAATTACCGTGTGGATGTGAGTCCCGGTTTTCCAGCGATTTGCAGAATTTTTCCGGCGAGTTGATTTAAGCTTCTCCGGTGGACTGTAAAGTTGCGGAAATGTAATTGAAGGTCTTGCAACGTATTTTGAGTCGCAGGAGAGGTCTAGGATTGAAATAATTCAGATTGTTGGATGGTTTCGGTTATGAAACCCATCATCATCCGAATTCAAGTCAATTCAAGTCTGAATTGATTAAAATTTGTCGGTTCATCGGTTATAAACGTATATGTGCGATTAATCAAATGATTAGACGATTGAATTGCCGATTTCAGTTTCTCATTTGGCGCAACCGGTTTAACTGAGTTTGTGTATAAATGTTATTTGTTTCCTAGGGATAACAGAAAACAACAAGTGGCGGAGTGGTGATGTGGGTGTGTGTTAAGTCTTTGGATTTCAGTTCTGGCTGACCCGGGTTCGAGTCCCGGCAGCAACATTTCATTTTTATTTATTTTGTTTTAACTTTTTATCAAATATAATATTTGTAGTTTAGTTTGTTTATTAATTATGTATCATTATAAATCAAAATAATCATAAATATACAACGTGACATTTATACTTGATATTCGATTACAAAACGGAGCGGGTTTTGGAAACCCGTTTTGACAAATGTTACATTATCCCCTACTTTTAGGAATTTCGTCCCAAATATAAGTAGTTGAAGTAGTAGGAAAAAGATGCGGGTATTTTTCACGCATTGAGTCTTCACGTTCCCAAGTAAACTCAGGTCCCCGTTTCGACTCCCAGCGTACCCTAACAATTGGAATGCGACTTCGACGTAGACGTTTCTCTCCGAAGTCCATGATCTCTACTGGTCTTTCAATAAAATGCATAGATTCATCAATCTGAATATCTTCCAGAGGAATGTGGAGGTTTTCATCAGCGATGCACTTCTTCAAGTTTGATACGTGGAATGTGGGATGAATCCTGTTGAGTTCTTCTGGTAGATCAAGCTTGTATGCTACAGGTCCTACTCTTTCGAGTATCTTGAAAGGTCCTACGTAGCGTGGTGCTAGCTTGCCCTTTTGACCAAAACGAACTACTCCCTTCCACGGTGATACTTTTAGAAGTACATGATCCCCAATGTTAAACTCTAAAGGCTTCCGTCGTTTATCTGCATAACTCTTTTGACGACTTTGGGCCGCTAGAAGATTGTTTCGGATTTGATGGATCTTGTCTGTGGTTTCTTGGATCAATTCTGGACCAGTGATTTGAGCTTCCCCAATTTCGTGCCAACATACAGGAGATCGGCACTTACGACCATATAAGGCTTCGAAAGGTGCCATGCCGATACTCGAATGATAGCTGTTGTTGTACGAAAATTCAACTAATGGTAGGTGGGCGTCCCAATTTCCCTTGAAGTCTATGACACATGCTCGAAGCATATCTTCAAGAGTTTGAATGGTGCGCTCAGATTGTCCATCAGTTTGAGGATGATAGGCGGTACTAAGATCTAGTCGCGTACCCATAGCGGATTGTACTGCTTGCCATGTTCGTGAAGTGAAACGACCATCACGATCAGAAATAATGCTTAACGGTACCCCATGTCGGCTTACGATTTCGCTGATATAAATACGAGCAAGCTTTTCGTTCTTGAAATCTTCGCGGATAGGAATAAAGTGAGCTGATTTTGTAAGTCGGTCAATTATTACCCATATAGTGTCATACCCACCAGAAGTGCGAGGTAACCCGGTAATGAAGTCCATGGTTATATTTTCCCACTTCCATACAGGTATTTCAGGTTGGACCAGAAGTCCTGAGGGTCTTTGGTGTTCAGCTTTCACCTTGGAACATGTAAGGCACTTAGAAACAAAAACAGCAATATCCTTCTTCATTCCAGGCCACCAATAGGTATATCGTAGGTCTTGATACATCTTATCGGCTCCTGGGTGTATAGAATATCGCGTTTTGTGAGCTTCATTCATAAAAATTTCACGAAGATTGTTGTGGTTAGGAATCCAGATACGATCTAGGTAGTACAGAATACCGTCAGATTTAGTTTCAATTTTAAGTTCAGCTCCACAGGACATCTCCTTTCGTACATCATCTTCCGTAACTGAAACATGTTGGGCTTCTCGAATTTGATCTTTAACGTCGGTTATAATTTGCGAACATAGAAGACGAATGGAGTTCGCATAACCCTTTCGACTAAGTGCATCAGCCACCACATTTGCTTTGCCAGGGTGGTATCGAATTTCACAGTCGTAATCATTTAGAAGTTCGACCCATCTTCGTTGCCTCATGTTTAACTCCTTTTGATTGAAGATATGTTGAAGACTCTTGTGGTCAGTGTATATTTCACACTTAGTACCATAGAGATAATGCCTCCATATCTTAAGAGCGAACACAACGGCTCCAAGTTCTAGGTCATGAGTGGTGTAGTTCTTTTCATGCGTCTTGAGTTGTCTCGAAGCATAAGCTATAACTTTTCCTCTTTGCATTAGAACGCAACCTAATCCTTGCCCTGACGCGTCGCAATAGACCACAAAATCATCACAACCTTCAGGAAGAGTAAGGATTGGTACATCACAAAGTTTTTGTTTAAGGGTTTGGAAGGCTTCTTCTTGCTTGGGTCCCCATATGAAAGGTTTCCCCTTATGAGTTAAAGCCGTGAGTGGTACAGCAATGCGAGAGAAGTTTGAAATGAAACAACGATAATAGCCAGCTAGACTAAGAAAAGATCTTACTTCAGTTGGTGTACGTGGAGCTTGCCACACTTGTACTTCTTTGATCTTTGAGGGGTCGACATGTATTCCCTTATCATTGACTACATGTCCGAGGAATTTCACCTCTTTTAACCAGAATTCGCAATTAGAGAATTTGGCGTAAAGCTTTTCATTCTCTAGAAGTGTAAGGATGAGTCGAAGATGACGCTCATGATCAGACTTAGACTTTGAATAAATAAGAATGTCGTCGATGAAGACTATAACAAACCGATCAAGATAAGGTTTGCAGACTCTGTTCATTAGGTCCATGAAGACAGCTGGTGCGTTGGTTAAACCAAATGGCATGACCATGAATTCATAATGGCCATAACGAGTTCGGAAAGCAGTCTTAGGGACGTCTTCTTCATGTACTCTAAGTTGATGATAGCCAGATCGAAGGTCGATTTTTGAAAAGCAATTGGCACCTTGAAGTTGGTCAAGAAGATCATCAATGCGTGGTAAAGGATAGCGATTCTTGATTGTTAATTTGTTGAGCTCTCTGTAGTCGATGCACATACGAAACGATCCATCTTTCTTCTTTACAAAAAGGACAGGTGCACCCCAAGGCGATGAGCTAGGACGTATGAATCCCTTGTCAGTCAACTCTTGTAATTGACTGGCTAGCTCTTGCATTTCAGAAGGGGCTAACCTATAAGGAGACTTTGCTACTGGTGTAGCACCAGGTATAAGATCAATACGGAATTCGACTTCTCTAACTGGAGGAAGTCCTGAAATGTCGTCAGGAAAAACTTGCGGGAAATCTTTTACTACTGGAATGTCTTCAAGTTTCTTCCCCATGGTTCCCTTTTTGATGATATGAGCTAAAAACGCGACATAATTCTTGTGAAAATATTTTTGAGCTTGAAGACAAGACATTAAGCTGAGTCCTTCCGACGAGGTTTCTCCAAAGATTCGAAGAGTCTGACCGTTTGAAAGAGGAATACGTATAAATTTTTCGCGACATACAACTTCTGCCTAATGTTGACTGAGCCAGTCCATACCAATTATGATATCAAAACTTCCCAGCTTCATAGGAATAAGGTCGACTGAGAAGTCGTGGTCGTTTAATGTGAGTGTACAGTCGCGAATAATAGAGTTTAATGAAACTGGTTTCCCGTCAGCAACTTCTACCGTTATGGATTCCATGAGCTTATCACGATTTTGGTTTAGGATAGGTTCAAATTCTAAGGACACAAAACTTCTATCCGCACCAGTATCAAATAATATGGATGCGTATCTACCATTTATAAGGAACGTACCGTTAACCACATTGCCGTCAGCTCTGGCCTGGTTAGCGTTGATATTGAAAGCTCTTCCTCTTGCAGGTGGAGGAGCTTGGTTCGCTTGATTCACCGGGTTGGCTTGGGCCTGAGCATGAATAATGTTTACCAACCTTGGACAAGTGTTTCTGAAATGGCTTGGGTCTCCGCAATTGTAGCAACCCCGCATTGGTTGACCCATAGGATAATTGGGTTGGTAATATGTTTGGGCTAAATGTTGGGCAGGTGGATATTGTAGGGGTGGTTGGGCTTGACCCATTAATTGTTGGTGGGTTTGGGTTGAAGGCTGGTGGCGGTTCGTTCGTTGAGGCATGCGACAGGTTTGAACAGTATGACCTACGCGACCACAGCCGGTGCAATATTGGCAAGGATGATCAGGAGAATGGTGATATTGGCAACGGTTGCATTTTGGTAACGGGCCAGTGTAAGGTCTTCTGTATGGTGCGGGTGAAGGGGCAACCTGGGTAATGGGTGCAGCAGGGATAGGGGAGTTGGTTTGAGTAACAGCGAAGTTTCTGGTGTTGCGCTTCCTCTTGTTAGCAAACTTAGAGGAAGAGATGGGATGGTTTGAAGTTTGACCCTCAACAGGGGCTTTCTTTTTCTCTTCTTTGAACTTCCTGTTGCGAATTCGGTTCTCGGTCAGTTCAGTTGCTAGCTCCATAGCAGCTTCAAGTGTTACTGGTGAGATACTGAGAACTGAATCTTGAATTTTCGAGGGAAGTCCTCGAATATAATGCTCGATCAGACGATAAGTTGGGGTGAACAAATTTGGAACCATTTGGTTCAACTCCAAGAACCTCTTGTTATAGTTGGTATGATCACCCTCCTTTTGCTTTAAAGAATGAAATTCGTCCTCCAACTTTTTAGTTTCACTCCTAGGACAGAAACGCCTAGTCATGATTTCCCTTAACTCCTCCCAAGTTAAGGCCATTGCATCATCAGTTCCCCTCTTCCCTTTTTCAGTATTCCACCAAGTGAGAGCTACCCCAAATAGTCTCCCGGTAGCGTATCGAACTTTGCGATCCTCAGGACAATCGCAGTTGAGAAAAGTGTTTTCCATCTCCTTAAACCAGTGGAGGAGGGCAGTGACACCTTCGGTCCCTTCAAATTTAGGAGGATCACAAAACTTGAAATGTTTATATGAGCACTTGCTGGTAGGAGGGTTGTCGATGCTCTGGTCATGCTGTTGGGGAGGGTTAGTAGGATTTGTAGCGAGGGCTTGTTGTACTTGGACCACAATGTCAGGCAGTATCGTGGCCATTTGCTTCGCGATTTGTGTGGCCAAGCGTTCCTGAGACCTTCCTGATCTTTTACCCCTTCGTTGTTGTCTGGACGACATCTACAGGAACATACATAAGAAGATTGTGAGTTTATGGAGTCTTTTTAGGTGTTATGTGTCTTTAAGAAAATGAAAATAACATAAATATCATTAATGCAACTACATCCATAGGATGTCTTGGGTTTGCTCATGTTGGGCCTCAAATGTCCACCATACCTTCACCTATATAGTCATGTGGGCCCCCATGGCTATTGGCTTGGTAGGATTCACATTAGTATTGGCGATTTAACACTTGCATCACCCGAATGCAAACCATAAAATATGTTTACGAGATGTATGGTCGGAATGTGTCCAGGTGTAGACACAATGACAACTCAAAGTGGGGTTAGTTCACACGACGTTTGGTATAGCATGCTTTGGCCTAATAGGTACTTCGTACTCTCATCGTTAGTCCCCAGGTAGGCAAACTGGTCCTTTATTTTGGATTTATACGAATGCCAGCCTAGACAGGACGTTCCGACTACCGGTACTGGTACCCTTCCAGTTACTACATGCCCGTCATGAGAATTCACTTTGATGAGATTTGAAAACACAAAAATCATTGTAAAAGCAATCATGATGTGGTGTGTGCTTTCATGGATGTGATATATTATGAGTATATGATTCATGATAGGCATTATATGATAATATATATACTTATGAACATGCTTGCATAACATTGAATGTAACATTTAACATAAAACACATAAACATCATGAAATTTGGCATGTAACACACAAAATCTTATAAGTTTCTAATCAACTATAGTATAGGCTCTAAGGGTCTAATAACCTATCCTATATCCCTATAGTCATGGCTCTGATACCAATCTGTCACACCCCGACCCGCAGCGGAATAAGAGTCGGGGCATAATTGGGTTATCACCAAAGCTCATGATATTTACTAATACGTTTCATATTTATTAAAGTCAAAGTTACATTTCCAAATATCCAAACATGTCCATACAATACAAAGAAAATAAACCAAACATAACAATCCCAAACTCTAAATCATTTTATTCTTCTAGTCCAATCCTATGTGTTTCTGACTGCAGCTGGCTCACCTGTATCATGTGTAAAAATGGGGGTTTTTGGGTCAACATAAGTTGGCGAGTGAACCTTGTTAGATAAACATTTATTATTGATTTACTTGTTAGTTTATCAATGAAAAATTGTGCATAATCATAAATGAGCAAATGTAGATAATCAAGCAGTGGCAAATAGCAATCACATCTATAACATACAATAACATATGATAGCATACATTAACATACCAACATCATACGATAAATAGCATAAATGAAACTGTGCGATCAAGGCTCAATCAAACGGAGCCGATCGTATTGCATGTACTGAAAATGAAAATGTCTGTGCGATCAAGGCTCAATCAAACGGAGCCGATCGTATGTGGGCACGCCGGGTTCACGCTCATAATGAAATGGGGAACATGCTCAACGCTCATAATTTAATGGGGAGCGGCGGCCTATGAAATTGCATGTACTGAAAATAATAAATTACATCTAACAATAACTACACAACAGTTGAAACAAACTGAATACACATGTTCATGATGTGATGTATGCACAATGGTTTAAATATAATATATATAACAAGACACATGATACACCCCAAAACGTGATTAAACGGGAAATTTGTAAAGATTCACTCACATTGGATGCGTTGGATTGGAGATGGTGAGATGCGCACGAATTGGATGAGCGGAACAACGAGGAATAACTAACCTAAATAATAACGGAAAAATATAGTAAATGAGTGGATTTTATTAAGGATTTTAATGGAATTTTTAGATATATCTTTGTGAGTTTAAGGCTATTTCCTATCTTTAAAAATGTTATTTTTAAGTATTTTTAATTGATTTTTAAATTAAATTAAATAAATAAAAATATAAAAAAAATTGTTTATTTTGCGTTGACCGTTGACCGTTGACCGTTGACTTGTTGACTTGTTGACCGGTTCGGTCAGTGTGCATGAATGCGCTGGGTGAGACTCGAAACCGAGACCTCCCGTACGCGTGCACGCAGCTCTACCAACTGAGCTACGTGTCTAACCCGAAATAATCTTGTTTTTAATTATATTTATATACTAATTCGATTTAACCAAAATTCTTTTAATTTCAAAAACATTTTAATTCAACAACCCGGTGCCAATAACAGGTTTCGAACGCGTGACGTGTGACTTAGTGTTGCACACAGTCCACCGCTGGACTGTGTGTCTAACCTGGCTATTATCTCGGTTTTTATTATACTTATCAACTAACGGGATTAACCCGGTTCAGCTTTAATCAAAAAGGCATTTTATTACTTAGAGGGTGCGTGTATCAGGGATCGAACTCGTGACGTGTGCGTATAATTTGCACACAGTCCACCGCTGGACTGTGTGTCTAACCCGTTCATTTTATCGATTTTTATTAGTCTTATGTTATACTGCGTCTTCGTCTTCTTCGTTAATTTTTACCCAGAAAACATATTCCGACTGTTATGACCGATTCATGACATATTCGATTTTCAAACATTATAAGTAATTTAAAAGTAAATAATGGAGAGAGTTTGGAGAAAAGGATGTACCGATTAGTGTTGTTCACAGAATTCCGGCAGAGGTTCGTCGGTTCTGAAAGTGAACTCCGGCTGTTAAAATCAATTAACAGCTTTGTTCGATTATTTAAGAAGTTGAGGCACTTAAACAAAGTTTAACAGAAGTTTGGAAGATCATACCAGTTCCCGGTGTGTTTCCGGAAGTTTCAGAAGTTTTCCGGCGAAGGTAGGATTTTCGACAAACGTTGACTAGGATCGATTCTGATGGTGGAGTTGTGTTAGTGACCGATTAATCACATGATTGAAACAGAAAGAGTCGAAGGAATTACCGTGTGGATGTGAGTCCCGGTTTTCCGGCGACTTGCAGAATTTTTCCGGCGAGTTGATTTAAGCTTCTCCGGTGGACTGTAAAGTTGCGGAAATGTAATTGAAGGTCTTGCAAAGTATTTTGAGTCGCAGGAGAGGTCTATGATTAAAATAATTCAGATTGTTGGATGGTTTCGGTTATAAAACCCATCATCATCCGAATTCAAGTCAATTTAAGTCTGAATTGATTAAAATTTGTCGGTTCATCGGTTATAAACGTATATGTGCGATTAATCAAATGATTAGACGATTGAATTGCCGATTTCAGTTTTTCATTTGGCGCAACCGGTTTAACTGAGTTTGTGTATAAATGTTATTTGTTTCCTAGGGATAACAGAAAACAACAAGTGGCGGAGTGGTGATGTGGGTGTGTGTTAAGTCTTTGGATTTCAGTTCTGGCTGACCCGGGTTCGAGTCCCGGCAGCAACATTTCATTTTTATTTATTTTGTTTTAACTTTTTATCAAATATAATATTTATAGTTTAGTTTGTTTATTAATTATGTATCATTATAAATCAAAATAATTATAAATATACAACGTGACATTTATACTTGATATTCGATTACAAAACGGAGCGGGTTTTGGAAACCCGTTTTTGACAAATGTTACATTTCCGCCGCATTCAAGTAATCTTTCAAGCAAATCGACATCTCAACCGCCTTTTTTGTTAGTCGAGTCCTCCTTATCGAGATCACCCTGCCACTAATAGAAAAGGCACTTTCCGAAGCTACTGTGGAAGCTTGGACCGTTAGTAAATCTCGGGCCATTGTGGCTAAGATCGGAAATTGATCTTCCTTACTTTTCCACCAAGCCAACAAATCAAAATTTTCGTGTGAAGTCATTGTTTGTAGAAAGTTCGTTCCACCATACCGACCAAGTTCACTACTAGTGGTGTTACCACGGTACATTTGACTCGACTCATCAAACAATTGGTTATAAACATACAAAACTTGGTCTTCCATACTAGAAAAACCTTCGCCGAAAGCGGCATTTCTCATCGACTCGTGAATGTGTGACGTGGTTGCACCATATTTTGTTACATAAACTTCATACATTCTTGAAAGTTGATCGTTGAAATGAATTTTTGCGGCTTCACCAAAGTTAGGGTCTCGATCGGTGTTTAAATTCAACTCGTTTGCAATTTTTTCAATCAAAGACCCGGTACCAAAAACGTTAAAGCAAGGGTTTAAAGCGGCGGCACAAGTGAAAACCGCCGGTAGTTCGCTAAAATATTTTCGTAGTTTTTCCTTCATTGTTTCCACCATATCACAATATGGCCTACCTCTAACCGTCATCTCGTTTAATTTTAAACATATTTTAAACAAATTGTGAAGCACCAAAGAACTTGTAGGATAATAGACACTCGATAAAGTTTTTGTTGATGTTTTGAAAACTTGAAGCAATTGTGTAACCGTTTCAATAGTAGCCCAACCCGATGGGTGGTAAGGCGAAACCTTCCTACGACTAGACAAAGAGTTATGAAATTCTATTAAACTTTCTTTTTGCAAAATAGCCTTTTCAAACATGGTACAAGTCGAGTTCCATCTATGAGCAACGTCCCAATTGGGTCCTAAGTATATTCGACCCGCTTCCTCACATATTTTTTTTATATTTTGAATATCTACGTGTGTTACTATATATATGACGTAACATTTTTTTGAAAGCTTCCTTTTGTGGTTCAATAACCTTTAAACCGTCTTGAACGGCCAAATTAATTATGTGTGCAATACATCGACTATGGAAAAAAATACCTTCACAAATCGGTTTGTATTTTAATTTTAAATGCATTACCGAAACCGTATTGTTTGAGGCATTGTCAAAAGATATTGAAAAAATTTTGTTTTCCAATTTGTATGTTGCAATACATTTGTCGATTGATTTATAAATAGTTTCACCGGTGTGAGGGTAATCAAATAATTTAAAAAAAATTGTGTGTTTCATCATTTGCCACGTCGACGGTTCAATCCAATGGGCGGTGACACAAATATATGAGTCGGGTGAACCGTGCGGTACGAGCCAAACATCGCTAGTCAAGTTAACATCGGTTTCTAATTTTTCAAAATAAGAAATTAATTCTTGTTTAGCATTTTTCCACAATTTCAAACAATCTCTCCTAAGAGTAGCACGACTTACATGGGTGTATCGTGGTTGGAGAGTTCTTTAAACCATCTTTGTGTAGCGTTGTTTGTCGGAAGTGTTGAACGGCAAACTTTCTTGGATTACAAACTTCGTCATTTCCTCCCTAGCCATTTCGTAATTGTAGACGAACAAGAAGCGCCTTCACTTGCCATGGAGCTTTGACCACTAGCGGGTTGTTGTTTCAACGCCCTGCAAAACGGTTTTTCAATGAGTTGTCTCAACGTGGTGTTTGCGGATTCGGCGTAGAAACCATTACAATGGTGACAACGCGCTTTTTTTCTCCGTTGGCCATCTCGCACAAATCGAAATGTGCCCAAACGGGGTTGCGCTTAGTTGGAATAACACGAACCACGGTGTCCGTTGTAGACTCGCCAATGTGGACCGAATCATGAGCACTAGAGCTTGCCATGTTTTTTCAAGAAATATCGAACAAGAGTTTGAGCGTTTTTTAGAGTTTTTGGAGGTTTAGAGAGTGGTGTGCTTGAACTCAAACACCCACAACCCTTATATACTAGTTGGGGATGATTTTTAGGCCAAAATAAGTCCAAAAAAACGGCTAGGAGCCTCCCAAACGGTCATATGACCGTTACAATAAAAGTACCGTTTTTAACCGGTTATAAAAACCGGTTTTTTTAGAACGTTACCGGTTAACCGGTTTTTGGGAATAAACCGGTTTTTAACCGGTTTTAAAATTAACCGGTTTATTAACCGGTTTAGGTTGTAAAATTTTGAACCGGTTACTACCCGAACCGGTTGCAAAAAAACCGGTTTCAGTTTTTTTCCGGTTTCGGTTTCGGTTTTTTCCGGTTTCGGTTACGTAACCGGTTTTTTTGAACACGCCTAATGTGACCACCAACTGAACTTATGATTTTTTTTATTTTATTTTATTATATATATGTTGGCCGTATAGCATATAACATCTCTCTCGTTTCTGTCACAACTACATATATAAATTCTCATATTGCATACATTTATATCATAAATAAGATAACTAAATAATAAGAAGCCAAACACGAATTTCTAAAAGTCTCACAAGACAAACTCAAAATTAAGAAATGAACCTCTAAACAAATCGAGCGCGAGCCCTTTCAAACGTTAGTTAGGAGGGGTGGAAATGACTTAGGATGAATGACAATGGTATTCAAATATCGGTGTATGTAGGGTTTGATCCGAAGTGTATCCTGTTGTTTGTTCTTATTACTAGTAAGATTACCCCCACTATGCAGCAGGTTTTGTTTGGTATCGGTTCGGTTTGATATTACTCGGTATAGCAACTAAAACAAATGTGCTAAAGAGTATATCGACACGTGTTTTACATCGATTGAAAAACATAAAAGAAACTTATATCGGACGGTATTGTTGTGGCACGTTAAACCATGAAAAAATTAATATTTTTGAAACAAAATAAAACATCTTTAAAAGAAGTAACAAACTATTAAACTTTGAGTTTTCTTTAAGTTTTTAGACTAAGGTTTCTTTTTTCTAAGTTCACACACAAGCAACTAACTTTTTTTTTTATAGGTGAACTTCACAATAGACGGTTAATTCACACCTGCTAGTCGCAGGCCCGTCACCCCACTCATTACCAAGGACTATGTTGTCTAAACCGGGTCCACGCCTTGGTCGAATGTGGCTTGGCGATCCCCGAGAAAATTTCCAGCCCCCTGCCACTTGACAGGAGTTGCACCCTCCACAAGAGTCGACCCTATTGTGAAAGCCAACTCTCTGGAGTAAATGCGCTGTAATAGAAAACTCGGGGTGGCTCCCGGGTTTCGAACTTGTGACCAAGCCTCTACCTGTTCATTGCCATGACCACTGGGCTGTGAACCCAGGGTCAACTTTTTTATATTTGTTGATATCATGGTTGCAAAAGTTGCTATGCATTTTATAGTCGGAGTTGATAGTCAAGTCTCAATCGACAATCAAACCAAATACAAAATAGAAGAAAAGAATTTAGATCAAATAACTCTCAATCTTATTAATCAGAAATAACTCAAAACTGATTACTTTTCTCTTAACCTTAATCACAACTTTGATCACGTTATATAGGACATGACTTGGTTACAATTAGAGTATGACTCAACTTACTAATCAGATAATAATATAATAAACCCTCATGTTTATCTACTAATCTAAGTTAAATATAACTCATTTAATTTATCTCTAATTAACTTAACCAAATAACCATACTAATCCATAACTCGGTTTAGTTCGATCCAACCCGTCTCATATGCTCGAGTACTGGAATTATGTCCAACAGATAGTACTCATGAAGTACTTGGGCCTCAGTAGCCTACCTTGTAGCAATTGCTAGGAAAGTACTCGGCCTCCAAGACTTTGTTTTAGAATACTGGTTGATATGGATATGGATTATCAAGTAAAAAGGGAACTCTTAAGAAAATGAAATGTAGTTTCTTTTTTGTATGTTTGGGCCTGACGGAAGGAACAAAAAAAAACAAAAATTTACTCAAATCGGAACAGAATCATAGATTGGCATATTTATTTATTTAATTATATTTTTAAACATCTTCATACAAACATCTGAGAATAATATGTATCTAATTACCCCAATTTATATACATTAGATAACTGGGTGTGGGGGAGTGGTAATACCAATGGGTGTGGAAGTGATGTGGCACCCAACACCATGCTGCTATGGCATTGACCACACGCTAGGCAAGTTGGCGTGGAGAGATCTCCACGGGAATGGAAATTGGAAAGATGACATGGAGGAGGTGGTTGGTTAAAGAAATAAGTGGGGTTTGGAAGTGTAAACATGTGACACTTTTCATGAGAGTGAAAAGTGGAATACCACACTCCCTCCTTCTCCCCGGTCTCATACGCTCGAGTACGGGAATTATGTCCAACAGATAGTACTCAGAAAGTACTTGAGCGTCAGTAGCCTACCTTGTAGCAATTGCTAGGAAAGTACTCGACCTCCAAGACTTTGTTTTACAATACTGGTTAATATGGATATGGATTACCAAGTAAAAAGGGAACTCTTAAGGAGGTGGTTAGTTAAAGAAATAAGTGGAGTTTGAAAGTGTAAACTGGTGATTCGTTCGCGTGGTTTGTCGTTATCTCCATTTTTGGTTGTTCCCATGGCATGGGTGAACAAGATCCAGATTCCGCTAAATCGACTCTGCAAACTTTGGCATATGGAAATGTATGGCTGTTTGTTAGAAAAGAGAAAGTGTATATTAGTTTTGTAAGTACCACTCACATGATGATATCTGGTACCAAGTGAAGAGAAAACGAAAGATGTCATGGAGAGTGAAGTCAACCTTCAAAGGATGTGTAGATCATCCGTTCACAAAATAAAATAAATTAACAATTTTATTAATTAAATTCGGATTACATTACATAAACAGAAATTGAAGTAGACTGAATCAAAATACAATATAAAATGTAAACTGAACTAAGAACAAATTACAAAGAAATAAAGAAAATATACAACAATGGTGACTGTGACATGTGAAGGTCAAGCTTCCATTAAAACAGATTTCGGGCCACCCACATAAACCCGTCTGCTTCTCAGGGTACAACAGCCATATCTGTGGAAGTAGAGTGTGTGCTATGAACCATACGAAATTTCTATATCCGTATTTGCTAAACAAAGCACAAAGCTTTGTATATAATGTGTTTAGAATTCGACAATGAAATGTCAGAATTGAATACAGAGCATGCAAAGTGCAAAGTGTGCCATTAAACCGTCACATTGCGCCCATCGCCATCGTCCCGCTCCCAGGCTTGGGCGTGTGTCGGGTGCTTCTCACCCTCCTGGCTGCCACTGGATGTGACTTGTCACATAGGAATACATTCATATAGAAATTTTTAAATATAAATCAATAAAAGGTTTATCTCTCCACTAATGTGGGACAAACACAACTTCACACACAATAAAGTTCCACCACATAATTTAAACTTATAATTTCTCATTCATTTTACTTTAATCACTAAATAAGTATTATATTAATCATTAATATAATATTATTTTTCATAATTTCCAACAGGATAGATATAAATTTAAAGGTAATATGTGTTTGTGTACTTATATAATTGTGATAAATGTCTTTTTTAACCAACATTAGCACTAACTTATATTATTAGTTAAGGATGCATACACTTATGGGTTCTCATAATGAATAGCAAATTTTAGAAAACAGTTTAGCTTTGCATATTTTAAATAGCAAATGACCAACATATTTTACGGCTTTTTATGATTATTTTTATTTTCATGTAAGTAGTTGGAAGTAATTTGATGGTTGATGCAATATATGCGCTTTACTATTGATTTATTTATTAATTTCTTTAAGATTATACAGTAACGTATTTTCATCATTAGTGAACTACTTCGTGTTATATAAGTTTCAAATATGCAAGACTGGGCTTGTGTCCTTGTGAGAGTTTTTCAAAAGAAGAGAGACGTAGACACCGAGAAGTATGCAAACTTAACATAAGTGATGAGTCTACAAATGTATTATTATTTCGTGTGGTTATAGAATTTGCTTTTTAGCAACGTTGTAAAAATCGCGACTAGTCGACAATTAATCGCTAGTCGGCCAGTAACTAAGTAATTTTCGTTAATCATTCCATTAATCGCTAGTCGGACCTAGTCGACCAGCCAAAAATCGACGACCCGGCCAGATTCCAACAAAAACTTGTATATTCTGGCCAAAACCTCTAAATTCCGGCCAGTTTCCAACCAAACTATGTAAATTCCAACAATTAATCTGGTATACTTAAAAAATGAGTTGAGTAAGAATTAAAACCTAGCTAGTTAAAATATTTACCTATAAAAATATGTATATGTACACATAAAACTGAAAAATACAAATTAAAAACCCGATCCGATTAATCCCGAGTAGTCGTTGGTCCCCACCTCACCGGCCGACTAGCGAGCGAGTTCTCCAACCTTGCTTTTTAGATATATGAGTTGTATTTCCTCATGTTACGAATAAGATTCAGTCCTCAGTATTGGATCTGGAGGAGTTGAAAGTTGTCATTTAGGAAGCGGGAATTCGATAACACATACGCAGTTGGTTAGGACGTGTCTCACGAGCCTAGAGCAAAGGGTTGATGTAAATTTCATCAACACATTTTAAACCAATTAATATTAATTGTTATTATTTATGAAAGACAAATTATGATGAATGTATATTTAGTTCACAAGATTTATTACAGACTATACTACATAGTGTTGAGATCGAGATGACAATTACTTTAGATAAATTTGGTCGTGATGGTCAAATAGATGATCGTGTCACCGGGATGGTTGCGGGTGTGGGCTTTGGGTTGGGGCAGATGCAGATTTGGTGCCAAAAGGATAGTTAGTGGGGCTTGTTTTTGTAATAACCGAAAAAAAATAGTAATAAAAAATAAATAATTTCTTTCCTATAAGTTAATTAAAACCCTAAGAGTAACAATGGTAAACAACATATAATACTTGTATTATTGCAATTTCTTGCAAGTGAAAAAAAATAAAAGGTATGGATATCATCTTTGTCACGCAAATTAAAATTTGAATGAGTGAGATTTATTTCTCTCTTTATCACTTGCATGAATTATTCATGCAAAACTGACTTTGGACAAAATCTCTGTAACTTCTCATCAACTAGAAACTTCATATTCCCTCTCTAAATAGAGACTTCCATTATTTGCAAACCATCTTCAACTTGCTTCATAAAAGCGAAGAAAACTCGGTTCCGGTAACAATAACCGAAATTGAACACCATAGCAACCCCTCTTTTCGTTCACCACCATCCCTACTAAGCCACTCGAAACTTTAACCACGAAAAACATACTACCCAAAACCATTTTCGGTGAAAAATACCAACTCTGGCGATCATCAAGTATTTTTCGACGACGTCTCTCGTAACCGAACGTGATTTTGACTAAGGTAAAAATAAACTAAATCTTTATTTTTGAATCTTTATGATTAAATTAGGATGAAAATGAAATATAGAAATGAATATGTGTATGTTTGTTTTGAATAAAAGATGATGAAAAACAAGGTTCATAAGGGCTCAGGTAGTCCAGTTGAATCGGATTCTGATTTACAACCCAAAGATCACAAGTTCGAATCGTGAAGGAGGCATATTTTTTATCAGATTTCAATCGAGAACTCTGTCACGGTCACATCATTGTCAATTAAACACGACACAGCGGAAGTCTTGGAGTAAAATTACTATTACAAACCGAATGTTCGAAATATAAAATAATATACAGGCTCGTAATATAAGATCCACATGCGGATCATAAAATGTACAAAGAAAAAATATAAAACAGATTTTAAGGCAGATCTAAGGATTTGCAAGATCCTCTTATTTCACTACCGAGCAGCTTCTGGCCTATTTCGTATTATACCTGCAAGCTTAGTCTTTTGAAAATACGTCAGCTTTCGCTGGTAAATACACCCGACTGACTCATTTTGAAAACATTTTATAATTTGATTTAAGTGCACAGGGCACAAATCTTTTATATCTTGGGAAAGTTACTTTGTAACCTTGTTAACAGTCACATGTTTGTCCATACATACAGGTCCCAGTACAGAGACCGAGACATGATTAAGTACACACCACTTAGAACTCACAGAGGAGTTATCCCAACGTCTTGGGTAATTTGCATTTGAGCGTCTGTCAGGTGTATGCCTACACCCCGCGCTAAGGTCGTGGCAATTATCTAATGTAATGAGCCGAGAATATCCAGGACACGGTAATTTAACCCCCGATGTTTAAGCTATCAAACAAAACTGGTTAAAACGGAATATGCGGATTTACTAGCCACAATCCAGCATTCGATTGATCTCATTTCCGACCAAGCGGTAATAATTTACCGTATCCCAAGCTCGTATAGGGAAAATAAGTCAAGAGTATTTACCTGAGCTAGTCTTGTTTTAAAATGCAAGATTTAATATCTCAGCCGTATCCAAAATGATCTAAGTGCGGATAATATTTACCGGGAGGCTCTAGTCTGGATTATGGCATAAGCTAACCAATTAAATACTAACGGTCTTATTTAAGTCATAGACTTAGACCGAATAGTGTACAGGATCAAGACGTATAGCGCTTGATTAAACGATGATCGGATAGAATGTAGTTTAAACCCGACAAGTATTTTGACATGCATAATATGGGTAAACTATAAACATTCTGGATTTTGAAACTTAAATGACAAGGTTAGACCCGTTTTGGTTAACCGTACGCATATTAGCGATATCGGGTAACCGGATAAGTCGTGGACAAGTTCTATGTGTCATTATACTTTAAATAAGTTGTAATATCAGTAGAATATCAACTTATATGCCCGTTAAGGTTTTAAAATGATATTATGCCTCAAAAGGGCATTTTGGTGATTTCATATTGTATAAAAGGAACTTGAATATAATTTAATGTTATAAATATAAGTATTTTGAAAAATAACTTATTTATGATATAATATCAGTAGGATATTAATTATATGTGTAATTTATCATTTGTGACTAAACTATGCACCGAAAGGGCATTTTGGTCATTTTACACAAAGTTTATAAATTATTTGGGATTCTGAACTTATATGATGTACCTACTGTAAATATATTTAAAATAAGTTTTAAAATCAGTAGGTAATAAGTCTTGATCAAATAATATGGTTTAAAACCATACTATGCGCCGAAACGGCGCTTATGACGTAAAATGACATTTTATGCGATGTTTAATGAAAACTGATGTTAAGGTCAGATTAAAATGTCTTAGATATGTTATTTAATATAAAATATCAGTAGGTAAAAGATTTACCTTGAAAAGATTTGATTAAAACCATTTTATGAGCCACAAGGGCTAAATAGTCATTTATCGACATAATTTAAGGACTTGCTTGTAAACTCAATTTATAATCTGGTTTGACATCCCAAATAATCCTACTTATAATATTATATCAGTAGGAAACTTATTTTCAAGTTCATTATCATTAAAACCTTGATTTATGCAAAAAGGGCATTTTAGTAAAAAATGGCATAATTACGGAACTTGCGCATAAACTCAGATTCTGATTATGATCATGTAATATAAACTCATAGGGTTATGCTACATTATGTTACGATCATAATGCAACTTTAGATTAGTAGCTAGCTAATCTAAATCGGGTCAGAATCGAAAGTCAAAGCAGAAGTTAAACTTCGCGACTTTCGGTTGCGAACCGACCTTAGAACTGAAATTGACGAGCCGAACATGTTCTTACACGTTCTAATAATTATTACCAACTTGTTTAAGTGTTAAAACAGGTTCATAACATATATATAAGATCAATTTATGATTTTTCTGAAAAATGGCATGTTTGACTTTTTAATAACTTAACTTTGACCTGTCAATTAGTCTAGCAAACGTGATCTTCAGGAGGTGCCCTTTATAGGGACTAACACTTACCTTACTACGATCACTTAGCCATGTTCGTTACGAACAATGGCTGGACCATAATGGTCTTAAACCGAAAGTCAAAGCGTTTTCCGTAAAACGCTTGACTTTTGGCTATAAAAGCTATAAACGAAAATGCACAAGGAAGGAACACTTACAAGAGGTTCCTAAGAATGCAATAGAACTAAGTTGGATGTCTTCAGTTAGGAACTTCTAGAGGAGGGAGATAGAGTTGAAAATGAGAAAGGTGCAAGTTCAAAGGGTGAACTTTGCACCTATTTATAGTTGGAGAGCTGAAGATGTGATGTCAGTGCTAAGGAGTGTAAGAGGGAGCTTACAAGTGTCCTAAAACGTGGCATAGCTGTTTGAGAAGCCATGGTTTCGAGAAAATGGTTTTTGGCACTTTATGTGGTGGCCAAGGCAAATTTTCTACAGATACAGGTCTCTGGCGGGCCGCGAGAGGCACAGGCTCTGCCTCTCGCGCCCTGCGAGCACCCCTAAGCCAGCTTCAAAGTTTGACACTTTTAGCCCCTAAACTTATAAAACATCCTAGAACCTCCTAACACACCGTTTTAGCACTTTTAGCCCTCCGTAGCCAATACTTGGCGTACCCGGGATTGTGCCCGGACATTGTCGAGCTCTCGCTTCGTTAAAAGGTCACTCAGAGGTATAAATTAACATGTTGACACTTTTAATCCCTCCAGTGTCCAACTTTTATATAGTTACGGATTTAATTCCTCTCGTCCAACAAATGGGACATGT
Organism: Scalesia atractyloides; assembly: GCA_947069175.1. Taxonomy (NCBI): domain Eukaryota; kingdom Viridiplantae; phylum Streptophyta; class Magnoliopsida; order Asterales; family Asteraceae; genus Scalesia; species Scalesia atractyloides. Next base: position 33,073,878 of record CAMTDV010000027.1, on the reverse strand, counting down.
GAGAATTAGGACTTCGTAAAAGATCACTAAGAGGCTCATTATAAGCATGTTGACTCTGATGTAACTCAGAGGTTAGGCATGTTGACACAACGGTCACTCAAAGGCCAAGAATTAGCATGTTGACACTACTGGTCACTCAGAGGCTATGATTTAAGCATGTTGACACTAATGGTTGCTCAGAGGCTTGGTTTATGCATGTTGACATCAGAAGATCACTCAGAGACTTAGTTTGAGCATGTTGATGCTTTTAGTCCCTGTTAGTCTTTAATAGACTAAAAATAAAAAATACGACACGTGTCACTATATTACTGGACACGATTTTATAGGATGTTACATCCTCACCCCCTTAAAAGAAATCTTGACCTAGAGATTTTATTCAAAAAGATGGGGGTACTTCTGTCGCATAGTGGACTCAACCTCCCATGTATACTCGGGACCTCTAAAGGCGTCCCATTTCACCTTTACTATAGGTATCAATTTCCATCGGAACTTCTTAACATGTCGATACTCGATCAAAATCGGTTTCTCAATGAACCTCAGGTTTTCATCAATTTGCACATCCTTGTGTGACATTGCTAGCGACTCATTGGCTAGACATTTCTTAAGGTTACTGATGTGGAACACATCATGGATTCCACTTAGCTCCTCGGGTAGCCTAAGCTTATAAGCCACAGAACCGAAACATTCGATCACCTCGAATGGTCCAATATATCTCGGACTTAACTTGCCCTTCTTTCCGAAGTGCATCACACCTTTCCAGGGTGATACCTTCAATAATACTCGGGCCCCTATTTGGAACTTAAGAGGTTTACGCCTCTTGTCTACATAACTCTTCTGCCTATCACGGGCAGCCTTGAGATGATCACGTATTTACACAATCTTATCCGTGATCTCCAGGACGATCTCAGGTCCTGATAGTCGGGCTTCCCCAACTTCTGCCCAGCACACGGGCGTTCGGCACTTTCTCCCATACAAGGCCTCATAAGGAGCAGCCTTGATGCTCATATGATAACTGTTATTGTAGGAGAATTCTATTAGGGGTAAGTGGTCATCCCATCTTCCACCTAAATCAATCACACATGCCCTAAGCATGTCTTCCAGTGTCTGAATAGTACCTTCACTTTGACCATCAGCCTGCGGATGGTAAGCCGTACTAAAATTTAATCTTGTGCCTAACGATTGTTGGAAGCTCTTCCAAAAGTGAGATGTGTATCTAGTATCTCTATCAGATACAATAGATACCGGCACACCGTGTAGGGACACAATCTTGTCCACATACAATTTAGCCAATTTGTCAAAATTATACGTTTCTTAAATGGCAAGAAATATGCTGACTTAGTCAGCCTATCCACAATAACCCAAATCGTGTCATTACCATGTTTGGTCTTAGGTAACTTGGTAATCAAGTCCATAGTTATCATTTCCCATTTCCAAGTGGGAATTTCAAGCTATTGTAGAAGTCCTGACGGTTTTTTATGTTCGGCTTTAACTTGCGAACACGTCAAACACTTGGCTACATAAGTGGCTATGGATTTCTTCAAACCCATCCACCAATAATTCTTCTTTAGATCTTGGTACATCTTGTCACCACCGGGGTGACCAGAGTACTTTGAGTTATGCGCTTCTTGGAGGATTAAATCCCTAAGCCCTCCAAAACTTGGAACCCATATTCTCTCATTAAATCTAAGGATTCCATCCTTTCCAGGCTTTAACTGATCAACAGTTCCGCCTAATCCTTCATAGGAGCATTAGCTTCTAATAGAGCTTGCTTTTCGCATCTAATAGCTTCTCACTTAAGGTATTTCTGAGCTCAATGCTCTTGGCATTAATTCTTATAGGTTTAACCCGTTCCTTGCGACTTAAGGCATCAGCAACTACATTTGCCTTGCCTGGATGGTAGCGAATCTCGCAATCAAAGTCATTAAGTGTTTCCATCCAACGATGCTGTCGCATGTTCAATTCTTTCTGATTGAACAGATGCTGGAGACTTTTATGATATGTGTATATAATACACTTTGTACCATATAAGTAATGTCTCCATAACTTTAGCGAGAATACAACGGCACCCAGTTCCAAATCATGGGTGGTGTAATTCCTTTCATGCACCTTTAATTGTCGTCATGCATAGGCAATCACTTTGCCTTTTTGCATTAGCACACAGCCCATGCCAGTGTGCGATGCATCGCCATAGACTACAAATTCTTCAATACCCTTAGGTAGAGATAACACAGGAGCATTGCTCAACTTGTGTTTAAGATCTCAAAGGATTCTTGTTGTTTCGGACCCCAATTAAATTTAATATTCTTACGGGTTAAGGTAGTTAAAGGAGTGGCTATCCTCGAAAAGTTCTCAATGAACCTCCTATAGTAACCAGCCAATCCTAGGAAACTACGAATCTCTGATGGGGTTTTGGGTACTTCTCAATTCATTATAGCCTCAATTTTGGCGGGATCCACTTGGATACCATGCTCACTTACCATATGTCCAAGAAATGGGACTTCTCTAAGCCAAAACTCACACTTAGAGAATTTTGCATAAAACTTCTCATGTGTTAATAATTCTAGAATGCACCAAAGATGTTTCTCGTGATCAACTTGATTACGAGATAGATAAGTATGCGTCTATAAAGACAATGACAAACTTATCCAAATAAGGTTTGTAGACTCTATTCATGAGATTCATGAATGCTGTAGGTGCATTTGTGAGCCCAAAAGGCATCACTAGAAATTCAAAATGACCATATCAAGTCCTGAAGGCAGTCTTAGGAACATCCTCACTCCTAACCTTCAGTTGATGATATCCAGATCTTAGATCAATCTTGGAGAAGTAACTAGCCCCTTGAAGTTGGTCAAATAAATCATCGATCTTGGGCAAAGGATATCGATTCTTGATTGTTAATTTGTTTAGCTCATGATAATCAATACACATCCGCATTGAACCTTCTTTCTTTTTAACAAAAAGAATTGGAGCTCCCCAAGGCAAGGAACTAGGTTGAATAAAGCCTTTCTCTAAGAGTTCATCTAACTGAGTCCTCAACTCCTTCATTTCTGTTGGAGCTAGTTGGTATGGAGCCCTAGCTATGGGTGCTGATCCAGGTATGATATCAATTCTAAACTCCACTTGCCTATCTGGAGGTAGGCCTGGTAATTCCTCGAGGAAAATATTGGAATACTCCGAGATAACCGGTAGGTCTTCAATATTCGGCTTAGGCTCATTAATAGTAACTTGTGCCATGTAAATGACACAACCTTTCCTCAAACACTTGGATGCCTTAAATAACGATACCTTGTCTGGCAATCCATAGTGTGAGTCTCCAGGGATGGTGATCATTTCACCAGATGGGGTTTTAATTTCGATGAGTTTCTTATCGCAGGCAATGCGGGCTTGGTTACGAGATAACTAATCCATGCCTAAAACTATATCGAATGGAATGATTCTTAATGGATATGAAACCTCCATCAAGAATGGAAGATGTTGTTTCTAAACTTCCATCAGCAAGTTCTATCTCATAAGTTTTATCTAGAGTTCTTATGGGTAAGTTTAATATTTTACTAAACTTATGATCAACAAAAGATTTATCTGCACCCGAATCGAAAAGAACTCTAGCATAGATATCGTTAATGAGGAATGTACCTGTTATGACATTGTTGTCATTAACAGCCTCTCTTGCAGTTATCTGAAAGGTACGAGCTTTCCCCTTCTTGGCATCTCCAGGCTTCGCATTATTACTCTTAAGATTCTTAGGGCAGTTAGTATTAATATGCCCTTTTTCATTGCAGACGTAGCAAACGGCATCCTTAAGATCCTTGCATTCTAGGGTCTTATGTCCCTTTCTCTTACAAATACCACAGGGTTTGGCTTGAGGAACATAATTACACTGTCCCAAGTGCCTGCGGTTGCAAGTCTTGCATGTTGGCGTCACAACCGACTTGTCTTGGTTCCTTTTGAACCCAAATCTCCCTTTATTCTTCTTATTAAACCTTTGGGAGTTGTCATCTTCTCTCTTTCTTTTCCCATCAGTTTCAGACTTAACTGACTTTTGCCTTACTAGATCAAGGGTAAGGGAGAGAGATAGGTCAACAGCGGGCCTATAGGTACTAGGCAGAGCAGCCTTTACCATGCCCTTAATTTCAGGTGCTAACCCATTTATAAAACGCGCAATGCGTTTGGTTTCAGGGGTGATCAGATAGGAAACTAACCTAGATAAGGAATTAAAGTCAGAAACGTACTTCCGACAATCTAGGTTCTTCATTGAAAGAGACAAAAAGTCTGTCTTTAATTTCTCCACCTCATGAGGTGGGCAGTAAGTTTCCTTGACTAATTCGACAAACTTAGGCCATCCTAAGTTGTACAGGTGGACTTTATCCGTGGATTGGATCATAGCTTTCCACCAGATTAGGGCAACCCTTAAAGGAATGTGATACATATTTGACCACATCCTTATCAGCACAGCTGCTGATATCTACGATTGTTTCCATCTCATCCAGCCACTTTAGGGCTTCCACAGCTCCTTTTTCCGCATTAAAGTCTGGGGCTTGCAGGAGAGGAAATACTTATAGGTACATCCGTCTTTAATAGAACGGGGCCTTTCAGCAAAATATATTTTATTTGGTTCACTCTTCGCATTACGAAGCTCTCTTTATGAGCTGAGGATGAGGTAATCGATAATGGTCTATAGCGAGTAGCACTCGACTCTTTAAGCTTTTCTATGGCCTTTCCAATGGCCTTTTCAACGGCTGCATCAATGCGAGCTTGGAAGTTGTCATTATTAATGGCTATATTCTCTGCGTTATTAAAGTTAACATTCTGGTGGCTACTTTGCGCCTCATCCGAGTTAGCCATCTTTTGAGCTTTGGTTCTATACACCAATAAAACTTCCCTTAGCCATGGTATTAATAACCACATTGGCTCCAAACATTGGATATAACAATCCATTGCCTATTCTAGTGTGAATAATATCACAACTCTTAGGCTTAACATATCTATATTTGGCCTAGGTCTTAATAGGACCATTAAAGGCAAATTAAAATTTGGACATAGTCCATATATTACTAGACAGTGGATCGTAATGTCACAACTGTCATTGTCGTATTCGACTATTATATTTAGCTCTTAAGCTTGTCACGGAGGACATAAAATTTATGCGCATAGGCCTGTTACTAATGGACATAAAATATGGCACATAGGCCTGTCACTAATGGACATAAAATATGGCACATAGGCCTGTCACTAATGGACATAAAACATGGCACATAGGCCTGTCACTAATGGACATAAAACATGGCACATAGGTCTGCCACTAATGGACATAAAACATGGCACATAGGCTTGTCACTAATGGACATAAAATTTGGACAGGGGGTTATATTACCCACAGCTGTCTCAAAGGCAAATCATCACTAAATGGATGTTTAATTATAGCCCCAAGGGCAATACATCACTAATGGATGTTTTATCATAGCCCCAAGGGCAATACATCACTAATGGATGTTTAATCATAGCCCCAAGGGCAATACATCACTAATGGATATTTAATCATAGCCCTAGGGGCAATACATCACTAATGGATGTTTAATCATAGCCCCAGGGGCAATACATCACTAATGGATGTTTAATCATAGCCCCAAGGGCAATACATCACTAGTGGATGTTTGATTATCATCGCACAGATGATATTAGCCGGGATCAAATTTGATCACGTAGGCTATATAAGGCTAGGACACAGTCCATTACCCTGAAAGCTAGTGTGGTTCCTCATGTCACACTACCAGGAGTATGAACATTCTTGAATGTTAACATAAGAGTACCTTAATGGTTGATTAATAGTCCCAGTCGCATTGACCTTAACGACTTGGAGGCTTGAGCTTAAGTCCACCACCTCCGGATAGAAGGATAACTTCCCTTAACTATCCTGATAGAAGGCCCCTTTTATCCTTAACTATCATTTATAATGTTGGCCAATTATGTGGTCTGTGCCACTTGGCTAATCAAAACCATTAAGATCTTTTTGGAATTATATCGCAGAGCATAAATTTTGAGTAAAATTGAGACGCTCGTTTGAAGAGGATGAATACACATATATAATTCCAAAAAGACTTCATTAAATTTCAAATAGAAATTACAATACTAGAAACAACAAAATAAATTGTCCATGCAAGGACAAAAGAAATAAAATGTCCACGCAAGGACTAAGGAAATAACAATGTCCTCGCAGGGACTAACATAAATTATTAGAAGAGACTTCACTCGTCCTTCTTTCCCTTGACGAGTTTGGAGAGTTTCGTGAAGAACTTGTTTGTCTTCTTCTCCGTTTTCTCCGCTTGTTGCATTTCTTTCATTCATTCTAAGGCGTCAATAATGGCCTCGAGTGGTGGCGGAGGTTGTGGTTGTGGTTGTGGTACACTCGGATACTGGTAACCATAACTTGGATATCCAATAGGTAGATAAGCAGGTGGGAAAGGAGATGGGTAAAGTGCGTTATGCATGTCCGCTTGCATGTAAGGGCCATGCGACCATGCTTGGTAATTAATCGGTATAAACGGGTTAAAAGGATCATATCCAGTATTATCTGGATATGTTGGGATTGGGTTATTATACCCCATTGTTGGTGGTTGAACCGTAGGTGTTGGTGTTGGTTCTACCACAGGTGAAACATTAGAGGGTCCACCCATTTGTGGGTCCTCTTGAATTGTGGAGTAGGAGTTGGGCAAATGGCCATGAATCTCCAGAGTCCTCATAGGGGTTCGGGTGATGGGGATGTGAAGCGATGTGTCCTGATGGTCCTCCCCTCATGGGTCCTTTTCCTCGTCCTCGTACTCTTAGCGGCATTTTCCTGTTAAAATCAATTCAAAAATAATACTAATAACTTAACAATGAAATGTGTGATCCTAGGTCAATGCCTAGACTCGGAAGTCTAAGGAATGTGCTCGTGTATTTTGAGGTTAAACATAAGAAGGATAGTGTTTAGTTCTCTCAAACGTTGGCTCTGATACCAACCTGTCACACCCCAGATTTCCAACCCAAATCCATACACCGGTGGGCCCGGGTGGGAAATATCGTGACGTCAGTTGATAACATCATTGTCAATTAAACACGGCACAACGGAAGTCTTGGAGTAAAATTACTATTACAAACCGAATGTTCGAAGTACAAAATAATATACAGGCTCGTAATAGAAGATCCACGGGCTGATCATAAAATGTACAAAGAAAGAATATAAAACAGACTTTAGGGCAGATCTAAGAATTTGCAAGATCCTCTTATTTCACTACCGAGCAGCTTCCGGCCTATTTCGTATTGTACCTGCAAGATTAGTCTTTTGAAAATACGTCAGCTTTCGCTGGTAAATACACCCGACTGACTTATTTTGAAAACATTTTATAATTTGATTTAAGTGCACATGGCACAAATCTTTTATATCTTGGGAAAGTTACTTTGTAACCTTGTTAACAGTCACATGTTTGTCCATACATACAGGTCCCAATACATAGACCGAGACATGATTAAGTACACACCACTTAGAACTCACAGAGGAGTTATCCCCAACGTCTTCGGTAATTTGCATTTGAGTGTCTGTCAGGTGTATGCCTACACCCCGCGCTAAGGTCGTGGCCATTATCTAATGTAATGAGCCGAGGATATCCAGGACACGGTAATTTAACCCCCGATGTTTAAGTTATCAAACAAAACTGGTTAAAACGGAATATGCGGATTTACTAGCCACAATCCGGCATTCGATTGATCCCATTTCTGACCAAGCGGTAATAATTTACCGTATCCCAAGCCCGTATAGGGAAAATAAGTCAAGAGTATTTACCTGAGCTAGTCTTGTTTTAAAATGCAAGATTTAATATCTCAGCTGTATCCAAAATGATCTAAGTGCGGATAATATTTACCGGGAGGCTCTAGTCTGGATTATGGTATAAGCTAACCAATTAAATACTAACGGTCTTATTTAAGTCATAGACTTAGACCGAATAGTGTACAGGATCAATATGTATAGCGCTTGATTAAACGATGATCGGATAGAATGTAGTTTAAACCCGACAAGTACTTTGACATGCATAATATAGTAAACTATAAACATTCTGGATTTTGAAACTTAAATGACAAGGTTAGACCCGTTTCGGTTAATTTCCGTAAAATAGTTACATATACTTAACCGTACGCATATTAGCGACATCGGGTAACCGGATAAGTCATGGACAAGTTCTATATACGATTATACTTTAAATAAGTTGTAATATCAGTAGAATATCAACTTATATGCCCGTTAAGATTTTAAAATAAAATTATGCCTCATAAGGGCATTTTGGTGATTTCATATTGTATAAAAGGAACTTGAATATAATTTAATGTTATAAATATAAGTATTTTGTAAAAAGAACTTATTTGTGATATAATATCAGTAGGATATCAATTATATGTGTAATTTATCTTTTATGACTAAACTATGCACCGAAAGGGCATTTTGGTCATTTTACACAAAGTTTATAAATTATTTGGGATTCTGAGCTTATATGATGTACCTACTGTAAATATATTTAAAATAAGTTTTAAAATCAGTAGGTAATAAGTCTTGGTCAAATAATATGGTTTAAAACCATACTATGCTCCGAAACGGCGCTTATGGCGTAAAATGACGTTTTATGCGATGTTTAATGAAAACTGATGTTAAGGTCAGATTAAAATGTCTTAGATATGTTATCTAATATAAAATATCAGTAGGTAAAAGATTTACCTTGAAAAGATTTGATTAAAACCATTTTATGAGCCACAAGGGCTAAATAGTCGTTTATCAACATAATTTAAGGACTTGCTTGTAAACTCAATTTTAATCTGGTTTGACATCCCAAATAATCCTACTTATAATATTATATCAGTAGGAAACTTATTTTCAAGTTCATTATCATAAAACCTTGATTTATGCAAAAAGGACATTTTAGTCAAAAATTGCATAATTACGGAACTTGCGCATAAACTCAGATTCTGATTATGATCATGTAATATAAACTCATAGGGTTATGCTACATTATGTTACGATCATAATGCAACTTTATATTAGTAGCTAGCTAATCTAAATCGGGTCAGAATTGAAAGTCAAAGCAGAAGTCAAACTTCGTGACTTTCGGTTGCGAACCGACCTTAGAACTAAAATTGACGAGCCGAACATGTTCTTACACGTTCTAATAATTATTACCAACTTGTTTAAGTGTCAAAACAGATTTCATAACATATATAAGATCAATTTATGATTTTTCCGAAAAAAGGCATGTTTGACTTTTTAATAACTTAACTTTGACCCGTCAATTGGTCTAGCAAACGTGATCTTTAGGAAGTGCCCTTTATAGGGACTAACACTTACCTTACTACGATCACTTAGCCATGTTCGTTACGAACAATGGCTGGACCATAATGGTCTTAACCGAAAGTCAAAGCGTTTTCCGTAAAACGCTTGACTTTTGGTTATAAAAGCATATAAACAAAAATGCACAAGGAAGGAACACTTACAAGAGGTTTCTAGAATGCAATAGAACTAAGTTTGATGCTCCTTTCAGTTAGGAACTTCCAGAGGAGGGAGATAGAGTTGAAAATGAGAAAGGTGCAAGTTTAAAGGTTTAACCTTTGCACCTATTTATAGTTGGAGAGCTTGAAGGAGGTGATGCCAGGTGCTAAGGGGTGTAAGAGGGAGCTTACAAGTGTCCTAAAATGTGACATAGCTGTTTGAGAAGCCATGGTTTCGAGAAAATGGTTTTCGGCACTTTATGTGGTGGCCAAGGGAAATTTTCTGCAGATACAGGTCTCTGGCGGGCCGCGAGAGGCACAGGCCCTGCCTCTCGCGCCCCTAAGCCAGTTTCAAAGTTTGACACGTTTAGCCCCTAAACTTATAAAACATCCTAGAACCCCCTAAAACACCTTTTTAGCACTTTTAGCCCTCCGTAGCCAATACTTGGCGTACCCGGGATGCCCGGACATTGTCGAGCTCTCGCTTCGTTAAAAGGTCACTCAGAGGTATAAATTAACATGTTGACACTTTTAATCCCTCCATTGTCCAACTTTTATATAGTTACGGATTTAATCCCTCTCGTCCAACAAATGGGACATGTGAGAGTTAGGACTTCGTAAAAGATCACTCAGAGGCTCATTATAAGCATGTTGACTCTGATGTAACTCAGAGGCTGGGCATGCTGACACAACGGTCACTCAAAGGCCATGAATTAGCATGTTGACACTAATGGTCACTAAGAGGCTATGATTTAAGCATGTTGACACTAATGGTCATTCAGAGGCTTGGTTTATGCATGTTGACATCAGAAGATCACTCAGAGACTTAGTTTGAGCATGTTGATGCTTTTAGTCCCTGTTAGTCTTTAATAGACTAAAAATAAAAATACAATACGTGTCATTATATTACTGGACACGATTTTACAGGGTGTTACAATTGGTTAAGTCGTCACCATGTAGCTATTGATTGTTATTCCAAACGTATTGTTTTCGGTGATCTTTGTAATCCTGATTTTGTTTATCTGGGGATCCAACCCCATAAATCTCTTAAGATCAATTCTGCGCTTAAAGCTCGTAAGTTAATATCACAAGGTTATGCTGGATTCTTAGTTATTGGATTTCCAGTTTGAGGCCCGAAATAAAACAATTCTTTAGGGTTTGTTGAGGTAAGCCTGTAACTCGGTTACTTAGCCGTTCAAAGTCAGTCTAATACACCTTGACAGATGTTGGCGTAACTTAAGAAGAATTGATTCATGATTCTCATTAGTGGAAGGACATAAATGAAGTTTAACTTCCCGTTTAAACTCCATCTAAGACCCGAAGAGATCGTTATTTGCTTAGTGTTGCTACTAGAAGAGAGCAACTAATGTGAAGTGGAAAGCTGATGACGACACACGTTCCTATGCTAGAATCTTATTATAAGAGAAAAAACTATCCGCTTGAAGTATCCAACCAAGCGGATTTGTTCCATCAAATAGAGGTAATGTGATATTGGGTGGTTTGGGTGTGTTATTGTAGTTTGCTGAAGATGAAGACGACGGGTTTGTTAGGTTTGGAATTTTTGGGTGTGGGGATTCGAAGGTGTCTATGGTTATTGATCAGAAAGTGTGGTGATGTGGGTGACAAGATTGGTGGTGGTAGTGGTTTGCGAGTCGATCTTGGTGTTTGAGAGATTTTGTGGCTTTGATGAGGGCGGTTATTTTGTCGGCGGCAAAATTATGGCTGTGATGAGCTGGGTGATCAGGTCAGCCAGAGGTGGTGGATTATCATCACTACTGGTTCCATGGCGATAGGTGAGTTGAGAATGAAAGCATCAAATGATGACACTAGAGAGAAAAATTAGGGAGAGAGAGTTTAAGGGCTTAGAGTTAATGCCTGGAGCAACATTCTGTGTATATTCGAAACTAAAAAACAAACATGAATTCAAACATGAAGTTAACCAAGTGGACTAAAATGACAATAGTGAAACATTTTTGGCCCTACTAGACGAAAAATGAAACATTTGGACTAAACTGACAAAATAACCTAAACTACAGAGAATAAAACGGCATTTAACTCAAATTTAAAATACCCTTGTGATTGGAATTGTTGGTGCGTGTTCAATTTTTGACATACGGCTTATATGTGTATGTCTTTCACGATCTCTAGAGCATGATTTGCTTAACAAAAGCTTGTTGATCTAAAAAGTTAAAAAAAATATTAGAAAGGGCACCAAATAGTTTTAATAATCCACTACGAGCTTACATAAATAAAGTCAAAAGCAATAAGCAAAATTCCTCATATCAATATTCAATAGCAGTACACGGTTAACTAACTAAACGTTTAAGTGAACCATTTAATGAAAGTTTTGTTTGTGTTTGTTTGTTGATGAACACAAACAAAAATTTTGCTCGTTTAGTTAAATTAAAAAGCATGAAAAGAGGTTCTGTTTGTTCATTTATGTTCGTAATCGTTCGATAACGTGTTTGTTTGTGTTCAATAGTTCATTAAGGATCTTTTAATTTTATAATTTATTTAATTACTTCAAAATCCGCAGTAACAAATATTTAACAAATATTAGGTTAGTACATTTTGGGTGGATTTGGGTATTTTTTATGATAAAAGATACCAATTTTATTCAAAATTTAATATCTTTTCATTTATTCATTTACATTCGTTTAATACCGTTGTTTGTATTCATTTATTTTCATATACATTCGTTTAATATTGTTGCCTAAACTTAACAAATGAACACGAACATGTTAATTTTCTTAACGAACAAACCTTGTTTGTATTTGTTCGGTTAGTTTGCACCCTAAATAATATTAAAATTATTTGTTTTTATAATTATGCCTGATTATCTCATTCTGATATTTGAAAACTAAACGAGTATCTCTCTCAAATTAATATTTGATTCTACTTAAATTACAAAAAGATTTTACAATATATACACTAAAATCTGTTACTATTTTAAACTTTTCTAATAAAACCTAACATTTACAGTAAAATTAAAAAAAAAATATCGATTTTATTCAAAGTGACCAAACAAGAGAAAGCGTAAGCTGACAACCAGCACGTGTCTATCCCATTTGCTTTTGATACCTTTGGTTTCCTTGCATTAGAGGCTCTGGATCTACTTAGTCAAGTTCAAAGGGTTATGCATAGTGTTATAACCCCGCGATCTATGGATTTAGTTTTTTTTTAGAAGTTAGTTTTGCTATTCGAAAAAAGGTAGCGGCATAGCTTGCAGAGGCGGACCTACCCACTGGTGTGGGTGGGCGGCCGCCCCCTTGAAAAATAAATTTTCAGGGTTAAATTTCTCGCAAAATCCTGACCGCACCCCTTAGAAATTTTCAACCGCACCCCTTGGAATTTTCAATCGCCCCCCATAGAAAAAATCTTATGAATTAATAAAAAAAAATGTAAACACTGATTTTTATTAAAGTATAATATAGTTTATATAATTATTCTTTAACCACTTTGCTCAACAATTTAACCCAATAACTTTCACTTAACAATTTTAACTTAAATAAAATGACCCAACCCAACCACCCCTTCAAAATTCTTTCTCCTGCTCTCCCTCTTCTGATCGTGCAACGACTGACACACAAAAGTAGTTAACAAGCACGACAACATTGACTGTATTCTCATCGGAAAAGCTTGATTCCGGCCACCACACCATCCGGAATCCAAAATTTAACGAGGTACCTTCGTTTTTTAAGTGGTTTTTTAGGAGAAATAAAGTTATAGAGGTGTTAAAAGGGGTTTGAAATTTTATGTGCTTTTATGTATTTTTTTTGTTCTAGACTTTACTAGAGCTTGAAAATCATGGACTTGGTTGAACATGATTATTTATTTTGTTTAAGTGTTTAGCGTTTTTTTTATGAACTTATGAATCGATTTATATGTGATAGGAACCATAAGTAGGGAACTTTTGGCTAGATTTCTCAAGGGGAACCATTAGGAAAGTAATTATATATGATGTTTTGCATAGATTTCAAAAAATGAAAACTCGTAGGACACAATTTTAAAAATGTTTGTAATGATGTTTGACGTGTTTTTATGGTCTTATTAATTTTGGTTTGACGTTCTTTTGTTTTACATGACCCGACCCGATCCAACCTGATATGAACCGATTTTTTATATACTTAGGAGTCTAAAATCTTTAAAAAATATTCTGCATCCCTATGGATGAAAGATACTAAATCCGCTACTGACAACTTGTTTCTCATTTACTTTCTATCTCGATGTAATTTCCGGTTGAAGTTGATATTCAATGTTTTTATTGGATAAAACCTAACATTTTCCAGTTAAATTTTAAAAAAAAATCCAAACCAACATTCGTTAATATAATAATAATAACCATAAAACAATAATGACTAGTATAATATTTTATGACCCCCTCAAGAAAAAGACAAAACTCAAAAGGCAATAAATGCAAATTAGAAAAAATGGCGTTGATTATGCTAAAATGCGCACATGGCACACATCACGGCAGTCAAGAAGACCATTATGTCTTGGTCTTTATTGTCCGCCATTTTCTTTCTTTTTCTTCACTTTTCCTCCATCCTTTTTTCTTTCTTGGGTCATCTTCTACTCCACTGTTTCCTACTCTTACTCTCTCTCCTCTCTCTCTCTCTCTCTCTCTACTTCAACCTGAAAACGAAACTGGGGTTGTGCTAAAATCTTGAACTTTGATATTAAAATTGTGTAAAAGAAATACAGGGTTATTATTTTTATTATGGAGCAGGATGAAGGGACTAATAATAATAGTAATAATAATAATGGAGGAATGTTTGTGAAGGTAATGACAGATGAACAAATGGAAGTTCTTCGGAAACAGATTGCGATTTATGCGACTATTTGTGAACAACTTGTTGATTTGCATAAATCACTTACTTCTCATCATGATCTTGCAGGTTGGTTGCTCTCTGTTTTCTTTGTCAAAATTCTGAGTTTGTTTAGTTAATTATTGTTTTGATGTGTGTGTGTGTGTGTGTGTTTGGGTTGATTTTGGGATTAGGGTTCCTGAATTAGTACCAAATGTGTTTAGATTTGTGTGATGGATTTAGAATGTTTTTGGTTGAATTAGTTTGGGTTTTTGTAGTTTAATTAGATTGATTGAATTTTAGCATCATGGCATCTTTTTGATCTTTTTATATTTCGATTAATCATTATATATATTTTGCCAAATGGAATTTTTTTCTCTTTTTTTTTTGTTGTTGTTTAAATGGATTGTTTTGAGAACCCTTGATGAAATGCAGGATATTTTTAATCTCCGGTCGCGGGTTCTTCCCTTAGATAGCGAATATGTGTCTTGGGATTGCGAAATCGTAGTCTTCAGGATTCTTGTCTTGTAGCACCCTCTGTCGAGTTCGCCATCAAAGATGGCGAATTGGGTGCGACAAGACAAGAAATGTACTTGTTTATTTTTTTTCGGGTATGGCAACCCGAAAACATTGAATTCGCTATCTAAAATAGCGAAGAACCCGGAGTTAGCAAGTATATCACTAGTTTAAAGCAGTTCAACTGCCAAATCACTCGTGTAATTAGATGTTTAACGCGGTTCAACCGCAATTCCTTATAAGTTGTGTTAATAACAAACACAGGGCCTCTTTTGGACACTTGAGAGTTAAGAGGGTTCATCAGACAACTTGTATATTGAATTTAAGGTTGACCAGTTCATCACAATTACTAAGTCTTTGATGCATTTTCATCCAAGTTTTGATTATGATATGTTTGTAGAATCTTTACTTAGCTTGATTTAGGGGATTTTGACTTTGGCAGAAAGTGATGATGTGGTTGCTGACATGTCAGTAACTTTGACCATGTTGACTTTTTTTGCTTTTTTTTTCAGTGGCCCCTTAAAACATGTTAACTTACAACATTCCCCTAAATAAAAACTTTATTAAAAGTTTGATCCAATGCCATAAATTTAAAAATCATTATTATTGTTTCAGGAGTTCGACTCGGGAACATATATAACGACCCATTGGTAACATCTGGCGGCCACAAATTCTCCGGCCGCCAACGGTGGACCCCAACACCCGTCCAACTTCAGATTCTCGAGCGTCTTTTCGAGCAAGGAAACGGGACGCCAAGCAAACAGAAAATAAAAGAAATAACATCCGAATTATTACAACATGGCCAGATCTCTGAAACAAATGTCTATAACTGGTTCCAAAACCGACGGGCCCGATCCAAGCGTAAGCAACAGGTCTCAGCACCTAATAACAACGGTGAATCTGAAGTTGAAACAGAAGTTGAGTCACCTAAACCGCAGCAGAACTCAGCATCAACAGCTGACGATAACATGTGTTTTCAGAATCCAAATGCGTGTTCTGTCGATCAACGGGCTAAAAAAGTTGAGCCCGTTTTCCCGTCTGATGCTAGCTCAAAGCCCGCTGGAAATGTAGGCCAGATGTCGTATTATGGAAGTATGTTATCAAATCCAAGTAAGTATGAAATACTTTTAAATGTGCACAAATCGGGTTTTTGGCCCAAAATGGTTCGGGTTTGGTCAACAAAAGTCAAAACCAGGTTCTGTTCAAACTGGGTCAGGTTGGAATCTGGTTGTAACAGTTTAAAACCATATTTTGACCGGTCTCGGTCGGGTTTGACCAGGTTCACCCTGTTTCGAAGTATAGGGTTACAACCCGGTTTAAGCTTACGGGTCGGTTCAAACTGGTTCGGGTCCAACCATGTTCCACCAAACCAGGTTCCAAAATTGGGACTGATTCGGGTTAAAAACCCGGGTTCGGTTCCCAGCCCCGTTTTTTTGTACACCTTTAAATCACCAAACGGGTTTAGTGAAGTATCATCAATAAGTGAAATGTATAACATTCTTAGCAGCCGGTACAACCTTTGATGTAGGAATGGACCGTATAATCGGGAAGATGGAAGTTCCAGGAGCTACCAATCATATATGCAAGGTGATTAATACAACATGACAGGCTAAAGGTAAGATTTCGAGATTGGATTAATATTCAACTTCTTGGCACCCAAGTATAGATGTTGGTAGTCTATGAATCTTTGTTTTCACTCCTCATGTTTTGCGGATGTTATATACATAGTATGCGTTTTTTGTTTAGTATGGTGTTTGATAAAAACAAATTGTTACCAGCATTACCGAGTGCTGTTATATATATAGTTTTGTTTTTGGAACCGGTGGTATGTTTTGAAGCCCGGGGTCTCACTGAAGCAACCTCTCTATACTCTCGGATAGAGGTATGGTTCCGAGTTCCCATACCTTACCAGTAGCTTTGCTATAGGTGAGATTTTATTAATATGGTGCTAAGTGGTTTTGTAAAACTTATTATCCATGTGTCGAGAAAGAATGAGTTGGAACGACATGTTCCCAAACCAAATCCAACCAGGCTATGTTCGGATGGGTTATTGGTTTTAGATTTTCGTCACTAGACTCACTTTGGGTCTAATTTGTACTTCCAAAAAATTGAAGCAACTCGTTGGTTGCTGCCAGCTGGTTTAGATACAGTTCGGCTCATGGATCACGATTTAAAAACGAGTTGAACGATTCGAGGTTTGGCTAGTTTGGTGATCCAACTAATCTACATTGCCGGTTCCAAGACATAAACCTCGAACTGCTCAACTCGTTTTTAAATCGTGATCCGTGAGCCGAACTGTATAAATATCCAAACCAGCTGAAACGGGCCAACTCGTTACTTTTCTTTTATTTTTTTACGTTTTGAATATGTTGCAATTTATTATGTCTATTATTCATGAGCAATCTTAGCAATTTAAATAAACTAATAGACTTATGATGTTGAAAAAATAAAAATAATAAGTCATAAAGTCTGTGAAGACCGGTCGAATCAGACCGGGAACACTCCAAATACAAAAAGCTGTTTAATTGGAATTCATTTTGGATTACACATTTGTTGGACTCTTCGATTGGGTTTATATATATATTTTGTTAATACTAAAAGATATGAGATTTATTATGTGATTGATTATTTAAAGTTTTATATTAATGCTATAATTAAAATTTCATAATGATCAATTTTCAGTAGAGAAGTAAAAAATATATACCCATTTAGGAATAAACTAGTGGTGTTAGTGAGATAGACAAGGTCTAAGGTAGTAGAAGGTCATGGGTTCAATCCCCATGGTGTGTAAGCTTACCTTTTAAAAAAAAGTAAAAAAGATATATTAAATCGAAGCAGGATCCGGTACAAGACAACAATTACGTACGAAGCATACGCACGTACAAAGCATACGTGAGAATTAGAGGAGGACAAGTGTCATTGGCAGGAAGGGAATAAAGTGAAGAAGTTCCCCCATTGATTTTCAAACGGGCTATAACTTTTTCATACGTTAATATTTAAAAAAAAATTAAATCGTATTAACGAACATTTTATTATCTTTAATTCAACCAGCCTATTACTATAGTTTTTTGGAAACATTTTTACAGGATTTTGAATACCTATTAGCCCATTACATGATTACGTGATTTTGAGTACACAGCACATGACTATGTGTTTTTGAATACCTATTGCGTGATTACATATTCAACATAAATCATTACGTGATTACACATTCAACATTATTTGTTATAACTAGTGATATTACAATTATGCTTGTTACGTGATTACACATTCAAATAATAAAAACTTGATTGTTTATGCTTTACTACATGATAAAATCTCTAATATACGACATTATGTGGTTTATTACAGGTTGATTTTGGCTAATGTTTTGTATATAATTTATCCTTAATACATGATTAGACTTGAAATGTTAGGTATTCCATATGAAATATTATGTATTACATATTTTTGTTTTTACATAATTAGGTAATCATTTAATGTGGTTTCACATAAAATACTATAATGAAATCACGAAATGAGTATTTGGAATCACGTGATCACGTAATAATACATAGTAAACTATTCTTAGGTAATTACGTAATTACACATAAAGACTATAGTGAAATCACGTAATCACGTAATGGGTATTCAAAATTACGTAGTTAGTCACTTACTGTGTATTCAAAATTAAGAAAGATATAGCAATAGGCTGCTCGAATTAAAAAGAATGAAATTGTCATAAATAAAATGTAATTTTAAAAAAAATATTAACGTATGAAAAAAATTATAGTTGTTTGAAAATCAAGAGGGAAAGAAGTTCAAATGAGAAAAGACCAGAAAACCTTTTCTCTATTTGTTTATTCAATTGTTTAAGCTTCATATTTACGAAAACGTCAATGTCTAGTTTTAAGTAATTGATGTTGAGAGAACGATGAGTAAGATTTTCAGTTACACTTCGTAAAAAAGTCTTGTGTACATGGGACATCTACCTTTTGGTTATTGTTTACTTCTATTCTATTATTTTGATTAGAAAATGCTACATAAATAACTTATGGAAAACTGTTCTTTTAATAATGGAAGCCAAACCTAGGGGGGCTTCATATATTCTATGTCCAAACAAGAAGCAGAAAAGGAAAGAACCATTTAAAATTATGTTTAGATCTATTAATTTAATCCATGTGAATCTAAGAAGACAAAATAAGGTAGTTGTAGATCTCTTTGTTAGTAAAAGAGAGTTCGATTGACTGGGATGTCTCCAAACACATTCATTTTACAGATGTTATATTGTCATTTGTTTTAATCTTGTAAACTTTTATAAAATTAGGTTTCTTTATTCTTGTAATACTTTCTTTGAGTTATACGCTATGATAATATGATAAGTTATTACATGATATCCGGACCGTTACGGGTCCTAATTTGTCTATGTGGTTCACGGTCAAGCTACCAATTCCATAAAAATACATAGTATGATGAGCGAACTCATTAACATTGGAATTAACTTACCATAAAAGCCTCATTATGTCTATTACATCGTACCTTGCAATAAATAAGCTTTCCAATGTTCCTTTTCTAAAGATTTAACACGAATAAGTAACTTTGAATTATTGGACTGCTACAAATGTTTAGCCGTGAATGCCAATAAATTAAGATTTGTTGAATCTCTGTAAAGTTATCGACATAACTATAAAAATATAATTTATTGAGGATTGTCAAGATATAGTTATAAAAGGAAACAATCAAGTAGTTAAAAATTAATTACATCATAAAACCAACATATTTTCTTATTTTTCAAGAAAAAGTTGCTCAACATAACTTTGGTATATTAATGTTTTTAAACATGTAAAAAATATAAAAAAACTTTCCCAACGCAATTTTGTGATATTAAAGTCTCTACACATCTTTATAATCTCTATAATGCATGTATTTGTGAAGAAATATTTAACATAAATTTGGTACATTATGTTAAAAGACTTTCTTGTTAAAAAGTAATGAAAGTATATTAGTTTTCTAGGATGATAACCGATGTAACAAAGTTTTGTAAATCATTGAACTTCAACTAAGAAACCTTGTTCAAACTATGAGAAGTGCAAAATCAGATACATCAGCTTTAATGTTCTTTGAAATCCTTCAATAGAAAAGCACTTATTGTGCCTAATATGGCATATAACGAGATATATCGAACCTTACTAGGTTATGAGGTTTGTCATGAGTTCAATGACCCGAAGATTGTCAAGTTTACACATTTACAGAGGTGGAGCGTTATTAAGAGTGGTCTTGAAGACGTAACTAAAAAAAAAGAAATAAATAGTTAAACAAAACATATCATATAATGGGAGCAAATAGATAAAATTCTACCTTTTGCGTGTAAAATAAGTGAACCATAAATGATGCTAATACGCAAATCCATCCAACCCCTAGATCCAAGTTATAACAAAATAGCATATGCATAGTTTTTCTTAATTCCCATCATATAATATATTAATTTGGTTTGCATCTAAACAAATCTAAGGCTCAAACCCTCGAAGTGGAAGTGGAAGTGGAAGTGGAAGCCGAAGCCCAAGACAAAGTACATACACAAAACCCTCAATCACTAACCAACAAAGCAAAATACATACATAATTCTAAATGAATCAACACCAACACCAAAGCTTCCTCTTAGGTAGGTTTGTCATTCATTCACAATAGTCAAACATATTCTATTAAACCCTCTCATCAATATTCTGATTCGGTAAACCCAAAAATCAAAACCTCAATGCTTGAAAAGAAACATTAAAAAAATAACTCTAAAACTCAGATGAAAGTAAATGATCAAGTTGCAATCTCGACACACACGCCACACATATGATAACTAGATTTCTTAAAACAACAACGAAAAATTCCATTAGAAACTAGCTAAGAGCTAGTGAAAAAGACACAAACATAAATAAAGACAATAAATATATCCACAACACAAAAGACTAAATGAAATGACATAATTTTAACCACTTGATCTTACAAAATTTGGATTTACTCTTTAACCGTAAGAGAACTCGAAGCTTTAACGTTACATTGTTACATCTTTAATTTAAAAGAAAACATAAAATCATTTGTGTTGGAACTCATGAATCATGATGGCATATATGGTAATTCTAACCTTTTTTTAATGGATTTGCATTTTATGGGTTTCAACTAAAAATTGTTTGTTTCTGACAATATATATACCATTTCATTCTCTTTTTATAACTACTTGCAGAGACCATTTTCTCCACATCTTAAAACCCTAACCCTAACCACACCCCCTTTCACCAACAATCAGGTACACAATTCCCCTCAATTCATCTCTATTTCCTCAATCAAATCCTCTAATTCAACAATCAAACACATCTTCAATCAATTGCAATCATTTTATCGCTTAAATTTGTTAATTTTCATTGAATTTTGTTGAATCCTGCTCGTAATCCTCTGTTTTTGGCAGTTATTTCGATCGATTGATGTTAGCTTTAATGTATGGAGCTGTAGACATTGAGATTGATTCTGAATTGTATTAAGATTGAGATTAGGTTTTTTGTAATCTGTTTGATTGTATGAATTTGAATCTGAATTGTGTGAATCTGGATATTGTTGTGTGCATATTTAACAATTGGATTGGATCATTAGGTTTTGATAGAAATGAGATTTAGTTGCTTGTTATGTTGTTATTGCTTATGTTGTATGCAAGTGTTAATCATTTGGATTCGGATGTAGTTTTGCCTCCGCAAAAGCGGTTACTTGCTTGTTTGAAAATAGAAGAGAACTGATGCCAATGGATATTTCGTTGAGTTTCGTTGAATTCGGCTCGTAATTCTCTATTTTTTTCTGTTGTTTCGATCAGATTGATGTAAGGTTTAATGTATTGAGTTGCAGTAGTTGAAATTGGATTTAGATTACGATTGAGACTAGGATTTGTTTATATGAAATTAAATCTGAATTGTGTGAATCAGGCTATTGTTGTGTACAAATTGAACGAAGGTTTTGATGGAAATGAGATTCAGTTGCTTGTTATGTTGTTATTGATTACTTTTTTAATCTGTTATAGCGTTTGATTTTGTGTGTAGAGATAGTTGTGTACAAATTGTATGAAGATATTACTGCTTTGACGTTCAACGAATAATGGAAGGAAACGCATGCGGTATTAATCATTTGGATTCTGATGTACTTTTACCTCCACGCAAGCGGTTACTTGCGTGTTTGAAAAGGCAGAATAGTGACGTGAACGGGAATGTAAATTCAAATCAAAGTTCTAATTCTGAGTCACCGTCCGAATGTAACATGTTGGATCAGATAGATACACGTATTAGTCTGTTGTTAAAGGCTCATTTGAGTAGTGCTAATCCTTCAGAAGAAGAGATCGTAGCAGCTTCTAGAATAGCAGCTGAAGTTGCAACCAAAATTGCTATCATTGCAAGAGCTGCGGCTCAGGAGAAGGCGGTAATAGCGGCCAGAGCTATAGCTGCTGCCAAGAAAGCGTTAGAATTAGTAGCAAGTTTTGATGATGATGGTCATGAAATACCATCGTTTGGAGAACAAATGAAGAAGAGTAAAGCGAAAAAGCAAGTTCATGTTCAAAAGTTGTATGACTATAGGAAACCAGGGGTTGAGAACGGTAAGGCTAATGATGAGGAATTAGCGCGTAAATTGCATCACGCGATAAATAGCTCTCCTAGAATTTCAAAGGGCGGTGTATCTTCTGATGTAAAGAGTCATAAGCATAAAAAACTTAAAACTTCAGAAAATGGTAGAATTACCAATGGAAGTATAGTTGGTAAGGAAAAGGAAGTAGAAAACATAACAAAGTCAAACATGGGAAATGGGTCAAACGAGTCAAATATCGGAAACAAGTCAAACGTGGGAAACGAGTCAAACGTGGGAAATGGGTCAAAAATGGGAAATGGGTCAAACATAGGAAACTGCTCAAAGGTGAAAGTGGGTGATGATGATGCCACTACTTTAGGTAGAAAGAGAGGAAGAATGAAACAGAAGAAGCTGCCATTAAGCATCTGTAATGATAGGGATCAAGCAACTCCTAAAGAAGATGTTACTTCTAGGAGTGCGGTATCTGTGGGACCCTCAGCGAGTGAGAGGGGCCCGTTGTGGAAGTGCAAAGCATTTAAGGCACCCGCTTGTGTAAAACAGAATAAAGTGATGCAGTTGTGATTATCATATCGTTACCATAACATGATCAGTTTGGACAGCAGAGTGGATCAGGTAAAATTCTCTATTTTCCACTAATTTAACAGCTTCATTCATCGTTTTCAGTCACATTGTTCCGCTTCCTACTTTTGTAATTGCATATACAACCTCCCATTTGTAGCATATGGACACATTGACCATGGTTGCATGAGATTATATTCATCTTTGTGAAATGCAAGTAAAAGTATTTAATTATAGGTTAAAAGTAAGGGCAATTAGGTAATTTAGTGTATCTTTTGGTAGGCAGTTTTGTTGTAGGTGATAACAGTGATTATTTGATGTCGGATAAGCAGGGTCAACGCGAACTTGTAGAGAATCATGGCTGTGAGATCATTAGTGGCTGATCGGTTGTTAGTACAAAAGCCTCAAATTGTTGGTAATCTTTTTCTTAATAATATTTGTGGTTGTTGGTTGTGTTTGACATGGGTTTGTAAAGACAGAGAGAATTTTCGAACCGAAATTCATTCCTTATTATGTTTTGGTCAACTTCTAGATTTATTGTAATGATGTTGTAATTTGGTCGTTAATGATTTGTAACTGTCTTATTGTTAGCAGAAATCCAAAGAGATTTGTTGCATAAATTTTGAAATTTTAAGAATTTGAATACTTTGTGAAATCATGTTGATGTTTCTATATAGTAAGATATAACATATGCCATTTAAAGTTTATCTTAATTTGGCTTGTGTTTGATGCAATTTGTTTTTAGGGTTTAGGTGCAAAAATACTTTTTCATTGAACTTACGTTTTAGAATTGTATCTGGACCTAAAGACATTTTGCACTTTATTAACAGTTCTAATATTTATTATATGTTTAATTTTGCAATCATTTCGGTCAACTTAAAATAGTTCTATTAGTTTCTTCATCACTTATTTTGTTTTTCTCTCTATGGATCAATTGATGCTCTCATTTTGATCCCATATTCATTATTTATATATACTAGTGGTTATACCCGCGCTATGCGGTGGGGTGACCCAGTTTTTAATGAAAATGTAGACGCAATGGTAAAAATAACGTTAATGGCAGGAATTCGTTTGATATTGGTTCAGTTCATTAAGATACCGACCCTTACCGAAAGAAAAACAAAACAAAAGTCATGATACGACCAAAAAAATACCGAGATGTGTTTACATCGATCGAAACAATAACAACGAATATTAATTTCAGTATTGACGTTGTTTGGTCAGTATTAGACCGTTCGTTTGTTATACGTACAACACCAGGTTTGATTGAAACTTAAAAAAGAAAAAAAACCAAAAAACAGAAAAGATGAAAGATGAAAAAAAAAGTCACAAAAGATAAAAATCATAAAAGGACAAAAAATCACTATAGCTAAAAAGTTTATAAATTATATATATATAATAATAATTGTGTAATATTTTTTTTATTATTTAACGCTAATCTTTTTTTTTAAATTTTTTAGTACGTTATGCCAAAACCCGTGTATAACACATTTATATGAATCTAATAAATAAAGTGTGAAGCAGGTATTAATAAAGATTTAAATATTATAAAATAGTATTTTGAGATGAGATGTATTTATAAAAACAAAATATATGACGGAACGGTATTTTACTTATTGTTAGGTATCTTGTTGGTTACCTTTATGTAGAGTAACGTTAAATAAAACTAAAGTTATTTTTCAACATTCGATGATTTTTTTATATGATGTTGAGAAGTAAAATTTAGGTTCATCTTTTGAAAACTTAAAACTATGATTCTTAACTAAATAAATCTTTTACACCTAGTAAATCTTTTAAATTTCTCTTAATATTGATCAATAAAGATCATAAATATTGGAGTTTTTTTTGGTAGAATATTGTTATATGTTTATTGGTTTTGGAGAATGGTATAGGATTGAAATAATTTTGGAATCTGGTTGTTACGCTTGTAGCACAAGCGTATTGCTAGAAAAATTGTCGATTGCGCTTGCAGTACAAGCAAGTTTGGCCGGAGCTAGCCGGGGAAGATGACCGGAAGTTATGAAGATAACTGTTTGTTTTTCTTGAGTTTTGAACCCGCTGTATCCACAAGCGTATCACAAAAATATGATGAACTCGCTTCTTGAACAAGCGTATCACAACTTCCGGTCATCTTCTCCGGCTAGCTCCGTCCAAACCTGCAATTCCGATATCAACAAAATTCTCCGGTGACTATATTGCATCTTCTCAGGCAAGCTGTAGCAATCTCCGACATGGAGATGGGGTTTAAACGTAATACGCTTGTACTACAAGCGCAATAGACACTTGTTTTGACAATACGTTTGTAGTACAAGCATAACAACCAGATTCCAAAATGATCTTAGTCCTACACCATTCTTCAAAACCAATAAGCATATAACACCGTTCTGAAAAAAAAAAAACTCTAAATTGTTAGTGCTTTGTATTTCGATATCATTTTTGAAAAAAACTTGTATTTCGATATCTTTTTTGTAAATATGCTAGTTTAATATTTTAGAAAAAATTATTTTTGAGTCTTTATGTATTAAGGGTGTTAACCATATGAGTTTAAAATCGAAATATTTAACATCATGATTCCCTAAACGTTTTTTAACCCAATGAGTCCAAATTTGAACAACGTTAGATTGTTTTTTATTAAATGACCAAATTACTCCTGTAATTAAAAAATAAACAAAAAACTCATTTATTATTAGATTTCTTTTATGTTTTTTTAATAGCTTGACCTCTTAAAATAGAAGGTGTATCTAAACTCATCACCATAGAGCTATTCGTGGATTAGATTTCTTTTATGTGTGTATACATCTCTCTCTTTAAAAACCTGCAACTCTCTCTTATCTCTCTCTCTCTAAATCATCACCTCTTTCACTCCATTTCTTTGTACCTTTCTCTTTCTAGAAGACCCAGTTTACAGACACTAAAACCACAATCCAAATCTTTAATCCATGCATGATCTATGCTCTTTAACCCAACCCCTTCACTTTATCGACTTAACTTTCTACGTTAATCGGGGGTTCAACTTGGTCCTTCCTCTTCACCTCCATCATCAGCGAAATTCTTCTTTCCGCAGTCATTGAAATCCGCCACACCCGTTGGTTCTGGGGACGCATCAACACCACACTCTTGGTCCACGAAAGCAAAACAGAGACCAACAACTCAAACGGCGGCTAGGGTTCTGCCATGAACGACAACAGAAGCGAACGAGGGGTGGTTGTTTCCCGCCACCACTTCGAATCCACTCAGATCGATCAGATAGGTTCGATGTTGTTGATTATTGAGTTGTTCATGTTTGTTTGTTTTGGACATATATACGTGCGATTTGATGTGAATTTGTGTTGTTTTTGGTTTGATTTGGTGGTGGTTGTGTGGAGGGTTTTCACTAGTGGAACTGGGTGTTCGGAGGTCGGAAATGATGATTCTGAACGCTTGTTCACTGCTCCAATTCGAATTTTGAGAAAGGGCGGTGGTGCAGGGGTGGTGTGGGGTTCATTGTGAGGGAGAGTGATTTATGTGTAAGTGAGTGTGAAAGAGAGGGTTGTGTGTATTTATTTATATCGTTTATATTTATAAATTGAATATTATGTATTAAAACCATATACCTTATACTTTGTGCATTAAATATTTGTATCTTGTTTGTAAATGACTAAAATACTCTTATGGTTAATAGACTTATTAGACGAAGTTCAAAAATTTGGACTAAAAGGGTCACAAAAGGAGTGTTTAAGGATTAAGTGTGTTAAAGATTTTTATTTTGGACTAAAATGATTAACACCTTTAAAATACACTAACTCAAATATTAATTTTCTCAAATTTTTTTGTAAATACGTTACAAATTCTAATGATGTTTTTTGTGTGATTATAATAAATCTAATAATACTTAAATGTTTCTTAAATGTTTGAATTCGTTGTATAATTGATTTAATTTAACAAATATCAGAATAGGGGATGGTCGATATGAGAACCTTAATGAGTTGAAGGAACCACAAAAACCAATCTCATCATGAATAGTTAGAATTAAATAACTGACTTTTAACGTACTTTATATTATGAATGTATCTATTATGTAGTGACTTTTTACATGTATAACCCCTATCTATGAATGCATCCATTATGTAGTGACCTTCCACATGTATAACCCCTTTCTCTTATTTACTATAGTACTAATGTGAGTGCCTATATATAATGGTATTTGTATATGATGTTAGATGAATGAATAAGAATTCTTCATGTTCTATTCTCTACATAATTTCATAGTCTAGCTCTCATATTTATATACATATATATTAGTTGCTAATAGACCGTTGTTTCACAACACGTTATCAGCACGAACGTGCTCTATGTGTTTTGCCACCCTTGGTATCCCTTTTTCCTTGTCTTTGATGTGCATTATTTTCCAACCTAACTCAATCTCGCACGTTGAGAAAGCAACCCAATAATTATGCAACTATCTCTACTAGCAACTATCTCTACTAATAAAGGTATAATTCTTCGTATGATTATTCATATTATATTTGATGATGATACATCAATCTTACTGGTGACACTTATTAATATACATATATAAACTTAAACCGATCATTACTATAAATTCTAGAATGTAGTCTCATGATTGAACTCTTATCTATATATTTTTCCATTTGCTTTTAGAAGTTATTATATATATATATATATATATATATATATATTAGCATGTTGGTATTCATAATGATTTAGATGTTAGATCATAAATTATGACGTTACAATTGACTAATTCATCTTTTTCTAATACTCATTATTAATTGAATAACTATAGTTTTCGTTGACGACGACAATATTACGAATATTTTTTTTATTTTTCTCTTTTACAAATGATCCTTTCTATTATTCTAAATTGGCTGGATTATCATTTAATTAGTTAATTTAATATTTGTTGTTTAGGACTCTTACAATCTAGTGATGCTCATCTACATATTCTTTGAGCCACCATAATCATATATTTATGCTTCTTTATTAACCTTGTTAAGTTGTAAATAAAATTGTTGAATTATTTTGATTTGAGAAAGTTAATTTGGAATCTAGAAAATATTATATGTGCTTTTAGAATCCATGAAAAACAATTAAATTCAATATTCAATATTAAAAAGAATGGAACTCAATATTTATAGACTAAACAATGCAATTGTATTAGGTACATATGCTTGTATTGGTGGTAATATATACATGATGTATGTACTAGATTTTCATTTTGTATAGTTTATAATTTAAATGGATATGAATTCTGTAATCAATTGTTTTCATTAGTCATTGTTAATACATAGCATGCCAAAAGACTTTTACATAATTAGATATAAATCAGTTATGTGAGTAAACATCGGTTGATCTAGTTTTAATAAACTATACAACTTATAATGCAATATATTATTATTATTATTGTTATAACATGATTATGCAAATATCGTTTGGTACTTATACTAAGGTTAATGCTATAACAAATTTTGCATATAAGAAATTGATATAATAGATTAATATTGCTAGATATCATTAGTTGTTTTTAGAGAAACATTTTCTAGCGATGTCAGTACCTCTCATGCATTCATTATGCCATGTCATAATGTGTAACAATATATTTGCATATTAGCTATTACTATTGCTAGTATAAAAAGGTGACTACTGCTATTGCTTCATATGTACAATGTATAGATTGCTTATATAATGTCATCAGTTGTTTAAATATCAATATTTGAGAAGAAAAAAATGAGTATGTTATGTAATTCATCAGTATTACAATTTTCAAATAAAATTTTCAAATACAAGTAATAAATGATCTGAGAACTTGAAAGAGATATATGTTTAAGTTTTAAAGTAAGTGTTCAAAATATATAAGATATTATGTTTGGTTATACCATAATAAGTTATTACATAATTTATATGCGTTTGCTTATTAGCGATAAAAAGGTTTTCTTATTTTATAAAGGCACATCATAAGTTGTTTTTATATGATGACATGCTATAAGGTCATGTATTGTATGATTTGTTGCTATCTATACCTTGTATTCTATACGCTATCACTTCTTTGCATTGATAATACCGAATAGAACGACTAAATCAAAGTTGTGGTTTATTGTCATTCTCATGAAAAAGTAGAAGTATGCTTCGATTTGACACCCAAAGTGTCATACTCCTTGTATCTCATTATCAAGTATAAAAGAAATATTATATGACTCAGATATATAGTTACTTCTCAATTGACGTTATACGAAGAGAAGTTTATTTATAAGGGAAATCGGATAAAATAAATTTTGTTTGTCAAACCTCAAATATACTCCTGAAGTAGCAATATCATTTAAAGGGTATGAACGGTTTGAAACGACTGTATATCTATATGTTCGAGAAAATAATGGAAAACCGTAAAAATTGTATGATTTTACTCTGATGCATGAAGTGAATATATATTGATCATTGGCATCATTGAGAAAATTGTAATGATGATCATATTAATAATGAGATTGACCATTAGAAGTGCAACAATCGTCATGTTAATAAGAGATCAAACTATCAGAATTATAAGATAGTGAAGCTAATAATGAGATCGAATATCAGTATTATAATGATAGTCATGATGAGAACGACCACCAAAAGTGGTAAACTAGTGATTACATAACACGATGGTTTGAACTTTGAAGTTATTATGTTTTGTATTACATACGTGCAAGTAATACATATACAATATCATAAACCATAAGTTTATGGATCATGATTATTTATTTTATTGGTATGACCGGTTAGACCACACCGAGTCAATGATGATGTGAAATATAATGAAGAACTTGAAGATTCTTATAGTTGATAGCATATTATATTTGCTCTTAAGGGAAATTATTTATTTGCCAATTAATGGTATAAATCCCTATAATATTATGGAATGAATGAAGGATATATATATATCCAAACATGATACCATTTAGTGCTTTTAGATCGATGAATCGTCTAAATGGTCATCAAATTTACAACTTGAAGTTGTGTGAGCTTAGCTAATGAGATAGCAAGCATATTATTCCATATTATCATATTTATGGGGGTTATAACATTGAATTTAGTATCCATGTTACTAAGATTATTGGAATAAGTATTGAACTTTCTAAATGCTTAAGACACAAATTGCTTTTGTTGAAGACGATGATCAAACGTCTACAAATTGATTGCAAAGCCAATAATCAAGAGAGCAAAAGTTCATATTTGAGCACATGTGATTTTACATGCGGTAACATTATTTCACATCAAACCAACATGTTGTAATAGTTTCTCCCCATTATAGTTGGTTTTGGTCAGGAACCAAATATTTCCCATCAAACCTTTTCATTGTGCGGTATACATTTGAATTGATCCACCACAACGCATAAAGATTGAAACTCAAATAACATTGGGAATATATGTTGGATGAAAATACTATTTATGATTACATACTTAGAGCAATTAACGAGAGATTTATTTATGGCTCGTTAAATCTTACTTTAAGTAAATTAACATTTTCAACATTAGGGGGAGATTAATGGCAGTTGAAAAAGGAATGGGTATGCAGGAATAATCATCGATCCTCAAACGAAATTGTGTGAACAAGAAGTTCAAAAGATAATTCGTTACCTAGATTAAAGAGTAAATCACCAGACATGTTAACTGACCTAAATACAATGACTAAGTAAGTCACGTAGTCAACTGCTAATGCTCCAATTAAGTTAATTGTCCTAGTAGGGCAAACCATATATTAATGAGTCTATTGCACGCCTGAAGCGTGGTAGACTAGTCGATTCCAAAAAAATAAAAATTTCTCGAAAAATTGGAGCAAGTAACGAAGAAGATGGTCAAGTCGAGGTTATAATAAAAAAAAAGGTTTCTTGAAGAGACATTAGACATGATGGTTTTGGAAGAACCTCAGGTACCTGAAAATAAAGAGCTCTTAGTAAATTATATCATGTTTAGAAGTGTATGGAATCGAAACAAAATCGACGTCGTTATACTTTTGTATATATAGCGCTTGAAAAGATGAAATGATGAGGATCAAGATTTAAAATCTGCATATGAATAAATACAAAGAAATGATTGGCCAAAATGGAACGACGCAAATGAGGCAAAGTTGAATTCTCTATTGAAATGGAAAGCTTACGGGCCAGTAGTCCATAAAAAATTTGTAAAATATATTTAATATAATTAGGTCTTTTATGTGGATCAACAATTGATGGCACCAGGATTTCGCAAAGAACTATGATTAATTATGAGGAGACGTATTCTCCAGTGGTGGATGCAATAGCTTTCCAGTATTTAATTAGTCTGGTAATATAAAGAGAGAATTGATATGCGTCTTATAAATGTTATGTATCATTTAGATACTAAAGTTTACATGCAAGTCCTTGAAGGATTTAAATTATGTAATTCATGTAAAATAAGTTCTCGAGAACAATATGATCGTTGTATACAGATTCATTTTTTAATACGATTGAACTCCTGATGAGTTTCTTAAAGCAATTGAGTTCTTAAAAGGTGAATCAAAACATCTTAACGATGTAATTCTTGTGCACCAATAAACATACATTGAAAACTTGTACCCAGTGATTGTGATATCTCAATAAATAGTGTACACGCATGGTACAAAATAGATTTTGGAGATAAAAGCAAGTGTTCATGACACTTTTACATGATACAGATATCTATGTGTTAAATGAGAAAATTTATATAGCAAAACTCCTAAAGAGTGAAAGCACATGCATGTATGGATAAGATGGAACGAATTCCCTCATGGATTGATAATGCTAGAAGCATTGATGTCAAAACCTCAAGAACATACTATATGAAGTTGACAAAATATGTGTGGACTAAAATAGTCGAGTCAAATATGATATAATTGACTCACCAGTGAGCTCGAAAACGAGAAATACATATGGTGAAGTTGGTCCATTTGTGTTCATTAAAAGAACGATATGAGGTTTACAAGTATTGCAATATATGTTGATGATGTCATTGAATCTCCAGAAGAGAAAAAAAAGAGCTCAAACATTTAAGCAAGAATTTGCAAGTGAAATACAATATTGCAAATTTATGGCTCGATACATAGGACATACGTTCATATTGTAATCCATCAATCATAATACATCTAGAAAATGTTGGACATTTTCATATGGACAAAACTTTTGGTGTAAGTACATTTAATGATGTTCAAATATTTGATGTAGATAAAAATGACTTTTATCATCTTCTATCAAAGAAGCAAAGATCATTGGTCATGAAGTACCATAATTCAATACAAATTGTATTAATATATCTTGCTAACGATACACGAACATATATCATTAAATTCATTGGCAAGATTTAACTCGTGTACGATGAGGAGATAGTAAAATGAGTAAAACATTTATTTTCTATACCCTTAAGGTAAGTGTAACACCCTGTAAAATCATGTCCAATAGTATAGTGACACGTGTTGTGTTTTTAAATATAGTATGTTAAAGACCAATAAGGACTAAAGGCGTCAACATGCTCAATCTGAGCCTCGAGTGACGATCCGATGTCAATATGCATAAATAACAGCCTCTGAGTGACTGATATGTCAACATGCTTAAATCATTAGCCTTTGAGTGACTGATAAGTCAACATGCTTGAAATATTGGCCTCAGAGTGACTGATATGTCAACATGCCTAGCCTCTGAGTGACATCGAAATCAACATGCTTATAATAAGCCTCTGAGTGATCCTTTGCGAAGTCCTAACTCTCATACGTGCCATTCGTTGGACGAGAGGGTTCAATTTCCTAAATATGTGAAAGTTGGATAATGGAGGGATTAAAAGTGTCAACATGTTAATTTATACC
Source organism: Scalesia atractyloides (assembly GCA_947069175.1). NCBI lineage: Eukaryota > Viridiplantae > Streptophyta > Magnoliopsida > Asterales > Asteraceae > Scalesia > Scalesia atractyloides. The sequence continues at coordinate 33,041,067 of CAMTDV010000027.1, read as the reverse complement.
TCTGAGTGACCTTTTAACGAACCGAGAGCTCGATAATATCCAGGCATAATCCTGGTATGCCAAGTATTGGCTACGGAGGGCTAAAAGTGCCAAAAAGGTGTTTAAAAAGGTGTTTAAAAAGGTTTTTAGAAGCTTTAATAAGTTAAGGGGTTAAAGTGTCAAACTTTGAAAGTGGCCTTGGGGCGGTCGCGGGCCGCGAGAGACCAGGCCTGAGTCTCTCGCGGGCACGAGAACAGGTCTGCTGCAGAAAGTTCTGTTTGGCAGCCAAGCAAAGCTCCAAAACCATTAATTCGAAACCATGGCTTCTCCAAACTACTATGCCACATTTTGGGACACTTGTAAGCTTCTTCTTACACCCCTAAACACATGGCTTCACCTCCTTTGAGCTCTCCAACTATAAATAGGTGTTCAAGTGCTTCATTCCAACTTGCACCTTTCTAAATCATAACTCTTCTCCCTCCTCTGGAAGTTCCTAGCTGAAAGGAGCATCCAAATTAGTTCCCTTGCATTGTAGGAACCTCTTGTAAGTGTTCATTGCTCTTGCATTTTCGTTTATAGGATTTTATAGCCAAAAGTCAAGCGTTTTCGTAAAACGCTTTGACTTTCGGTTAAGACCATTATGGTCCAGCCATTGTTCGAAATGAACATGGCTAAGTGATCATAATAAGGTAGGTGTTAGTTCCTATAAAGGGCACCTTCTGAAGATCACTTTTGCTAGACCAATTAACGGGTCAAAGTTATGAAAATAAAAAGTCAAACAGGTCATTTTTCAGAAAAATCACAAATTGATCTTATATATGTTATGAAACCTGTTTTGACACTTAAAAAAGTTGGTAATAATTATTAGAACATGTAAGAACATGTTCGGCTCGTCAATTTCAGTTCTAGGGTCGGTTCGCAACCGAAAGTCACGAAGTTTGACTTCTGCTTTGACTTTCGATTCTGACCCAATTTAGATTAGTTACTTACTGATCTAAAGTTGCATTATGATCATAATATAATATAGCATAACCCTCTCAGGTTATATTACATGATCATAATCAGAATCCAAGTTTATGTGCAGTTCCATAATTATGCCATCTCTGACCAAAATGCCCTTTTTACATAAATCAAGGTTTTAATGATAATAAACTTGAAAATGAGTTTCCGACTGATGTAATATTATAAGTAGGATTATTTGGGATGTTAAACCAAGTTATAAACTGAGTTTTCAAACAAGTCCTTAAGCTATGTCGATAAATGACATTTTAGCCCCTGTGGCTTATAAAATGATTTTAATCAAATCTTTTCAAGATAAATCAATTACCTACTGATATGTTATATTAAAATAACATATTTAAGACATTTTAATCTGACCCTAATGTCAGTTTTCATTAAAAATCGCATAAAACGTCATTTTATGACATAAGCGCCGTCTCGGCGCATAGTATGGTTTTAAACCATATTAATGGACCAAGACTTGTTACTTACTGATTTTAAAATTTATTTTAAACATATTTATAGTAGGTACATGTTATAAACTCAGAATCCCAAATAAATTATAAACTATGTGTAAAATGACCAAAATGCCCCTTCGGTACATAGTTTGGTCATAAAATATAATTTACACATATAATTGACATCCTACTAATATTATATCATAAATAAAGTATTTTTCTAGAATACTTATGACTATAACATTAAATTATATTCAAGTTCCTTTATCACGATATAAAATTACCAAAATGCCCTTATGAGGCATAATTTCGTTTTAAAACCTTAACGGGCATACAAGTTGATATCCTACTTATATCTTAACTTATTTAAAGTATAATGGCATATAGAACTTGTCCATGACTTATTAGGTTACCCGATATCGCTATTATGCGCACAGATATGTATATGTAACTATTTTATGGAATTTAACCGAAACGGGTTTAACCTCGTCATTTAAGTTTCAAAATCCAGATGTATATAGTTACCCATATTATACAAGTCAAGTACTTGTCGGGATTAAACTACATTCTATCCAATCATCATTTAATCGAGCGTTATACGTAATGATCATGTACACTATTCGGTTTATAAGACCGTTAGTATTTAATTGGCTAGTTTATGCCATAATCCAGATTAGAGCCTTCCAGGTAAATGCTATCTGCACTTGGTACTTTTGTATACGGCTGAGTTATTTAAAAATTAAAAGAAGAAGACTAGCTCAGGTAAATACTCTCGACTTATTTTCCCTATACGGGCTTGGGATATGGTAAATTATTACCGCTTGATCCAAAATGGGATCAATCGAATGCCCACTTGTGGCTAGTAAACTCGCATATTTCGTTTTAATCAATTTTGTTTGATAACTTAAACATCGGGGGTTAAATTACCTTGTCCTGGATATCCTGGGCTCAATACATTAGTTATTGGCCACGACCTTAGCATGGGGTGTAGGCATACACCTTTTGATGCTCATATGCAATATGCCCAAGACGTTGGGGATGACTCCTTCGTGAGTCCTGAGTGGTGTGTATTTAATCATGTCTCGGTTTCTGTACTGGGCCCTGTATGTATTGAAAAACATGTGAATCTGATACAAGGTTGCAAGGTCAACTTTCCCAAGTTAATAAAAGATTTTGTGCCGTTTTGCACTTAAAACCATTTTAAAGTTTTTAAAATGAGTCAGTTGGGTGTATTTACCTGCGTAAGCTGACGTAAGGTCCAAATGCTATACTGCAGGTACAATACGAAATAGGCCGGAAGCTGCTCGGTAGTGATAGAGGATCTTGCAAATCCTAAATCTGCCTAAAGTCTGTTTTGTATTCTTTCCATGTACATTTTATGATCCGCCTGTGGATCTTCTATTACAAGCTTGTATATTATTTTGTATTTTCGAACATTTAGTTTGTATAGTAATTTTACTCCAAGACTTCCGCTGTGCCGTGTTTAATTGACAATGATGTTATCAACTGACATATGGATTTCGGGTTGGAAATCCGGGTGTGACAGTACGAAAGGTATGGGTTCATATTTTACTAACCCATCAACAAGTTTGGTTAGTTTTGTAAATGTAGGGATTATAACAAAACACATTCATGGATCTTATGGTATCTACTTACAAGAGGAGGTAATTAAAGTTTTACATGAAGATCATACATCAAGTTCATTAATAGATTGCACATCAAGCAACAAATCACTCACTACAAAAGTTTTTCAACAACTTTCATAAAAGATTGGCACTTGTTACTTGAAATGATACATATTATATTGATGGGGAGACAATAGGCGTTGCACTCTTTTTCCCTAGCTGAGGTTTTGTCCCATTGGGTTTTCCTAGCAAGGTTTTTTATGAGGCAACATCATTAAGCGTATTAAAGAATAGTATTCCATCATGTGGATAGTCAAGGGGGAGTGTTATGAATGTATCCATTATGTAGTGACTTTCCACATGTATAACCCCTATCTATGAATGCATCCATTATGTAGTGACCTTCCACATGTATAACCTCTTTCTCTTATTTACTATTGTACTAATGTGAGTATCTATATATAATGGCATTTGTATACGATGTTAGATGAATGAATAAGAATTCTTCATGTTCTATTCTCTACATGATTTCATAGTCTAGCTTTCATGTTTATATACATATATATTAGTTGCTAATAGACCGTTGTTTCACAACACTTTATTGTTTTTTTAATTGTATTATATACTTAAAGTGGGTAAGAAGGGTAGACATGTAATTTGACGTATTCTCACTTCATGTCTAGATTTTTTAAAGTACATTCTCTCTTCAACAAGTAAAACTTTTATTACAAACCTCATATTTACATAATCGTAAAAATAATTTACATCATGACTTTTTATACGGAAAACATATATAAAATCAAATGTCCTCAATATTTTATCTTGATTCAGCATCTTCATCTAGAGAAATTGCCAATGTCGACATGCAACCTGAAAAAACCCTAATGTAAACCAACCAGAACTCTTGTGTAAACCTAAAAAACTCAATGTAATTCAACCATAACCTTATGTAAACCTAAAAAAACCCAAAGTATACCAACCAAAATCCTTTGTTTCTTAAAACTTCCACCACAAACAAACACACCCAAACGTGTATCATTTGATTTCATTCACTGTAACTGTTCACCTCCGACCCTACCCTGGGTGGGAGCCGTGAGCGGATACAAGTGGTACCGGTGTTTATTAAAATTATCACAGCGGAATTTTTATCAGGACCGGGTGTCAGAAAAAAAATCAGATTTTTCAAAACACCGTAGTTTTCATTTCATAAACTGTGGGATGAAACCCATATTTATATAAAGGCTTTTCACAGGGATAAACCCTTGATTTCGAAACACGTTTTATTCAGGTTTACATAGCCACTTATTTAAGCTTGAGTGCTTCATAGCACTTTTTTTCTCTTCACAGTACATCACCTGAAACACGTTTAAAACATTTGATCAATGAAAAATACTTGTGAGTTCATTCAATCTATAAAAGACACAGTATTGTAATCACAACATTAAGAGTTTTTATATTTGTTTACTTTCAGTTACCCACAATGCTTGTCACTCCGCCCATTTCAGTGATTGTGATCATATTACTATTGGCTAACCCTTTGTCCAATAGTAAATCCATCGAATAATGTATACAAAACTCCACATACCGTCTGTAATTTAATAATACAAAGACTTAATCACTATAAATACAAGTAGAAAACATTTAGGGTTTTGAAAGCATTTGAGAAAAAAGAGAATGACTCACTTTGTAGATTTAATTTTCAATAATAGCCTTCTGGTCTAAGTCGTGGGTTCCTAATTAAACACACAGGGCAACACGTATTATGTATTAACCCATTTCAACTTTAACGATAATCACGAGATCAAAACCCCAACGTAGATGACAAAGTATAGCCTTATTCAGGCAGCATTTAAACATCCATTGATTTGTTTATAGACCGATCGGACAGGGTATCGTACCAGTGATTGGGGTTAGTATGTTGACTACGGAGCAGAGTTTAGGGGTTTAGGGGCTTCAGGTATTCGAACAGCAAACAAGAGGGAAAGAGTTGTTGATTTTGAATCGAACAGGTGCATTTGAACTCCTCCCAGAGCTGCCTTTATTTAGACAATCTGGGATTCTCCCCTCGCGTGGCGCAACAGCTGCCTATTAGGGCTAGGTCAGCCTCGTTAACCACATAGGCTTGCCACATGTCGCGAAATGGTGCCACGTGGTCTAGTACTCTCCCGCGCGTTGCGAGAGAATTAAGGATTCTCTCGCATGGTGCTAGGGAGGTCCATTTTTTTTGTTTCGCGCTTGGTCTTGTCGTGCGTGTCCGGGTTTTGCTTATGGTATTTTGGGAGTTGTTACATCCTCCCCACCGTATTTAAAATCTCATCCTTGAGATTCACTGAAACAAGTATGGGTATTTCCGTTTCATCTCTAACTCTAATTCCCAAGTATATTCTGGTCCTCTTTTCGAATCCCATTTTACTTTGATCAGAATCAAACTTTAATGTTTGAGATTCTTAACCTTCCTATCTTCGATTTGGAGAGGTTTCTTAACAAATTTTTTTCACTTACCTCTAAATCTTTAAGAGGTACCATCAAAGATTCGTCAGCTAAACATTTCCTTAGATTACATACATGAAATACATCAAGTATACCAGTAATTTCTTCAGGTAATTGTAGCTGATAAGCTACTGGTCCAATTCGCTTGATAACCTTAAATGGTCCAACGTATCTTGGGCTTAACTTTCCTTTCTTACCAAATCGAACTACTCCTTTCTAAGGAGAAACTTTTAATAGTACTTTGTCTCCAACTTGAAATTCCAATGGTTTACGTCTGATGTTCTAAAAGTAGTTAATTAAAATTAACTAAAATTACCCTAATTCTAGACTCAAATTAAACTCTAGACCCATAGATTATACTAAACTACTAACCGGCAAGTGGACCGATCAATTATAGAATAGTTTAAGTAAGTCCCGATTATCGAACCCACGAGACTCTCTAATTACGATGACGACTCAATTAACACACTTATTTATATTTTTATTTTTTTTGGGGGGGGGGGGGTTCTAAATTCTAAATTGTTGATTAAACTAAAATTACTTAATTAAAACTATTTAAACTTTGAACTTGTTGAAAGTAGAATTTAATTCAAGAATAGTAAACCGGTTACCTAGGTTGGATTTTATATTATTACTTATTTGGTTTTGTAATTAATTAGGTTGAATGATTAGCCAGGATCTTAAAATATCAAACTCTAGGTTTACCGAATAGGACCACCGACCCTTCTCGAGAAGACGCCTATGATACCCTAAAAGTTACTTTGAGTTTACCGGTTTGAAAGACTCCCTCTCGGTTATCTTATAATTTAATAAAGTGTCTATTTTGGTTAAGTATTTCTCAATAATTAACCTAGACCAACAATAACTTTTAGCTTAGTTTAACCGACTCGATTATGACAAGTGAATTAAATCTGGAATTTTCTCAAAACCTAAACTTAACAATTCGCCTAATCATTCAGCTAACTAATTACTATTTCTCAATAATTAATTTAGGTATAATGATAAAAATAAATTTTATATTTTATTTAATTGCTTCCCCAGTTTATTGGCCAATTTACCGACTATTTCTCGAACTCGTAAAGACTTGAAAAACAACACAAACCTATTCTATGGAAGACATCCAACTAGATTTATGCAAAATAACTAAATAATCAAAAAACCAACTTAGATCATGCAAATACACTAAACTAAACAATTAAAGTTGTTGAATTTACTAAACATCATTCAACACATAACTAAATTAAAACAAAATCCAAACTTTCATAATATAAATAATCCAAACCTAGGTAACAAAGGAAATCTAGCCAAGTACCATGGTTTTAAAAACAATAAAAACAAGGTTCATGTAAGAAATTATCAAAAGATAAACAAAGGAACTAAAAGAGTTGAGATTTCGCAATATAACCTTGTTTGATTCCGTCTCCAAGTTCCTAGTCCGCCTTGATGATTCCAACAACCTAGATCTGTTCAGCTCCACAATTCCAAAATTTTTGTTTTCAAGTTCTGAGCTCATTCAAAAGTGTTGAAATCATAATATAACTCCAACTTATAACAACTATTTCCCTCATCTGATCAAATTTCAAAACTTTCTGGATAATTCGTCCTCTCGCCGGTTGCGAGAGGGGTCTATGTCTCAGTCGCGCCCGGGCCCCGCGACCGAGTGGCAACTCACCGGATAGACATCAACCTCTCGCTGGCCGCGAGAGGCATATAGTGTGGCGGTCGCGGGCCGCCAGAGGTGTATTTCTTCCATTTTTCGATTCGTTTCCTCTTTCGTGTTCCAACTATGCTCCGGCTTGGTTCCAATAATCCTTTTAGCTCATTTTTCCCATCCTTCTGACCGTTTTCACGAACCAAAACCTGCAAAGCGTATTTGGATCAAAAGTAGATATATTCTTTACAAACAGAAACGAAAACTAGTTAATATACACGATAGGTGCATGTATTATTCAATACATCAATGATCAGCATAACTCTTTTGACGATCACGTGCTGTCTTTAACCTTTCCTTGACTTGAATTATCTTATCTGTTGTTTCTTGTACAATTTCAGGACCTGATATTTGCTTTTCTCATATTTCTGCCCAACATACTAGAGTTCGGCACTTTCGTCCATAAAGTGCTTCAAATGGAGCAGCATTGATGCTTGTATGATAACTATTATTATAAGAGAATTCCATTAATGGCAATTGATCGTCCCAACTTCCGCCAAAATCTATTACACAAGCTCTTAACATGTCTTCTAGTGTTTGGATTGTCCTCTCACTTTGTCCATCAGTTTAAGGATGATAGGCTGTACTTAACTTTAGTCGTGTTCACATAGCTTTTTGGAAACTTGTCCAAAAATGAGAAGTGAAACGACTATCTCTATGAGACACAATGGATAACGGAATTCCATGTAATGAAACTATGTCGTCTACAGATAGCTTAGCTAATCTTTCCATACTAAAGGTTTCCTTCATTGGTAGGAAATGAGCTGACTTGGTTAATCGATCCACAATCACCCAGATTGTGTCGTTAGCTTTTTTTGTTTTGGGTAACTCGGTAACAAAGTCTATTGTTATCAATTCCCATTTCCATACTGGCATTTCTAATTGTTGAAGTAATCCTGAAGGTTTCTGATGTTCAGCTTTAACTTGTGAACAAGCTAAGCACTTAGAGACGTAACTAGCTATAACCTTTTACATTCCTATCCACAAAAAATTCTTCCTCAAGTCTTGATACATCTTGTCACTACCAGGATGCATCATATACTTAGACTTATGTGCTTCTTCTAAAATTTTATGTCGTAGTTTTCCTTTGATAGGTACCCAAATTCTTTTCTTATGAAATTTCTAAATTCTATTTGTTCCTTTTTTCTAATTCCTTCATCACCCCTTTTAATCTTTCAGCACCATCCTTGATTGTTGTTCCCTGGGTACTCTTCAATTGTTCTTTTAAATCTAGTTGCTGATTAATCTGAGAGCATGTACTCATCTCGGCTTCTCATGATACTTATGACTTAAAGCATCAACTACTATATTCGCTTAACCTTAATGATATTGGATATCACAATCGTAGTCACTTAGAATTTCCATCCATCGTCTTTACCTCGTTCAACTCTTTTTGCCCAAAAATATGTCTTAAGATTTTATGATCTGTAAAGATGATAAACTTACTATCATACAAGTAATGTCTCCAAATTTTGACGGCAAAAATTATCGCTCCTAGTTCTAAATCATGAGTTGTATAGTTTTCTTAGTGCTTCTTCAGATGCCTAGACGCGTAAGCAATCACCTTCTCATGTTGCATCAAAACAAATCTTAATCCTAATTTAGAAGTAGCACAAAAGACTACAAAATCCTCAGTTCCTTCTTGTAATGCAAGTATCGGTGCATTCGTTAATCTTTGCTTCAAGGCTGTAAAAGCTTCTTCCTGCTTGGGTCCCCATTCAAACTTAACCGACTTACACGTTAACTTAGTTAACGGAATGGCTATCCGTGAAAAATCTTGAATAAAGTGTCGATAGTATCCTGCTAGTCCTAGGAAACTTCTGACTTCCGTAGGTGACTTAGGGACTTTCCATTTGGTTCTTGCCTCGATCTTTGTAGGATCCACATGAATTCCTTCATGATTAATCAAATGCCCTAAAATATTTGTACTTCTTGCAACCATAATTCATACTTAGAGAACTTAGCATAAAGCTTCTCGTTTCTCAACAATGTTAAAAGCAAATGAAGATGTTTGGTATGATCTTCCTTACTCTTAGACTAAATAAGTATATCGTCTATGAAGACAATTACAAATTTATCCAGATATGGTTTACATATCCTATTCATCATGTCCATAAATGCTGCTGGAGCATTTGTTAGACCAAATGGCATGACTGTAAACTCGTAATGATCATACCTAGTTATGAAAGCAGTTTTAGGAATATCCTCTTCCTGTACTTTCAATTGATGGTATCCTAAGCGTAAATCGATTTTGCAAAAATTCCGAGCTTCTTGGAGTTGATCAAATAGATCATCAAATTTTTGGTAATGGATATCGATTCTTGATTGTGTATTTAACTCCCTATAATTGATACACATACGCATCGAACCATCCTTCTTCTTGACAAACAACACAGGTGCTCCCTATGGGGTGGGCTTGGTTGTATGAAACCTTTCTCTAGCAATTCATCTAATTGCTTCTTTCATTTCAACATCTCCGTCGGTGCTATTTGATAAGGTGCTTTAGCAATTGGTGCAGTTCCAGGTATCAAATGAATTCTGAACTCTACTTCTCGGTCAGGTGGCAGTCCAGGTAGATCTTCTGGGAAAACGTCAGGGGTATTCCGATACTGCCGGAATTTCTTTCAGTTCCTTGCCTTTAGTGATAATGATTACAAAGATCATATACACCTGTCTTGCTTTTGTGCATAACTTGCAGTTTCATCACAGAGATGAATTTGATAGACTTGGTTGGCTTGTCTCCTCGAATCATGACCATTTCTCCTGTTGGCATACGAATCTCAACATATTTTGATCACATAAGATTCGAGCATGATTGGCCACTAATCAATCCATTCCTAATACTACATTGAATCTAGCTAAATTCATTGGTAGCAGGTTTGCCGTGAAATTATGTCTTAATAATTCTATCTTCCCTCCTTGAAGTACTTCGCGTATGTTGGTGGAGTTTCCTTCTACCGTTTCTACCGTACAAGCTTGACTAAGCTCAGTTAACGGTTGATTAAGTGCTTAACAGAATGCAGTATTTATAAAACTTTGATTTGCACCATAGTCAAATAATACTGTAGCATAGACGTCATGGACAAGAAATGTACCAGCGATCACATCGAGAATATCGCTGCCTCCTGCGCAGTAAGTACGAATGCTTGTGCGTTCATCTTAACTCCATCTGCTGCTTTTGCCTTGTTATCAGGTGCTTTTGCTAACTTTGGTCAATTTGGTCGGATGTGACAAGTTTCTCCACAGTTAAACAAAAGCTTGATTTTCTTCTACAATGCTCTGCTTTATGTCTAGGTGCTTTGCAAAAGTTGCAGTACTAAACACCCCTCCCAAAATGCTTTTTTTTTTTTGCAAATCCTACAGAAAGGCAGTGAAGATGACTGACCTACTCTTCTCCTCCTGTAGGTATTACCAGAACGAAATTCTTTGGTAATCTTCTGAGCTAATTCTTTCTTATTGTTTTCTTCTCTTGTGTGGTTTAATCCGTCAGTCAAAGTGTTGTCCAGCTCGATTGTTTCTTCAATAGTCTGAGGTCTAGCTGCTTTGACTATATCACGGATTTCACTAATTAATCCCCAAATATAACGAGATTTTAGTACAGGTTCTGGCGAAGCCAGGTTGGTACCATTCTTGCATATTCAGAGAATTTTGTCGTATACTCACGTCAACCATTCTATGATTTAAGAACTTATCAGCCATTTGTTCTTTCTCATGAGGATGACAGAATTTCCTTTCTGTCATTTCCTTAAATGCCTTCCAGTTCATGGCATAGGCCATGTCACTTCCTTTTTCCTGAAGAATCGTATTCCACCATTCTAATGCCTCATCTCTAAAGAGATTAGAAGCATACATTATCTTATCTTCTTCAACACATTTACTGATCTTAAGAACAACTTCTGTATTTTCCAACCATCACAGAGCAGCCATAGTTCCTTCACTGCCTGCGAATTCAGTTGGCTTACAAGCTAGAAAATCTTTATAAGTACATCTGGAAGTTATTGCCTTCATTTTCTTAGGAAATGGAGCTTTGATAATAAGACCGTTATCTCCATTGACACTGTGGCTAAAATCATTGCTACGGTTACATTTGCTACTCACAACTTTATTGTTTTCTATAGACACAGGGTTTCTAACAGCTTCGATAATTAAGAGTATTGCGTCAGCTATTCCCAGAGCTACTATATTCTCTATGGCACTTTTATCCAAAGAGTTTTCATGATTGTTCTGGACCGATTGATTAACTTCATTTGACATCTGTATTATAAACACATTTCAAATATTAATATCACAGAATAAAATAATCAAAATATCATGAACATAGTTAGTCAGAGCATATTATCAAAATCGTCAATCATTTCGACTTTTACTCTTTTTATAGATTATGCTTCATATATCTTACATACACTACCACACACACACACACACACATATATATATATATATATATTAGTTTTTTTTCCTGTACACAAAAACACAGAAAATACATTATACATACATACATACATACATACATACATACATACATACATACATACATACATACATACACACACACATATATATACATATATATATATATATGTATATAAGGTTAATTCCGGCTTCATAAGTGATGTTCCCTCTCGTCGTATTTCCAGACGAGATTCTTCCCCACAGTGCGGATCTAGTTGCCAGTGTCCATTAGCTCCTCTCCATAGTGGCGGAGTTCTGCCACATTTTCGAGGTTCATTAGGGGATATGCTAGGGGTGCATGTTGGTAGTTTGTGTACAATTGAAAAGGATCAGTCATTAGGTCTAGGAAAGCCCAGTCGTTGGTCCACCACTCTTCAACTAGGTTTTGAAGTGGTTGTTGTGGCATGTTTGGTCCAAAGTTCATAGATTCTGGGTTACTGGGCATTGGTGGCATATTAAGGTCAATGTCATTGGTTATTGTCCTGAACATTGAACAGTTGGCCAGGTGTTGATCTAATTCTTCCCATGTGAGTGGCATGGGTGCTGGGTTTAAGTTTCTCCTTTAATTGGGTTCCCGGCTGGTTTTCCAGTTCGTTTGGTTGTTGTTACCTGTTGGGTTTTTTCTTCTTCCTTTTGTCCATTTTTACTTTCCAATCTAATTTTCTCTTTTTAGGGGGTGCTCTATCTAATGGCTGAGCCTAAAATATCATTAGTTCATTTTTATCTGCTTCGTATCCGATCTGTGTACTGGCCTAATCTTCATCCATATCTGAATTATTAACATATATGCGTTTGAAAGCTTCGACCAAAACTCTATCGCTCATACTGTTAGTAAAAAAACAATAAAAACAACGAACTCCGGAATCGTATATATAATATTTCGTTAGCTTCACAGTGATCACATAAGTTATTTCATTTATTTAGTGACTACTAATTTTTAAGTATTTTCACAATAATTAATTAGCTTAAACTAGTGGCTCTGATACCACCTTCTGTCACAACCACCGACCCCACTCTGTGCGGGAGCCGTAAGCAGATACAAGTGGTACCGGTGTTTATTAAAATTATCGCAGCGGAATTTTTATCAGGACCAAGTGTCAGAAAAAATATCAGAGCTTTCAAAACACCATATTTTTCGTTTCATAAACTGTGGGATGGAACCCATATTTACATAAAGGCTTTTCACAGGAAAAACCCTTGATTACAAAACAAGTTTTATTTAGGTTTACATAGCCACTTATTTAAGCTTGAGTGCTTCATAGCACTTTTCTTCTCTTCACAGTAACTCACCTTACACGCGTTTAAAAACATTTGACCAGCAAAAAATACTGGTGAGTTTACTCAATTTATAAAAGACACAGTACTGTAATCACAACGTTAAGAGTTTTTATATTTGTTTATATCTTTCAATTACACACAGGACTTGTCACTTACCCATTATTGGCTAACCATTTGTCTAATAGTAAAGTTTATCAAGTAATGTATACCAAATCCCACATACCGGCTGTAGTTTAATAATACAAAGACTTAATCACTGTAAATACAGCTAGAAAAATTGGGTTTTGAAAGCATTTGAGAAAAAGAGAACGACTCACTTTGTAGATTTAGGTTTTCAGTAATAGCCTTCTGGTCTAAGTCTTGGGTTCCTAATTAAACACACAATACAACACGTGTTAGTGTATTAACCCATTTCAACTTTAACGATAATCATGAGATCAAAACCTCAACGTAGATGACAAATTATAGCCTTATTCAGGCAGCATTTAAACATCCGTTGATTTGTTTATAGATCGATTAGACAGGGTATCATACTAGTGATTGGGGTTAGTACGCTGACTACGAAGCAGAGTTCAGGGGTTTAGGGGCTTCAAGTATTCGAACAACAGAACGAGAGGGAAAGAGTTGTCGATTTTGAATCGAACAGGTGCATTTGAACTCCTCCTAGAGCTGCCTTTTATAAACCAGTTTAGAATTCTCCTGCGTGTCCCGAGAGAATCAGAGGTCTCCCCCGCGTGGTGCGACAACTGCCTATTAGGGCTAGGTCAGCCTCGCCAACCACATAGGCTTGCCACGTGGTCTGATACTCTCCCGCGCGTCACGAGAGAATCAAGGATTCTCTCGCATGGCGAGAGGGAGGTCCATTTTTTTCGCTCCGCGCTGGGTCTTGTCGTGCGTATCCGGGTTTCGCTTATGGTATTTTGGGAGTTTTTATAGTACCCGAACCCCCAAATATGATAACTAGATTTCTAGATTTCTTTAACTATATTTATTTAAACAAGGAAAATTCCTTTAGAAACTAGGTAAGAGCTAGGAAAAAAAGACACAAACATCAAAATACATACACAACATGAAAGACTACACAAGCTTGCTTATGTTGAAATGACACAATTCTAACCACTTGATGTAACAAAATTTAGATCTACTTTTTAACCATAAGAAAACTCGGAGCTTTTATTTTATCATAACGGTAATTAGATTGTTACTTTTTTTTTGGGGAATTGATAATCATATATCCCTCTTCTCTATCTTTCTATATATATAAATAGATATATATAGAGAGATAAAGTAAAAAAAGATATGTGAATCAAATTTAGTGACGTGAGAATAATGAAATTCTTTTAAAACATAAAATCATTTGTGTTGGAACTCATGAATCATGATGGCATATATGGTAATTCTAACCTTTTTTTAATGGATTTGCATTTTATGGGTTTCAACTAAAAATTGTTTGTTTCTGACAATATATATACCATTTCATTCTCTTTTTATAACTACTTGCAGAGACCATTTTCTCCACATCTTAAAACCCTAACCCTAACAACACCCCCTTTCACCAACAATCAGGTACACAATTCCCCTCAATTCATCTCTATTTCCTCAATCAAATCCTCTAATTCAACAATCAAACACATCTTCAATCAATTGCAATCATTTTATCGCTTAAATTTGTTAATTTTCATTGAATTTTGTTGAATCCTGCTCGTAATCCTCTGTTTTTGGCAGTTATTTCGATCGATTGATGTTAGCTTTAATGTATGGAGCTGTAGACATTGAGATTGATTCTGAATTGTATTAAGATTGAGATTAGGTTTTTTGTAATCTGTTTGATTGTATGAATTTGAATCTGAATTGTGTGAATCTGGATATTGTTGTGTGCATATTTAACAATTGGATTGGATCATTAGGTTTTGATAGAAATGAGATTTAGTTGCTTGTTATGTTGTTATTGCTTATGTTGTATGCAAGTGTTACTCATTTGGATGTAGTTTTGCCTCCGCGAAGCGGTTACTTGCGCGTTTGAAAAAGAAGAAAAGTGATTATTTCGTGGAGTCTCGTTGAATTCGGCTCGTAATTCTCTAATTTATTTTCAGTTGTGTGATTGATTGATATAAGGTTTAATGTATTGAGTTGTAGAGATTGAAATTGGATTAGGATTATGATTATGATTGAGATTAGGGGTTGTTTATATGAAACTGAATCTGAATTGTGTGAATCTGGCTATTGTTGTGTACAAATTGAACGAAAGGATTGGATCGTTAGGTTCTGAAGGTTTTGATAAAAATGAGATTTAGTTGCTTGTTACATTGTTATTGATTATTTGATTATATGTTATAGCGTTTGATTTTGTGTGCAGAGATATTTGTGTACAAATTGTATGAAGTTTGTATTACTTTGACGTTCAACGAATAATGGAAGGAAACGTATGCGGTGTTAATCATTTGGATTCAGATGTACTTTTGCCTCCACGAAAGCGGTTACTTGCGTGTTTGAAAAGGCAGAATAATGACATGAACGGGAATGTAAATTCAAATCCAAGTTCTAACTCAGAGTCACCGTCTGAATGTAACATGTTGGATCAGATAGATATGCGTATTAGTCTATTATTAAAAGCTCATTTGAGTAGTGATAATCCTTCAGAAGAAGAGATCGTATCAGCTTCTAGAACAGCGGCTGAATTGACGGCCAAAGTTGCTATAGCCACAAGGGCTGCGGCTCAAGAGAAGGCGGTAATAGCGGCCAGAGCTATGGCTGCTGCCAAGAAAGCGTTAGAATTAGTAGCGAGTTTTGATGATGATGATGGTCATGAAATACCATCATTTGGAGAACACATGAAGAAGAGTAAAGCGAAAAAGCAAGTTGACGTTCAGATGTTGTATGACAATGGGAAACCGGGGTTTGAGAACGGTAAGACAAATGATGAGGAATTAGCGCGTAAATTGCATCACGCGATAAATAGCTCCCCTAGAATTTCAAAGGGCGGTGTGTCTTCTGATGTAAAGAATCATAAGCATAAAAAGCTTAAAACTTCAGAAAATGGTAGAATTAGTAATGGAAGTATAGTTGGTAAGGAAAAGCAAGTAGAAAGCATAACTAAGTCAAACGTGGGAAACGGGTCAAACTTGGGAAATAATTCAAACATGGGAAACGGGTCAAATGTGGGTAACGGGTTAAACATAGGAAGCGGGTCAAAGGTGAAATCGGGTGATGATGATGTCACTACTTTA
The DNA here is from genome assembly GCA_947069175.1 of Scalesia atractyloides. Classification (NCBI taxonomy): domain Eukaryota; kingdom Viridiplantae; phylum Streptophyta; class Magnoliopsida; order Asterales; family Asteraceae; genus Scalesia; species Scalesia atractyloides. Next base: position 33,024,848 of record CAMTDV010000027.1, on the reverse strand, counting down.
GGTAGAAAGAGAGGAAGAATGAAACAGAAGAAACTACCGTTAAGCATCTGTAATGATAGGGATCAAGCAACTCCTAAAGAAGATGTTACTTCTAGGAGCGCGTTATCTGTGGGACCCTTGGCGAGTGAGAGGGGCCCATTGTGGAAGTGCCAAGCATTTAAGGCACCCGCTTGTGTCAAACAGAATAAAGTTATGCAGTTGTGATTATCATATCTTTACCATAACATGATCAGTTTGGACAGCAGAGTGGATCAGGTAAAATTCTCTATTAATGTTTGATATTTATGTTTGACGATAACATTTTAATTACATACATAAAATGAATATTTAGTGCATCTTTTGATAGGCAATTTTGTTGTATCTGATAACAGTGATTATTTGATGTCGGATAAGCAGGGTCAATGCAAACGTGTAGAGAATTGTGGCTGTGAGATCATAGTGGCTCATCGGTTGTTAGTACAAAAGCTTCAAATTGTTTGGTAATCTTTTTCTTAATAATATTTTGTTGTTGGTTGTTTTGACATGGGTTTGTATTATATTGTTCGTCTTAAAAAAATAAGTCAGTGTTTTATTTTAAAATATTAATATTGTCCAAATAGTGAAATTGACTATACAATTCATGGTTATACATGTGTGTAATACGATATCAATCAGTCAACATATAATATTAATAATGTATAGATTATTATTTTTTTAAAGATAAGGATAAAGATTAGTGAAATCCATATATTAATTTTAATAATAATAAGAATGAAATATCAGTATAATTTTAAGGTTGAATGAAAGAATGTCATGTAACATTAATTGGAATCCTTTATTAGATTAAATTATATATGGGGCTTATACGTGTGATAATCAAATAGATGTTAGAGTAGGTTTTGAGGAAAAAATAAGAGTTGATCATCAACATTTTTTAGACAAGTAATTGTGATTATTGAATGGTTTTGTAATGTGAATTTGATTATGAAAGATTATAATTGAGTTTTGAAACTTCCAGAATGATTCAAGCAAACAAAAGAATTTGGTTTCATTGAAACAAAAATGATTGAGATTTTTTTAATCATCTTCAACATGAGCAAAACTAACACAAAAGCAAATTTGATCAGGACCAAACGGAACAATAGCATGTTTATAAAATATAACTAATTACAAATGTAAAGCCCAACAATGTTGCTTCTGTCCCATTTGATCGGAAGAGATAAGTACAAACTAAATTAAAAAAAATGCAACCTGAAAATAAGAGATAGAATAATAAATAAGAGATAAGTATAAACTAAATAAAAAAAATTCCACTTTGATAAATAATAATATTCGATATTTTCAGGTCAAGACTTTGGGCGGAAAAAGGCAATCTAAAGGGCTCTATAAATTAGATACGTGTCTCTAATTGATTTCTTTTATCATAAGTATAGATTTTGCAATTGTTTCAGTTAACTTTAAAATAACTGTATTAGTTTCTTGATAAATTATATATGTTTAACACATTTATCTTTGTTTATTAAATCTTCATCACTTGTTTTGACTTTCACTAATATCTATAGATCAATTGATGCTCTCATTTTGATCACATATTCATTATTTCTTACATATAATGTGTAACATATTTTTATTGTTTAACGTTAATATTTTTCAAATTTGTTAGTACACTAGGCTAGAAACCCATCTACTACATACTTACACGGATCAAATAAACGAAATAACAAATAATTATTAATGAAGATTTGAATATTATAAAACAATATTTTGAGATGAGGTTTATTTATAAAAATAAAAGATATGATGGAACAGTATTAGTTATTTGTTAGATATAAATTTCCTTGTTTTACTTATATGTAGAGTAACATTAAATAACATTAAACGAGTTATTTTTCTCTGTTCGATGATTTTTACGTTTGATGTAAAGAAGTAAAGTTTAGGTTTATCTTTCGAAAACTTAAAACTATGATTTAACTTATGTATGATGTAAAGAAGTAAAATATAGGTTTATCTTTTGTAAACTTAAAACTATGATTCTTAACTAAATCTTTTACAAGTAGTAAATCTCTTAAATTGCTTTTAATATTGATCCATCTGGATCATAAATATTGTTAGTGCTTTGTATTTTGATATTTTACCTAAAATTAGGCATTCTTATCTTTAAACGGTAAACGAATACTTCAAATGGGCTACTGGCGACATTTACCTCTAAACCGGGGAAAACCCTCACCTAGGCCGAAACCCGAGAACACTCGCCCAAAGGCATGACAGTGCGGCGAGGTAAAACCCGCTCAGTTCAAGAATCGAACTAGCGATCTCCTCCTACTCGCCTAGTCTCCCATCATCACCAGGTGCCGTAGAAAATATTGGGGAGAGCAGGAATCAAACATGGGTCCTTAGAACACCAAGTCTCTTCCTTACCACTCCACCACCACCTATTGGCAAAAAATTAAGCATTGTAATAGTAGAAAATTATATAATATCAGTAGGTAAACGGGTAATAAGTTACGCCGCAACCCCCGTTTGAATTGCAAAGCTGATCCTACTGAAAACAAAGCTCTGGTTTTTCGGCGTTGAGAAATTGTGGTGCATGACTCGCTGCACTCTCTTGGGAAACCAACAGCTTCAAGGACAAGGATCCAAAGGTATCAAAAGCAAATGGAATGAAGGCATGTTGATTCTCAGCACAAACTTGCTCATGCTTAGCAACTTTCCTTAATTCTTCATTCAACACGGCCTGGCCAGCCACAGACCGGTTGTATCTAAGCTCAACCCGAGGGGACACTCCGATAAGGTCCACACAAGAGTGTTTTCCACCTGCCCAACCGAACACAACAACATCCGTTGGGCGAAGACTAAAGAGTAAAGCTCCCTTCATGCAGGTCTGTTAGGAAATCCGCAGATGCCTTTTTTGTGGAGATTCCTACCCGCATAAGAACATCTCATAGGACATCCCTGACCAAATTATGTCCGCACTTAAATCCTGGAAGCTCCTTGCAATGAACCACATGCTTCCCAATGTTGTCCAAGGAGACCTTATGACGAACTAGGCAAGGCTCATCAACTAGAAATAAATGGATCATTAACCTGTATTTAAGGATGGCTCGATATTCGATCGCTAACATGTGTTGGCCTAGCCCTTCAATGGGGATAAGAGTCAAAATCTTGAGCATGAGGGCCTTGTAAACAATACAACATTGCTTTCTAGCGCGGGGAAAGGTCAAACTTCTCTCCCAAACACTGGACGATTTTACTATATAGAGTATTTTGAGCCTTGGGGTGTCCTTATTAGCGAACCCGTTAAGATCAAGACTGGGTAGGGACTTATGCAAGCTACCCAACGCACACCCATAATCAGTGTCATCTCATCATACCACTGTCCCGTAAAATGTGATCCTGTAAACTCCAAGATTGTGTCCTCCATGCCATGAAAACATATGTTGATACATCTCCTGCCGAATATAGGACTAAACCCCCGAAACGCATCGGCAAGGATGCTAGCCTCCATTAAAAATCCCCAAAAAAACGAACCCCCACAAACCACAATGTCCTCAATCGCATCCCGGAGGCCCTTGTCGAAAATAGAAACAACTTCTCCAACAAACATGGGTTGGCAAGTTCGTAGGCCAAACAACAACAAACATGGGCTTGATTCGGGTTGATTTTAGGGAAGATTGTTTAGGTCATTTAACGAGTTTATGACGACTTTCATCTTGAACGAAAGTTCAAATCGCTCCTGCGACTTTACAAAGTCATAGTCCAGCGAGTTTACAACTCACAGCTCTAGCGAACTTAGCTAAAAAATATATATAACTGCCCATGTGACCCCCTGTACAACCTTTAAACGCGACTCTCTTTTTCCCGCCCATGCCTTGACGTTTGTTCCTGGTACAGGGGGTGAACAACTGGTGGTTGCTCCCCTCTATCTCGTTGTCTAGGTGTTCTTTGTTTTCAAACTCAGCTCGAGTTTGTTTATCGTTTTTCCTTACTTTTTTTTGTCCTTGGTGGGGATTATAACCGGGTTCTAGGTTGTTTGTGGAGACATTTCCGGTTCTAGTTCCTCTAGAGGGGTTTGGTCGTGCCCATTTAGGAGTTTCCATTGGTGCCTAGATGGTAGGGCTGGATCCAAGAGGTTTTCAATGTTGTTGCCGTATATTAAGGGGAGCCACTGGTGTTTCGATTATAACATCCGTCAAAATGGGCTCCCAAAGTACGACCCATTTTGAAATATGGATCTAAACCTTTGAAACCTCATAATTTTTTCGCGGAATAACTAACCGTTGAAGGATTTATTCTTTAATTTAATCTATTTATCGATTTAACTATTTATTTAAGTTCGCGTTTAATTTATTTAATTAATATCTCAACTAAGATTTATTAATGGCATAATATAACTCGGTTAGTTTTGTTGAGTTTTAAAGAAAAGTTTTTTAGATACATAAGTTGATAGCCGAGTTGAATTCTTATTTTAAGTTGAGGGACCATTTGGGATTTTAGTTGGATTTCTAGGAGTCTTTTTAATAAAACAAAGAAAAAAATTAACAAAAAAAATAAGAGTCTGTAGACCGTCAGAGTTGAGCCCAGGTCTACCCGGTTAACAACTAAGGTTAAATAATATCCATAATTAAATATGTTAACATATAGCCCAGTTGGTCGAAATGTGTACATTTGAACAAGTGGATATGAGTTCGAGTCTGTTTAGTTTTAGGTATATATTTTTTTTAAAATTCCATTTTTTAATTAATAAAACCCTAAAACCCATTCTTCATTTTCTTTAACAATTTTTACCTTCAACAGTTTTTTTTAAATTTCAGTTTTCTTAATAGTTTTACTTTTCTTAGAATCTCATTTTAACAGTTTTATTTTTAAATTCATTTTCTTTATAATTTAACGTTAAAATCTAATAATCACATTAATACTTAATAAATCATTATAATTCTTTTAAAACTTTAAAGGTTAATAATGCAATAAATTATATTATCAAATTAATTAATTTGTAAACCTTAAATATTAGAAATTTTATTTAACGAGTTCGTTATGTGATATTTGAATATCTAGGATAATCGTTTTGTTCATTTGGAATTCTTTTCTCAACTTTTACTCGTACGTTATTTTCACAAGGAATCGCAAACGCAACCACTGTGAGTGAATCTTACAACTCCCCTTTTATTGCGAGTTTTTGGGGTGTATCATGTGTCGCATATTTTTGTCGCATTTTACAAGTTTAAATACGTGCAATTACCATTATGTGAAATATCTATGTTATGTGTTGTTTGGTTGTTTATCATTTGGTGCATTTTCATTCATTTTGGATATCACATCATCATAGGCTCGTCTGTTTCCCATTACCTATGAGCGGAACCTGAAGTTGCCAACCATACGAGGTCAGCTCCGTTTGATTGAGTTTAGACCTTGCAGCACACCATAATAACGTGCAACATACATTCATTCATTGGTACACCATAATACCGTGTAACATGCATACATTTATTGAATCATTTTAGTTGGCTTGCTTATTGTTTGAGGTTGTGTTATGAGTAGGTCTGTTCATTTTTATCCAAAACCCAAAACCTGACCCGAATTCAAAGCCACCCGAACCCGAATTAGCGAATATCCGAATAACCCGAACCCGAGAAACCCGAACCCGACCAACCCGAACTTTAAATGGTTTGGTTATCGGGTCACTTTTTCCCACCAAAAACCCGAACAACCCGACCCGAAAAACCCGAAACACGAAACCCGAATAAAAACCCGAACATTTATTGTTTTTTTCTTATAGAAGTGTTTTGGTTTGAGGTCTTTAACATATGTAACATTAAGTTTTTGGACTTTTTTCTTAGGAATGCTGTACTACTATGAACCTTAGACCAACAATACTCACTGTTTTATTAGTCGTTTTAGAGCACGAGTAGAAAAACTCCATACTAACTAGCCGTTGATAGTATTCAGGTATATTCTTGTTTAATCTTATGTCTAGTTAATTATATATCTATTATTATTATTATTATTATTATTAGTGGTAGTAGCGTTGATATTATTATTATTTTTAGTTATTAGGGTAATTGTTAGGGACGGGTATTGGGTAGCCTAGCATTAGTTAGGCATGTACTGATCAACCATGCTTAAACAAGGTAGCGTTAACCAATATCCAACCATGATAATAACTAGTTAGATGTACTGTTAACTAAGTTAGGATTATGTAACAGGACCTTGATATAGTACCTGATCATACTAGCAATTGTATCAACTGTTACGCTACTAGCAAGAGGTGAGGTTTATGAATGTTTTCCAAACGTGAACATGCTTGTCCTAAACTTTAATAATATGGCATGACTATTGTACGCATGTATATAACCTGAGCATGAATACGCATAATATTTGTGGTCCCTTATACGTGCCGCTACAGCGGGATTTGTTGTACTACACCCATGGTGTAGTGGGCATTAACTGTATGGTTATGTAAGTTATGTGGTGACGTTGGGTTATGATAACATGGGCGGGTACAAGTCATGATTAAATAATGTGATTTATAACTCGTGTATATTCATGAACTCACCAGTAATAGCTGACGTCTTTTAAGCATGTGTCACAGGTAATGATGGTTAGTTTCTGCAAGCTGTTATTCCCGAACTTGTATGGCCGGTGGAATATTGTATCCCAAAACAATGTGATATGGTGGAAGTGTTGTTAAATTAGACTAGACTTAGTTAGATTAGATGTTGTAATTTAGTTTCTAACACTTTTACAATAAGTTTATTATCAATAAGATAAGCACTTTTAATATCAACTGTGTTATGAAGCATCCTTATCGGGTGGGGTGTCATATATTCGAGACAATCTTGACAATGATCAGATCGTTGAACTTTATGGTAAGTTACAAATTTCGATTTCGTAACCCTAGTTTAGTTTTTGTGAAATTTTGGTGTGTTGATGATGATCAACAATTTATTAATGCCAATGGTGATTGAAATTTTGCAAATGGTTTTCCTAATTTCTTTAGCATTTGCTTTCATCATGTTGGTAGGATAACATGTACTGAATGAACATATGTAGGAGGGAAGATTAGTTACATGGACATAATAGATAAAGATAAGTTTTCTATTCATGAAGTTGATCTTATGCTGGATAAGTTAGGCTATAATAGCACAAAAAGCCAATGTATTACCAGTTTTTAAATCCTGAAAAAAACCTAGATGATGGTCTTGAACACCTAAGCGGTGATCAAGACTTTCTGAACTTGGCTAAGTGTAACATTCGTCGAAAAACGGGTTTCAAAACCCGCTTCGTTTATTAATCAAATATTCAGTTATATGTTTCGTTGAGTATTTATTGTTCAGTTTTGTCACACCCCGACCCGCAGCGGAATAAGAGTCGGGGCATAATTGGGTTATCACCAAAGCTCATGAGGTTTACTAACATGTTTCATATTTATTAAATCCAGATTACATTTCAATGTTCCAAGTCAAATTCATACAATACAAGGAAAGGAAAAATTAACTAAAATAAATCCATAATCTAAACTGGTTTATTCTTCTAAGCCGCCCTATATGTTTCTTGCTTCAACTTGATCACCTGTATCATGTGTAAAACTGGGAAATTTTGGGTCAACAAAAGTTGGCGAGTGAACCTTGTTAAAAACATTTGTTAATGATTTATTATTGATATTTAATTTAGGAAAATTGTGCAATAATCATATATGAGCAAATGTATGTAGGCATAACAATCACAAACCACCTTGCTTAAGCATGAAATAAGAATGACAATGTATAGGTTGGCAACGTCCCGTTCACGCTCATAGGTAATGGGGAACGGACGGCCTATGCAAATGTATGTGAGATCAAGGCTCAATCAAACGGAGCCGATCTTATGTTGGCAACGCCTGGTTCACGCTCATAGGTAATGGGGAACAGCTCACGCTCATAGGTAATGGGGAGCGGCGGCCTATGAAATGTATGTACTGAAATGATAAAATTAATCTAAACTTCAACCACACAACAATGGATACACATTGAATACACATTTGATCATGAACATGATGTATGCACAAATATTTAGTTGTAATAAATAAATAACGACACATGATACACCCCAAAATGTGATTAAAAAGGGGAATTGGTAGAGATTCACTCACATTGGGTGCGTTTGTTTGAAGATGTTGAATGCGCACGAGTTTAGGGGATTGATCGACGAGAGATAACTAACCAAATAAATAACGAAAAGGTACGGTAAGTATGTGGATTTTATTAACTATTTTAATAAGATTTTTGGGTATAATATTGTGAGTTTAAGGCTACTTTCTAACTTTGAAAACGTTATTTTTAAGTATTTTTAATTGATTTTTAAATTAAATAAATAATTAAAATAAATAAAAAAAAATGTTGACTTTGACCGAGACCGTTGACCGGTTCGGTCGGTTATATTGTTGCACTGAGCGAGGTTCGAACCGGTGACCTCCCGTACGCGTGCACGTAGCTCCACCAACTGAGCTACGTGTCTAACCCGAAATAATTCTGTTTTTAATTATACTTATATACTATTTAATTTAATCCGAAAATTATTTATTTAAAAAGATTTTAAACGTATCGGACCGGTGCTGACCACAGGTCTCGAACCCGGGACCTGTGGGTTAGCGTACACACAGTCCACCGTTGGACTGTGTGTCTCACTTGGTTATTAACTCGGTTTTTATTATACTTAACATGGACTGTGAGTCAACCCGGTTCAGTTAAAAAGGCAAATTTTTATTTCGAGCGAGTAAAGCTGGGACAGGATTCGAACTCGCGTCGCAGGTGTTATGTGTGCACACAGTCCACCGCTGGACTGTGTGTCTAACCCGTTTATAAAACCGATTTTAATTAATCTTATGATACAACCGACTTCGTCTTCTTCGTTAGATTTTACCCAGAAAAATAAGGCCCGACTGTTTGGTCTGGTTTATGCCTTATCTGGTTTTTAAACTTTATAAGTAACTTAAAGGTAACGAATGGAAAGGGTTTGGGGGAAAAAGATATACCGATCAGCGTTGTTCACAGAATTCCGGCAGAGTCCGTCGGTTCTGAAAGTGTACTCCGGCTGTCGACATCAATTAACAAAATCTGTTCGATTATTACGAAGTTGAGATACTTAATTAAAGTTTAATAGGAGTTGGAAAGATCATACCAGCTCTCAGTGGGATTTCGGAAGTTTCAGAAAATTTCCGGCGAAGGTGGGGATTTCGACGAGCGTTGACTGGGAATGCTTCTGATGGTGGAGTTGTGTTAGTGACAGATTATTCGAATGATTGAAACAGAAAGGGTTGAAAGAATTACCGTGTGGATGTGAGTCTCGGTTTTCCGGCGACTTACAGTTTTTTTTCCGGCGATTGGATTTTTGTCGAGAAACGGTGCGATTTGTGAGCGAAAAGGCTTCCGGTGAATTGTGGGTGAATTTATAGGGTAGTATCGAGATGTATGGGGTCTGAATTCGGTCTCAATTCAAAGTCAGCCGTTCTCCGGCGGTTATGACTGATGTCGCGGGTTCAGACGTCGGTTATAACCGTCGTTAGAGTTAATTCTTCGGTTATTTTGGACGGAAACGTAAATTATCGGCGAAGTCGTCGGGATTTCCGACGACTGCTATTTGGGCGCGATTTTGACTGAATTTGACTTCCGCGCTTTATTATTTGAATTAATTGATTCATTATGTTATCAGAAAATCAAAGTGGCGGAGCGGTTGATGGTGTGAAAGTTAAGTCTTTGGGGAAATATCCGGCTGACCCGGGTTCGACTCCCGGCAGCCGGTTTTCCTTTTTAATTAATTTATTTTTATATTTTTACCATTATAATTTATATCTTCTAATTTGTTGATTAATTATGAATCGTTTAAAATTAAAATAAGCCATAAATGAACAACAAAAATTTAAAACTGATTGTTTGGTTATTAAACGAAGCGGGTTTCGAAAACCCGTTTTTCGACAAATGTTACAGTATCCCCTACTTTTAGAAATTTCGTCCCGAAATTTAAGTAGTGGTAGTTACAGGAAAAAGGTGTGGGTATTTCTCGCGCATTGAGACTTCACGTTCCCAAGTAAACTCAGGTCCTCGTTTCGACTCCCAGCGTACCCTGACAATTGGGATGCGGCTTCTTCTTAAACGTTTTTCCCCGAAGTCCATAATTTCTACTGGTCTTTCAATAAAATGCATAGATTCATCGACTTGAATGTCTTCTAGAGGAATATGGAGATTTTCATCGGCGAGGCACTTCTTCAAGTTCGATACGTGGAATGTGGGATGAATTCTGTTGAGTTCCTCCGGTAGGTCACGCTTGTAGGCTACAGGTCCTACCCTTTCGAGTATCTTGAAAGGACCTACGTAACGTGGTGCAAGCTTGCCTTTTTGGCCGAAACGAACTACTCCCTTCCATGGCGATACTTTTAAAAGTACTTGATCGCCAACGTTAAACTCCAAGGGCTTTTGTCGCTTGTCAGCATATCTCTTTTGACGACTTTGTGCCGCTAAAAGGTTGTTTCGGATTTGATGAATCTTGTCAGTTGTTTCTTGTATTAATTCTGGACCGGTGATTTGAGCTTCTCCAATTTCGTGCCAACATATTGGTGATCGGCACTTACGACCATATAATGCTTCAAAAGGTGCCATGCCGATACTTGAATGAAAGCTGTTGTTGTACGAAAACTCAACTAATGGTAGGTGAGCGTCCCAATTCCCTTTGAAGTCTATGACACATGCCCGAAGCATGTCTTCAAGAGTTTGGATGGTGCGTTCAGATTGACCATCAGTTTGGGGATGATAACCGGTGCTGAGATCTAACCGTGTACCCAAAGCGGCTTGCACAGCTTGCCATGTTCGTGAAGTGAAACGACCATCACGATCTGATATAATGCTTAACGGTACACCATGACGGCTTACGATTTCACTGATGTAGATGCGAGCTAGTTTCTCCTTTTTGAAGTCTTCGCGAATCGGAATGAAGTGAGCTGATTTTGTAAGACGATCAATGATTACCCATATTGTGTTGTACCCACCAGGAGTGCGAGGTAACCCGGTAATGAAGTCCATGGTTATATTTTCCCACTTCCATACAGGTATTTCAGGTTGGACCAGAAGTCCTGAGGGTCTTTGGTGTTCAGCTTTCACTTTTGAACAGGTAAGGCACTTGGAAACAAAAACAGCAATATCCTTCTTCATGCCAGGCCACCAGTAGGTGTATCGAAGGTCCTGATACATCTTGTCGGCTCCTGGATGTACGGAGTATCGTGTCTTGTGAGCCTCTTTCGTAAGAGTATCGCGAAGGTTGTTGTGATCAGGAATCCATATGCGATCTAGATAATACAGAATGCCGTCAGATTTCGTTTCGAGTTTAAGTTCTGCTCCACAAGATAAATCATTGCGTATGTCGTATTCTATTATGGAAACATGTTGAGCTTCTCGGATTTGGTCTTTGATGTTGGTCATGATTTGCGAACATAGAAGGCGAATGGAGTTCGCATAACCCTTTCGACTGAGTGCATCGGCCACCACATTTGCTTTGCCAGGATGATATCGAATTTCACAGTCGTAGTCATTAAGAAGTTCGACCCATCTTCGTTGCCTCATATTCAACTCCTTTTGGTTAAAGATATGTTGGAGGCTCTTGTGGTCAGTGTAAATCTCACACTTGGTACCATAGAGGTAATGTCTCCATATCTTAAGAGCGAACACAACGGCTCCAAGTTCTAGGTCGTGAGTAGTGTAGTTCTTCTCATGAGTTTTGAGCTGCCTAGAAGCATAGGCTATCACTTTTCCCCTTTGCATTAAAACACAGCCTAATCCCTGTCCTGATGCGTCGCAATACACTACAAAGTCATCGCAACCTTCGGGGAGTGTGAGGATAGGAGCGTCACAAAGCTTTTGCTTAAGGGTTTGGAAGGCTTCTTCTTGCTTAGGTCCCCATGCGAAGGGTTTTCCTTTATGTGTCAAAGCCGTGAATGGTACAGCGATACGAGAGAAATTCGATATGAAACGACGATAGTAACCAGCCAACCCAAGGAAAGATCGTACTTCGGTTGGGGTACGTGGCGCTTGCCATTCTTGTACTGCTTTGATCTTTGCGGGGTCGACATGAATTCCCTTGTCATTGACGACATGACCAAGGAACTGTACTTCTTTTAACCAAAATTCGCATTTGGAGAATTTAGCGTAAAGCTTTTCGGTCTTCAAGAGTGTGAGGATGAGTCGAAGGTGTCGTTCATGATCAGTCTTAGACTTTGAGTAAATGAGAATATCGTCGATGAAGACTATAACAAAGCGATCAAGATAGAGTTTGCAAACTCTATTCATTAAGTCCATGAAGACGGCTGGAGCGTTGGTTAGACCAAATGGCATAACCATGAATTCATAGTGACCATATCGAGTTCGGAAGGCGGTCTTTGGGACGTCTTCTTCATGTACTCTGAGTTGGTGATAACCGGAACGAAGGTCGATCTTTGAAAAACAAGTGGCACCCTGGAGTTGGTCTAGAAGATCATCGATGCGAAGTAAAGGATAGCGATTTTTGACCGTTAATTTGTTGAGTTACCTGTAATCGATACACATGCGAAAGGTCCCATCTTTCTTCTTTACAAACAGAACAGGTGCACCCCAAGGCGATGAGCTAGGACATATGAATCCCTTGTCGGTCAGTTCTTGCAATTGACTGGCCAGCTCTTGCATCTCGGATGGGGCTAACCTATAAGGAGATTTCGCGACGGGTGTAGCGCCAGGTATAAGGTCGATGCGGAATTCGACTTCTCTCTTGGGAGGAAGTCCGGCGATGTCGTCGGGAAAAACTTGCGGGAATTCTTTCACTACGGGTATATCTTCGAGTTTCTTCTCTTTGTCTCCCTTCTTGACAACGTGGGTTAGAAATGCTACATAATTCTTGCGGAGATATCTTCGGGCTTGAAGACAGGACATCAGCTTGAGTCCCTTCGAAGGGGTTTCTCCAAAGATTCGTAGAGTTTGACCGTCTGCAAGAGGAATGCGAATGAACTTCTCACGGCATACTACTTCAGCCTGCTGTTGGCTGGGCCAATCCATGCCGATTATAATGTCAAAACTTCCCAACTTCATAGGAATGAGGTCAACAGGAAAATCGTGATCGTTTAGAGTAAAGGTACAGTTTCGGATAATGGAGTTTAATGAGACTGGTTTTCCGTCAGCAACTTCTACCGTTATGGATTCCATAAGTTTGTCACGAGTTTGATTGAGGATGGGTTCAAATTCTAAGGACACAAAACTCTTATCCGCGCCAGTATCAAATAACACGGATGCATAACTACCATTGACGAGAAACGTACCGTTAACCACGTTGTTGTCGGCTCTAGCTTGGTTGGCGTTGATGTTAAATGCTCTTCCTCTAGCAGGTGGAGGAGCTTGGTTAGCTTGGTTCACCGGATTCGCTTGAGCTTGAGCATCTATGATGTTCACCAAGCGTGGACACGTGTTTCTAAAGTGGTTTGGGTCACCACAATTGTAGCAAGCCCGCATGGGTTGCATCATGGGGTAGTTGGGTTGATAGTAGGTTTGGGTTGTATGTTGTGTAGGTGGTGGTAGTAGGGGTTGTTGGGTTTGACCCATTATTTGATGGTGGGTTTGAGTTGTGGGTTGGTTGCGGTTCATTCGTTGTAGTGAGCGGCAGGCTTGGATGGTGTGACCTGCACGGCACAGCCGGTGCAATATTGACAGGGGTATTCGGGGGAGTGATGGTATTGACAACGGGTGCACTTTGGGTAAGGGCCAGAGTATTGCCTTTTGTATGGTGCGGGTGAAGGAGTAACTTGTGTGATGGGTGCAGCAGGGATGGGGAAATTTGTTTGAGTGACGGCAAAATTTCTGGTATTTCGTTTCCTCTTGTTTGAAAATTTTGAGGATGAGGTGGGGTGGTTGGAAGTTTGGCCCTCAACGGGGGCTTTCTTTTTCTCCTCTTTGAACTTACCGTTTCTGATGCGGTTCTTGGTAAGTTCGGTGGCTAATTCCATGGCGGCTTCGAGGGTTGCAGGCGAAGTGCTGAGGACTGAGTCTTGAATCTTCGAGGGAAGGCCTCGAATATAGTGTTCCACCAAACGGTACACGGGGGTGAACAAGTTAGGAACCATCTGGTTCAGCTCAAGAAATCTTTTGTTGTAGGAAATGTGATCCCCTTCCTTTTGCTTCAGCGAGTGGAATTCGTCTTCCAACTTCTTGAGTTCGCTTCTTGGGCAGAAACGTTTTGTCATCATTTCCCTTAATTCTTCCCAAGTTAAGGCCATGGCGTCTTCAACTCCTCTTTTACCCTACTCGGTGTTCCACCAGGTCAAGGCTACCCCAAATAATCTCCCGGTTGCGTAACGTACCTTGCGATCCTCGGGGCAATCGCAATTTAGGAAAGTGTTTTCCATTTCCTCAAACCAGTGGAGGAGAGCGGTGACACCTTCGGTCCCTTCGAACTTTGGGGGATCGCAAGACTTGAAGTGCTTGTAGGAGCACTTCTTGGAGGAAAGGTTGTCGATGATTTGATCCTCTTGATTTGGTGGGTTGACAGGATTTGCAGTGAGAGCTTGCTGAACTTGAACTACAATATCAGGAAGTATTGCGGCCATTTGTTTTGCTATTTGAGTGGCCAAGCGTTCGTTTGACCTTCCTGACTTTCGTCCTCCACGTAGCTGCCTACCCGACATCTACAGGAATATACATAGGAAGATGGTGAGTTTATGGAGTGTTTAGGGGTCATGTGTCTAAAAAAAGAAAAAAAAATGAAATTAACATAAATATCAATAATGCAACCACATCCATAGGATGTCTTGGGTTAGCTTATGTTGGGCCTCAAATGTCCCCCATACCTTCACCTGTATAGTCATGTGGGCCCCCATGACTATTGGCTTGGTAGGATTCACATTAGTATTGGCGATTTAACACTCGCATGACCCGAATGAAAACCACAAAATATGTTTACAAGATGTATGGTCGGAATGTGTCCAGGTGTAGACACAATGACAACTCAAAGTGGGGTTAGCTCACACGACGTTTGGTATAGCATGCTTTGGCCTAATAGGTACTTCGTACTCTCATCGTTAGTCCCCAGGTAGGCAAACTGGTCCTTTATTTTGGATTATACGAATGCCAAGCCTAGACAGGACGTTCCGACTACCGGTACTTGTACCCTTCCAGTTACTACATGCCCGTCATGAGAACTCACTTTGATGAGATTTGAAAATACAAAAATCATTGTAAAGCAATCATGAAAATGATGTGGTGTGTGCTTTCATGGATATGATATGTTATGAGAATATGGTTCATGATAAGCATTATATGATAATATATACTTATGAACATGCTTGTATAATATTGAATGTAACAATAAACATAAAGCATATAAACATCATGAATTTTGCATGTAACACACAAAAATTTAGAATTTCTAAGCAACTATAGTATAGGCTCTAAGGGTCTAATAACCTATCCTATATCCCTATAGTCATGGCTCTGATACCAATCTGTCACACCCCGACCCGCAGCGGAATAAGAGTCGGGGCATAATTGGGTTATCACCAAAGCTCATGAGGTTTACTAACATGTTTCATATTTATTAAATCCAGATTACATTTCAATGTTCCAAGTCAAATTCATACAATACAAGGAAAGGAAAAATTAACTAAAATAAATCCATAATCTAAACTGGTTTATTCTTCTAAGCCGCCCTATATGTTTCTTGCTTCAACTTGATCACCTGTATCATGTGTAAAAATGGGAAATTTTGGGTCAACAAAAGTTGGCGAGTGAACCTTGTTAAAAACATTTGTTAATGATTTATTATTGATATTTAATTTAAGAAAATTGTGCAATAATCATATATGAGCAAATGTATGTAGGCATAACAATCACAAACCACCTTGCTTAAGCATGAAATAAGAATGACAATGTATAGGTTGGCAACGTCCCGTTCACGCTCATAGGTAATGGGGAACGGACGGCCTATGCAAATGTATGTGAGATCAAGGCTCAATCAAACGGAGCCGATCTTATGTTGGCAACGCCTGGTTCACGCTCATAGGTAATGGGGAACAGCTCACGCTCATAGGTAATGGGGAGCGGCGGCCTATGAAATGTATGTACTGAAATGATAAAATTAATCTAAACTTCAACCACACAACAATGGATACACATTGAATACACATTTGATCATGAACATGATGTATGCACAAATATTTAGTTGTAATAAATAAATAACGACACATGATACACCCCAAAATGTGATTAAAACGGGGAATTGGTAGAGATTCACTCACATTGGGTGCGTTTGTTTGAAGATGTTGAATGCGCACGAGTTTAGGGGATTGATCGACGAGAGATAACTAACAAAATTAATAACGAAAAGGTACGGTAAGTATGTGGATTTTATTAACTATTTTAATAAGATTTTTTGGTATAATATTGTGAGTTTAAGGCTACTTTCTAACTTTGAAAACGTTATTTTTAAGTATTTTTAATTGATTTTAAAATTAAATAAATAATTAAAATAAATAAAAAAAAATGTTGACTTTGACCGAGACCGTTGACCGGTTCGGTCGGTTATATTGTTGCACTGAGCGAGGTTCGAACCGGTGACCTCCCGTACGCGTGCACGCAGCTCTACCAACTGAGCTACGTGTCTAACCCGAAATAATTCTGTTTTTAATTATACTTATATACTATTTAATTTAATCCGAAAATTATTTATTTAAAAAGATTTTAAACGTATCGGACCGGTGCTGACCACAGGTCTCGAACCCGGGACCTGTGGGTTAGCGTACACACAGTCCACCGCTGGACTGTGTGTCGCACTTGGTTATTAACTCGGTTTTTATTATACTTAACATGGACTGTGAGTCAACCCGGTTCAGTTAAAAAGGCAAATTTTTATTTCGAGCGAGTAAAGCTGGGACAGGATTCGAACTCGCGTCGCAGGTGTTATGTGTGCACACAGTCCACCGCTGGACTGTGTGTCTAACCCGTTTATAAAACCGATTTTAATTAATCTTATGATACAACCGACTTCGTCTTCTTCGTTAGATTTTACCCAGAAAAATAAGGTCCGACTGTTTGGTCTGGTTTATGCCTTATCTGGTTTTTAAACTTTATAAGTAACTTAAAGGTAACGAATGGATAGGGTTTGGGGGAAAAAGATATACCGATCAGCGTTGTTCACAGAATTCCGCAGAGTCCGTCGGTTCTGAAAGTGTACTCCGGCTGTCGACATCAATTAACAAAATCTGTTCGATTATTACGAAGTTGAGATACTTAATTAAAGTTTAATAGGAGTTGGAAAGATCATACCAGCTCTCAGTGGGATTTCGGAAGTTTCAGAAAATTTCCGGCGAAGGTGGGGATTTTGACGAGCGTTGACTGGGATTGCTTCTGATGGTGGAGTTGTGTTAGTGACAGATTATTCGAATGATTGAAACAGAAAGGGTTGAAAGAATTACCGTGTGGATGTGAGTCTTGGTTTTCCGGCGACTTACAGTTTTTTTTCCGGCGATTGGATTTTTGTCGAGAAACGGTGCGATTTGTGAGCGAAAAGGTTTCCGGTGAATTGTGGGTGAATTTATAGGGTAGTATCGAGATGTATGGGGTCTGAATTCGGTCTCAATTCGAAGTCAGCCGTTCTCCGGCGGTTATGACTGATGTCGCGGGTTCAGACGTCGGTTATACCCGTCGTCAGAGTTAATTCTTCGGTTATTTTGGACGGAAACGTAAATTATCGGCGAAGTCGTCGGGATTTCCGACGACTGCTATTTGGGCGCGATTTTGACTGAATTTGACTTCCGCGCTTTATTATTTGAATTAATTGATTCATTATGTTATCAGAAAATCAAAGTGGCGGAGCGGTTGATGGTGTGAAAGTTAAGTCTTTGGGGAAATATCCGGCTGACCCGGGTTCGACTCCCGGCAGCCGGTTTTCCTTTTTAATTAATTTATTTTTATATTTTTACCATTATAATTTATATCTTCTAATTTGTTGATTAATTATGAATCGTTTAAAATTAAAATAAGCCATAAATGAACAACAAAAATTTAAAACTGATTATTTGGTTATTAAACGAAGCGGGTTTCGAAAACCCGTTTTTCGACAAATGTTACAAGTTTATTCTAAATAATACCTAATTAATAAATATTTAAAATTTAAAACCCATAATTTATAACTAACAATAAAAAGTATCAAAAAAAATAAATATAAGGGTAGCTTGGTTTCGAACCCGGGTCACCCACAAAGACAAACACACACCACACCACTCCGCCACACGTTTCGTTCGTGATAAATACTGAAACAAATAATACTTATAATAAAAACCGAAAGTCAAAATCTATCAGCGCGCATTGCCATCACCGAAAAAACCGACACTCCGTGATTTTGGCTACTTTTCTTTTGACTGAAACGCACAAATTGATTTCGACATCAGTTATAACCGTTGTCGGCAATCAATTTCAGTCAAAAACCGACGGAAATCATTGACCGCGAACTTGGACCTAAATTCAAACTCAAATCAGCTGATCTTCCTTATAAATACCCACTCAAACATCTCGTAAACCGCACTCTCTTTCCGAAGTTTCATTTCTTCCAAAGCTCGTCGCCGGAGATTTTCAATTTCGCCGGAATATCGCCGGAATCACTGATCAGAAAACCGCATTCGTCCATCAGACGGTATAATTGTCTAAACATTCTTGCTATCTCTTGATTGATAATCTAATTGCTTAACACAATGATCGAAACTGTTAAAACAGTTCATCCAGCCCGAAATCACAAATCAGAGCCGACGACACTTGCCGGAAATCTGAAGAAAACACTCTGTTTTGGTACATCTTATTCCTTAATCTTCTTTTTCGATTTCATTTCAATCAATTATAAGTTTTGTTGGTCGATTAAACAAAACAGTCAGTGTTACTGTTCTGTGTTCTTCAAAGTGAAGAAGACGAAGTCGAATATATGTATTAATATAATTAAAACCGGATATTCAAACGGGTTAGACACACAGTCCAGCGGTGGATTGTGTGCAAATACAATATGCACGTCCCGAGTTCGAATCACGCATGCTTCCGACTTTCTGAAATAAAACCAACATTTTTAAAACCTATTTAGAGCAACCTACAGAATGTATATAAGAGGAATATAATCCAGTAGTTAAGCAGATTAGACACACAGCCCAACTGGTTGGGCTGTGCGCACTCGAACCGAAGGTTCCGAGTTCGACTCCGGGTCTCTGCAACCGGTTCGGCCATATTAAATCATTTTTATTAAACACTGAAAAAGGTTAAGGCTAATTAGTGTATATATATAATTAAAACAGAGAATATTTCGTGTTAGACACGTAGCTCAGTTGGTAGAGCTGCGTGCACGCGTATGAGAAGTCCCGAGTTCGATCCTGCGCACCGACTGAATAAACATGCTGTCTGACCGGTCAGACCTGACAAGTCAACCCCTTTTTTTTATTTATTCATTTAGTTGAAAAATTGTTGAAAAATACTTAAAAATAAGATTTTTAAAGTTAGAAAATTTCACTTAACTCACAAAAATAGATCTAAGAATCCCATTAAGAGCACTAATTAAAAATATTAATCTCAAATAAAATTTATTTATTTATCGAATCATCTCGTTATTATTTAGGTTAGTTTTTCCCTCGTCGGTTGAATCTTAAATTCGTGCGCATTCATCGTCATCAAAGAACGCACCCACTGTGAGTGAATCTCTATCAATTCCCCTTTTTAATCATGTTTTGGGGTGTATCATGTGTCGTATAATTCTTTTATTTTACTTAAACACTTGTGCATACATCATATCCGTGACCAAATGTGTATCAATTGTTGTGTGAATTATATGTAGATTGGATTTATCATTTTCAGTGCACGCATTTCATTAGGCCCATCAGTTCCCCGTGGGATACGGGTTGAGCATCAGGTGCCTCATTAGATCGGCTCCGTTTGATTGAGCCTTGATCTCACATACATCATCATTCATGTCATATACTCATCCAAAGTGGTTTGTGATTGTTTATCTATATATGTTTGCTCACATGTGATTATTGCACAAATTTTCCTTATTAAATAAAACAAGAAATTAGTAACAATGTTTTATCAAGGTCACTCGCCAACTTTTGTTGACCCAAAATCTCCCCCGTTTTACACATGATACAGGTGATCCAGCTGAGACAAGAAACACATAGGAAGGCCTAGAAGAATAAACAAGTTTAAGCTTTGGAATAATTATATAGTTTCATTTTCTTGTAATTGTATGAATTTTGTTTTGGATATTTAAGTTGTAATTTGAATTTAATAAATATGAAACATCTTAGTAAATATCATGAGCTTTGGTGATAACCCAATTATGCCCCGACTTTTATTCCGCTGCGGGTCGGGGTGTGACACTAAGTATGTTGAAGAGCACAAGATCATCAATGTATATACCACACGTGGGTTAAAAAACATGAAGGAACTGTTTTCCTCACTTATTAAATCTACTAAGGTTAGTATCACTATTGTAGAGATAAATGATCCTGTACCACATGCTCTTGTTCCTTTCAACCTAAATGCTAATGCTAGGCAATACAGCGGGTTTGTGCAATCAAGTTGGGCTGGTTAACTTAATATGAATCTAGATGTTGGGCAATATAGTGGTTGTGTGTTGGGTAATAAGGATGTTTTGCTAAGTGAAAAGGTTGTTGGGCAATCCAGTGGTTGTGTGTTGGCTGATAAGGATGTTATGTTAGGTAATATAGATGATGTGCTAGATAACATGGATTCTTTGGAAGATAATATGGATAATGTGCTAGATAATATGGATGCTTTCAAGGTGATAAGAATGTTGGATAATCCAGTAGGGTTGTACAAGGTAACAATTTGGTTGAAAATCAAGCTTGGGTTGAAAATGAAGTGACTAGATGTGAGGACATGGAAGGTCATGATGATAATAGTGAGGATAAGATTGATAATGAAAGTGATATGGAGGATAATAATGACAGTGATTATATTGTTGATGAAGATAATAATATGACTGACAATGAAATAGACATGAGTGACTATAGGATGAAATTGATGCAGAAGTAGATGGCATGGTCAACGAACACCTAATGAATGTTAAGGGAGACATGGATGGGGTTTGGGAGGGTTTTAAAGGTGGAAAATAGAAAGGGTTGGGAAAAAGACCATTATACCCTTATGTTGAGTACACATGACAAGAATTATCTAAGATTTCTAACTAAGTTTGTCGTAAAGGATATAAAGTCAAGATTTTGGAAGGTTAAGGACACTACTTGAAAAAAGGATGCAAACATAAATGACAAAACTTGTAATTCACCCTTTTATCTTTTTTAATTTTCTTTTTTTACCTTTATAATAATTAACTAATAATATTTATACATATACACACATTTATAATTATATTTGTAAACATAAAGAACAAAACTTGTAATTTACTCTTTTATTTTTTTTTATTTTCTTTTTTACCTTTATAACAAAAAATAATAAATTAACTATAATATATATATATATATACACACACATTTACACGTATTTATATCACACACACATTGGTGAAGCTTTATTGGAGCCGGTGGGTAGCCCGAGCCCCACTGATTTTTCACTGGTAGTGATAATTTTACCGAAAATATCTGAATTTTCAAGTGTATAATATTGGAAGCTCCCATCGATTTGGATTATGAGAGTTTGCCCTTAGTGAGTATATGTGTGTATATGTATATATATTTTATTATTATTATTATTATTATTATTATATTTAAAGATAAAAATAAAATTTATAAAGTTAAATAACAAAAGAATAAGTGAGAAAGTGCCAAAATCGTCCATCAGGTTTGAGAATTGCCAAAATTATCCATGGGAGTTCGTTAGTTAGTGAATTGGATGGAAATACTACAAAAAATGCAACCGCAGGGGTCCAGTTACAAAAAGTTTTATGTTTTGACTAAAATGGAAAAAATTGACCAAAACTTAGGGACATTTTGACATTTTACTCTTACTCAAAACTAGACTGTTCGGTTTGAATTAAAACTTGTTCAGTTTCAAACTTTACCAAGCTGTTCATTCAATCATCATATTAGAAGATTCACAATTGATTCTTCATCTCGATATCTATAATTATACTAAAAATCATTACATTTTCAATTAAATAATATTTCTTTTACTTGTATCATTACCTTTTCTCTTTTCTTTAGTTACAACCACTTTCAAAAATATAAAAGGTGACCATTGTTTCTCTAAATTTTCTCTCTCCTTCATTCACAATCATTCTACATAATATAGAGGACACACTTATATAACTATGAAAAGATCAAATGAAAATGCTCTTAATATAACAAAACAAATAGGAAAATTGGCTTGTACTAATCCTTAGTAGACGTCATTGGCGATTAGCAATCCACTTTTGAATATTCTCTACCAGTTCAACCGTTTACCTATTTTTCCTCCATTGGTCTCCCGTTATAAAAATTGAACGAAGTTAAGTTTTTTTTTTCTGACTTACAAAAAGATGATTAAGGGCTTTTGATCAGAACAACCATATGAGTCGATTGATGTAAAGATTACCTCTAAACAGTGCTTCCAACGACTAGATTTTTGTTAATTGGAAGTTTAAACACTCGAATTGAAGCACCGTTTTTGTCGTTTGGAGCAACGTTTCGAGGTAAGTTCTACATCAATCAACTTGTATCATCGTTCTAATCAAAAGCCCTAAAACATCTGTTTGTAATTTGAGAAAAAAACGTAACCCCGTTAAGTTTTTTTAACGGGGAATTAGTGAAAGAAAAATAAGTGAAATGTTAGACTGCTTAGAGAATATTAAAAAAATAGAACTATCAATAAGCAATGACATCTACTAATCATTATTAATTGACCAATTTCCCGAATGTAATCTTAGACAACATATGTTCCCCTTAATTATGTAGAATTATTTCCTTTTTACCTGAAGTTGTTTTTTTTTATGCAAAGTAAAAAAGTTTCATTTTTCTTTATTTGTGTGTGCCGGCCTTTTTGAAAGAATATAAATTCGTTAAATAACGTTAATGATCTTGTTGACATTGCAATTTCTAACAACATTAGGTATTGGTTCATTAAATTAATAAACGTGTCATATTCGAGTTAGCATGTGTAACTATATGGGTTGTGTCTGGGTTGATCCAACATAGTTTTTGAAGAGGTATGATATTTGATCCAACTTAAATTGTCGGTGTTATTAATTGCTTATCATATTTATGATATTATTTATTATTATTGCATACTAAGTACTAACCCAGTTGTGAGGCCTAACGTGATGTAGTTTACACTACATTGTATTGGGAATTTGTAGAGATAACCTTTAATTGGGTCTTGCCTATTAAAATTAGGGGTAACCCATGTCTTCTATATAAGTTTAGCTCACTTTTTGTATTTGTGAAAGGGGATCTTCTCTCGAAGCCATCTCTATTCCCCCACCTTTCACTCTTCTTTTCTATTGGTAGATCTAGGTTTGATCGGAAGAACAATATGTGATTCTCGGTATCTTGTAGAATATGGTTCAAATCATCTAGGTGATACCGTGTTTCGTTATTGGCGCGAGGGTTTGTTTTGGAAAGAAAGCAATCGTTTGGCAAGAGTAAAAATCGACAACGAAATGAATCCTATGTCTAGTTCAACTGGCTTCACTAGTTTGGATTGGTTTAGTATTAAATAAATAAAATAAACATGTTTGAAGACAATGACTAATTCAACAATGAAAATAGTACAACAAACATTACATTATGTTATATAGTACATATTGTCGCCACACATTGTATACATACACACATTACATTATATACTATATAATGATACACAATCCCATAAACATTGATTTGCATTTATAATTTATAAGTTATTACACAACTAATATGAAGGCCAAGCGGCGACCATTCACCGTGCGGGAACTAAGACTGTTACAACCTTTTTGCAGGCCTAAGGCGAAATGAAATTTTGGGGCCCTATTTTCTTTTTTGATTATTATAAACGGTACTCATTTATCCATGTTTCGAACCAAGCAAAAATCTAACACAACTATAACACAGAGTGGTTTGATTGTATAAGAAATCAAATAAATCAAAAACAATAAATTTACACTACATTAATAGTTAGCATATAAATTTTCTTTTCATTGGAGACCTTATTTTTTAGAGGCCCTAGCCCAAACATGGGTTACTTATACTATAGGTCCAGCCGTGGCAGGAACACCATCGGCAACCCCGGTGGCCACGCGGTAAACCCATTCACATGAGGAGGTGTCAACGGTAAGGGAAGAGGAGAGAGAGGGGGTTAATAGTGGGCCCCACTCTTTTCCACCAAATCGCGCTTTTATCTTTATTTATTTTTTTAAAGAAAAAATTGTTTGGGTGAAGTGATGCCGATGTTTGGGTGCAAAACATGAAATGAAGAAAGGAGTTAACATGACAAATTAGGATTGGCAGGAGTAGAGAGGGGCTACTCCACCCTGGTGGAGCGCCCTTTACACCCTTAATTTTCCATGTACTTACGAAACCAATCTTCTTGCTTCCACTGATGATACATAATATTATACACCTCCATGGACAGTTTAGGAAACTTACTGTGAAAGTAGTCATTATATACATATTCTATACATACATGCATACATACATGCATTACATTATAAGCCCAAAACATTGACTTGCACTTGTAAGTCATTACACAAACAATATCATTAATTTTCCAAGTATTTACGAAACCAATCTTCTTGCTTACAGTGATGATACATAACATTGTACACCTCCATCAACAGTTTGGGAAACTTACGGCGAAAATAGTCATCAGACCCTTCCGGTACAGACCCCAACAATTCCTGTGTTTCAAGCAGTTAAAAACAGGTTGGTCGGACAGTCAAAATGGGTAACATTTATATATCAGTGAAGATAATACTCGTTCCCTTTTTAGCTAACTTTACTTTTTTAACCAGTTGGAGATAAAAAAATGAAAAAGAAAAAAAAAGTATGTTGTGAAAATCGAACCTGAATTTCCCGGGGAAATTGTCGGTAATGATTCAATGTGTTCCGAATTACACGAAGCAAGTCTCGGACACTTGTGAGTTTGTACCACCTGTATCGTCGGATGTTAGAGATAAATGCAGGTTCCATTTTAACATTCCATTTTCCACCGAAAGCTACACGACCTCCGCTTTCTAATGCTGTAAGAACAACGGAACCACCTCTTCGGCCTTCTGATTCTACCCAATCACTCGTATCCTTCAGAAATGACATTCGCGTCTCAGAATTCCAAAACAAAGGATGGTGTAGCACCTCTGATGCCTTTGGCCTAACAAAAGTAGTAGAAAAAAAAGCTAGTAAATTTACAACATAAAGATCTCAAATTTTACCACAATAATGATGCTCTACCTGAGTTCAGGATTAGGGTTCAACAATTGAGAGAAGAGATCCATGGCTTCATGAATGTCTTTCACCAAGAACATATTCACTTTGTTGTTGTCGATCACATTTCCGTCACGTTCATAAGGTGTGTCACCAAATGGATGCCTGCCACCGGTCATGCAAAAGAAGATGACACAACCTAAACTAAACAAGTCCACGGCCCGTGTTTGGCGTCTATGACGAAGTTGTTCAGGTGCCTGCCATCCTGAACTTCCTGAACCTAATATAACAAACCCATAATAAATGTGTAAAACTAATATCGAGCCGGGGGTCTCATTGAAGCAGACTCTCTATTCCTGCAAGGTAGAGGTAAGGCTGTCTACATCTTACCCTCCTCAGACCCTACCTTAGCTTTGCTATTGGTGAGATTTACTAAGTATGATGATGATGATGATTATACGTTACAACTAAGTAATAGGTAGTTAATGTTATTTATCTGCAGCATGTGGTCCCAATGATGTCATATCCTCAACAAGGCGCCTGCTAATGCCCATATCTGCAAGCTTGCCACATAGGCTTGTTCCTATAACTATCAACACGTTGCGAGGCTTCAAATCCCGGTGAATAATCCCCAAATCATGCAAATGTACAAGGCCAGCAACTATGTCCCTATGATATAGAAAACACAAAACAATTTGATACAATTTAATAAGGCCCATTTATGTAAAAGTAAGACTATGCATTCACGATGGTGAAAATTGCGCCACACGACTTTTATGTAACATAAGCGCTTGAACTCACCTCATCAATTTTAACAAGTCAGAAGAAGGGTAGCCATTTGGCCTACACAACTGAAAAGATTCTAAGTACATCTTGGAATTAGATCATAGAGGTTGCAATCACAACGCTCCAACGAAAGGTAAACAAAGTCGTTATCATATTCGTAACCATACCAACGAACAATATTCGAATGTTGGTCAGAAGCAATAAGGTTTTGAATTTCTTGAACTGCAACATCATGGTGGGCCTTAACAAGGCGTTTTGCAGCTACCTTACGACCTTCGTATATTCCTTCAAAGACAACCGTGCCATTACTCCCCTTGCAATTTCTGTACTTGAGACACGTAGTTTACCTATGGTCTTCCATTTCTTGCAGCATTCCGTCTGAGTTATTCTTCCATTGAAAAACGCTTTACAAAGAAATGCCGCTATAACAAGAACAAGAACAAGAACTACAATGACATATTTAAATGCATCTTGTAGGTATGCCAACAAAGTCCAATCATCCTCACTTTCTGTAAAACAACTGCCCCCGCAAGCAAATGCATCATGATCATCATCATGAACACGATAGAAGTTGTCATCATTGATGCGACCACGATAGAAGTTGCCACGACTACACTTTCACAGTTTTGATAGAGGCGTGTGAGTGTATGATACAGGATTACTTCTAATGATATCACACATCAACAAATTAACCAGACTGATCAACACACATCATTGTAACATTTTTGTATAGCTAGTGTAATTAAAAAGAAAAAAAAACCAAAAGTAAGCAATTTGTGATTAAAGTAGGGGTTCAAACGAGCCAAGCGGCTCGAGAAAAAGCTCGAAACAAGTCCAGTCTTATTGAGCCCAAGCCTAGCTTTAGCCGAAAATAAAGCTTGTTTATTTACCGAGCTGGAGCTCGAGCCTGACATGTATGAGCTCGTCAGGCTTGTTGAGCCTTAGTGTAATATTAGTTTTTATTAATATTTGATAACATTTACACCTTATTTAAAGCTGTTTAGTACACAAGCCGAGCTTATTTAAATTTGTTTATAAGCCGAGCCCAAACCTAAAAATAAGCTTGTTTAGTAAACGACTAAACGAGCCGAACCCGAACCTAAACAAGTCTATTATTTATATTATTTTTATTTAATATATTAATTAATTGATAAAAAGGAGCTAAGCCCGAGCTTGAGAAACTAGTAACGAGCTGAGCTCGAGCTGTGAAAACAAAGCTTAAAACCTAGACGAGCCGAGCTCGAGTTCTCCCTAAGTTAATCGAGCTCAAGCTCGAGATCGGTTCGTAACTAAAAGCTATCCAAGTTGAACTTGATGTGACAAAATTTCAAGTAAACAGACTAACTTAAAATTTCAACCAAACTAGAGGACCTAATTAATTTCCCTATTGTTCTAAAATTCTTAATATAACACCTACATAGAAGACAAAACTTACAGCTCTGCATCTTCATTGAAGAAATTATGTTTTGGAACATTGTCTTTAGACCCAAACAACATCCAAAGCACAGTCTGAATATGATTATATATTTGAACGATGCCAAAAGTTTTAAACAGAAACAGAAACAAAATAACGACAATGGCAAGAAAAACGTGAGCTCCCATTGGATGTGATTGAATCTGGTAGCAAACAGATTATGATTGATTGTGAATTGAACTCAATTTGCTACCATATCATAATGATCTTCAAACTCTCGCAAGATATTATAATGGATTGGGTAGTCAGTGTGAATAAGACCTTGAAACAAGTTTCCAAAAACTTTGAGAATCTCATAAAATTTAATTAGACCAAAAATCGTTTATCAAAATGTAAAAAGGTCTCAGAAGAACTCTCTGTAGATATTAAGATCGGGTAGTGGGTGCAATGATTGATTACATAAACAAAAGAAAATTAAATTGGGAAAGGTGATATAATATTAAAATGATTTTGTGTTCAACATTCTTTAGGAGAAAATACGGATTAGATTGTTATTTTAGTTTTAGAGGCTTGATTCAAGATGTCATTTTAATCAAAACAGTTTTTTTTTTCCTGTTAGGCAAGTCTCTGATTTTTGTTATTTTTTTGTTATTTTCATCTAATCCACTAAATCCATTAAAAAATCAGTTAATTTAGGAGCATTGTGGTCAAACCATATTTTATTACAGGTGCGATGGTATAGGAATTGTGGTGTGCTGATTTATAGTGAAGATAATCAAGATGGTTGCTAGTTTACGATGATGGAGATGGTGTTGGTTGATGACGTATGTGACGGAAAAGTGGTGGTGGAAATGGTGGGTGGTGATGGTGGTGGGGTGGGTAGTAACGGTGCAGGCAGGTGGTGACGTTGATAGAAGGTTGTGATAGGATGGATAATGGGAGGTGGGAGGTGGATGAAAATAACAAAAAAATGACAAAAGTCAGAGACTAAAATGCCAAGAAAAACTATTTGGACTAAAGTAGTATTTTGGGTTATAAAAACTAAGCGCGCATCGACGGGAATTCGATGTTAGTATGGTACCTCACTCGGTACAAAACATAAAAAGATAGCGTAATACCATGAAAAAAATAACGTCGAAACGTTAACATACGTAACTTTATACAAAGAAAAACAAAACCTATACGTCGTTTATAATCTACTTAACTTTAGGCGTTTTACGTGCGGAAAAATTATTGTCTTCAAGAAATGTCAACATATTTAATTTAAAAAAGAAAAACGGAACCTAAACGCCGTTGATAACCTTCATAGCTTTAAACGTTATACGCGCCAAAAAATCATGGTCTTCGGAAAACATCAACATTTTTAATCTTAAAAAAGAATAACGAAACCTGGATGTACCTGGTAACATTCATAACTTTAGATAAAAAAACAAAAATATTGTACGTGTGAACAAAAATTTAATGTGTGAATAAAAAATAGAAAAAGCAAAAAAAAAAAAAAGAGAAAAAAAAAATAAAACCAATGTTATACTTGATAATTGTAATTTGAGTAAACTGCCATCTTGGTCTATGAGGTTTGGACAGTTTTGCCGCTTTAGTCCAAATCTAAAAGTTTTTGCATCTTGGTCCCTGTGGTTTCAGTTTTATTGCCATTTTGGTCCAAAAGTGAAATTAGGTTATATTTTTCAAATTAAATCCTGCTATTTTGTTCTTTTCCTTGGGGGCAAAATGGTCAAACGCACTGGTTTTCGCCCTGTCATCCTAGGCCAAACGCTATTTTGTCCATTTTGTCCCTGAGGAAAATGACAAAATAGCAGGATTTAATTTGAAAAATATGACCTGATTTTACTTTTGGACCAAAATGACAATAAAACTTAAACCACAGGAACCCAAATACAAAAAGTTTAAGATTTGAACTAAAGTGGTAAAACTGCCCAAACCTTAGGGACCAAAATGGCAGTTTACTCTTGTAATTTACTTACACATGAATATTTACGTAGTGTTAAAGAAAAATTTTAAAAAAAAATCCATTGAGAGGACCCGTGAACATGCCATTCTAATTTCGTACTATTTGCATTAATAATTATTTCACTTTTTGACTTCTCAAACCTTTTGTTCACCAGTCATTTACTTACTATTACATACCAAGTACCTCTACGGATGCATATGTTACACTACAACTAATCTATTGAATAGTAAAAATGTAACGAACAAAAACTTGTAGATAATTAAGATTTAAGGCTACTCCAAATTTAGGGATGGCAGTTCAAACCTGAATTCAATGGATAAATTCAAAATCTGACATATTTGATATAGGTTCGAGACATGTTTTTATTTTTTCTCGTAGGTGTTTGATCTGGTGATATACCCGTTAACCTAATATATTTTTTTATATTTTAAATATGTATAGATGGGGAATGGTTAACATAGAAACTTCTTTAAGTTGAGAGAACTATAAAAACCACTCTTCTCCATTGATTAAGATCAGATGTGGGGCTAGGATTAAATATTTGATATACTTTTACTTTCTGCAATTTTTTTTATTATAAAATAATCTACAAGTGTATTGTGTAAGGGCAATTCAGTCTATTTGCACTAGCATACCCCCCTAGATTTCATATCAAATCCAGTATTCTCTCTCCTCCATTGTTGACATTTATTAAAAAAACACAACTTACAAAACCCAACGTTTTTCCATTGTTTTTCCATTATTGATGAATTCCTGTATTTACATAAAACGTAACAACTTTTTACATGAACGTAACAACTAACAAAACCCAACGTAAAGCTAACAAAACCCAATGTAAAACTTACAAAATCCAACGTAAAAACTAACAAAATCCAATGTAAAACTTGCAAAACCCGACGTAAAACTACCAGAACTACCGCCGCACCATCTAAACGAGCAGCAACACCACTACATACTTCTATTCTACCTAGACTCTCTAATTATTGTAATCATTGGGAAAAACTCAAGAATCATCAGTGTAGTCAAACTTTTTATGATTTATACAATCTTTTTAAGTTTGATCATATTTTCTTCCATGACCATTCTTCGCTAGATTCTTAAGGGTGTTTAGGGAAAACTTATCCCCTTGATGTCAAGCTAACTAAGAAAGATCATGGGAAAACAAGGTATGTGCGTTAATGACTTTACCTAATTAAATAGTATATTAAAAGTGAGTGAAATAGTGTCGCCATTGATTTGGGCCATTAGAGTTCCCGCCTAATCCTTAAAATCTACCAACAATCTTACGTCACCATTGATTTTGCTCGTTCATGTTTTCTATGTCTATGTAGAATTAAAACATGTTGATGCTCTTGAGTGAGGTTAAATGTTTTGGAAGGGACTTTGGGTTGGGTAAGCTCTTGCCTTAACGCAGAGCTAATACCAAAGTGTAAAGGACTTAGTTTATATAAAAGTGACTACATTTGGGGGATTGACGACTCACCGACGGAATATTAGAATCTAGTAATAACTCCTTAAACTATCTAATTAATTACAACTATATTCCGGTCTCGAGTGGCGTTTCCCTGCTCATTAAAAGCGGAAGGATCGAGTGTGTTAGGATTCCGAATCAGATACTTCATAATAATAAGTGTTAAAAACTTAATTTCTTTGTTTGCATACAAGTAATTATCACAATAATATTCACAAACTAGAAGTAATCATCAACAATTGTTTTTCATTAATCATCAAGGATTCAAATGTTTTACAATTCGATTAACTCTATAGACTCTCCCTCAGCTAATCACACAAACAAATCAGTTCATACAAGAGAAAGGTGATGTGTGTGATAAATAGATCACTAACAAGTGTGATCTATTTATACTAAGTACGAAAGCTTTGTTCAGTGATTGGCTGATGTCGACATCTAACATTTCTAACAGAAAAGATTTCACAGATGTTTGCAAACATCTATGCAAATCCTAACATCTGATCTAGGCTATTTTAAACACTGATAAGATAAATACTGTTACATTGAGAAACCATTGTCTAAGCTATCCTCTGTCACAGTTGTCCAAACATCTGTTTGGCCATACAAATGTTTGGTCTTCTTCATCAGGCCTTTGGCTTAATCAGGGCTTTGGTCTTTAACAGTCTTTAGCCTTCAACATATGTTGGTACTCTTGAACAGCAGTTCCAAGTCTTCATCATATGTTAGCCATGCTTTTGAATAAATGTTCTGATTAGGTGTTCAAGATTCACTTTCTTTGGGGAGAGACTCGTTCAATCTTTTGCTTATTTCTTGATCGGTGGATCATGCTTTGGATTTTGGATATCATTTGTTCTTTTGTAGGTCCAACAATCTCCCTATAGAACAAATGATGCCAAAACAGATGTTTATTAGATCAACTTTTATTACTCTTCTTTAACATTATCTTCATTTGTGCCTTGAATTACTTTTCAAATCTTTCAGATAATGAGTTAATAGCATCCCTTTCGAGTGGAAGATTCACTAAATCTTGCAGATCTTCAATTTTGAAGCTCATTATACTGTTCATTGAAGTCTTTTACACTTCCCCATTTTCCCTGACCAGTGTCAATTCGTGGCTGGCTTTATCTGAGGACCACTTTTGAAATTTATAGGCAATGGGGTTTAAAGGGAGTGATGTTATTCGAAGAGGTGAAGAAATTTGCATTCCCATGACTTGCCCTATCTGATCAGCTTGGTTAGTATCAGGAAGTTCATACATAATCATGTTTTTGATCCCTTCCTTCATAATGCCTTCTTCAAATCTTTTTACATCCTCCGTAGACATATCCTTTTGTCTTTTAAAATGGCTTCTCACCAATGAAGAGGCTTATCTTGCATATGGAAGTTCAGATATGACGGCCTTTGAAATGATAGGTAAGTCTTCATAATCAAGCTTTCTAGGACTGCTAGATCTTTGGCTCTTAAAGATTCCAGCTTCTTGTAAGTTGCCCTGATTGTTGGCTCATCCCACTTAGCCATTGATTTCATAGTGCCATATGTGGCATCCACCATATCTTCCTTCATTCTTGTGAGTTCAACTGCTTTTAAGCCAACATGTTTTCTACCTGCAGCCCAGTTGGGAAGAGTGGGCTTGATATCTGGATTGAGATTTATCATCTTAATTCTGGGTATTTCTTCCAGAAACCATCCAGTGAATTGAGCTCTTGAAGCTCTGTAGGGTTTGTTTTTCAAGATAAACTCCAGATTGTCTTCACTTAATTCCTTTTTCAAGTTAGGGTTGCTAACTGGTCCTTGAGAAACCCTTTGATTGACATTTTGGAAAAATATTCAAGTCTATTCATTTTGGTGACTTCTGCAGACAAGATTTGCTGTGTCTCTTTATCACTCTTTCATTTGCTTTTGATAGCAAAGATATTTTCAGCCTGTTTGATCTTTAAATCCATGTATTCTTGTACATTGTTAGGCTTTTTATATCTCTTGAGTGAAAGAAAGGTCACTTTGCTTATGTTACTTGTGGAGTAGAAGGACTCTATCTCTTTTGAGACATGTCTTAACTCCAATGGGTCAAGATGTTGGGTGGAAGTGTGGTAGGTGAATGAATGGTGAGTGCAATAGTAGTGGTGCTGGAAATGTGATATGCAGTGGTGGTGGTGGTGTTTGTTTGGATAGGAGATGCATTTCATCATCATCTTGGATAATGAATTTGGCTCTTCTTGTTCTGGTTTGTGATTTTCGTGTTTTTGGTGGTGGTTGTGGGGGTAGTGATTTAGGTTTTCTATTGAGAAGTCCTTTGGGGGAGTTAGATGGTAACGGTGAAGATGGTAAGTGGCAAAAAATGTTTTTGCAGTGGAAGTAGTGGTGACATGGGTAGTGGAGGTGGGAACAGTGGTTTGGATTGTGATTAGTGGAGTAGTGGTTTGGATAGTTACAACAATGCTTTGGCTAACCTTTGTTGGAACCTCTGTTGAAGAACCTTGGTTGTCTTGGATTTCTTTTCTTTTGATGATCTCCTGCATTGTGAACTGCAAATTTTCTCCCCTTGTATCCTTTCTCTTTTGCTTCTCAATTTTTTTATCGATTTCTTCTTTTCTAGCCCTTTTGAGTGCAGAAATCTCAGGATTTTTGCCATCCTTTTAACTATGGGTGGGAGCTTCCTCATGCAGTCTTCTTTCTCCCCCTTTTTGGTATCGTCATACTTAGGGAGAGTGAGAGTTGTGCTATTGTTTTCAAAGATAAAGTCTTTGATGGCTTTAACTTCTGACTGCATGGTATATCTTTCTTTTGCAACTTGCTTTTGAAGATATAGATAAGGTTGAACATGTGCCCACATTTCTTTTGCAATGATTGCATTTGATGGCCAGGGTGTTGAGCTTTTGAGGAAGATTTTCATCATATCCTTGATCTCTCCCATAGATGTTTCCAAATGTGTCACCATCTCCATGAATTTTCGATAGTTTAATCCATCACATAAGTTAACAGGATTATCCGAATTCCCACTAGAGGTGGTTAAACTTGGTTTTATACCAAGTACCTTTTGTTCTTGGTACTAGGGACTTCCAACTGATGTAGAGACTATTGTCTCAACAGTTGTTGCCTTCAAGGGGGTCTTAGAGATGTAACCACTATCCAATTATGAGACTTGTGTCTTTAGTATTGTAGTAGCTGCCCCACTTGAAATACCAACCTGTATCTCTTTGGATATAGAAGGTGTAGCCTCCTCTGCTTGTGGGATAACAATGATCACTGAACTTGCCCTAGTCACTTGTTGAAGTGAACTCTCTATGATTTGTTGTTGAGATGAACTAGGTATACACAAGTTAGATGTATCAATTGCATCAAGCAATGTTTGTAAAGGTGAAAGGATTGTTCAAGTGGGTGGTGGTGTGGAAAGAGAAGCAACCTTGGGAGAAGGGCTTGAGTAGAGATAATCAAGTGATACATCTCCCTCTTGATGTGTGTCCCCTGTGCTTACAACACTTTTCATTTGTGAGGAAGAGTGAGGAGTTTGGTTTGGTGGAGATGTTTGCATCTGTTGTGAGGAAGTAACAACAGTTGTTAGCAGCATTAGTGATCCTTAGCATCTCAACCTCTAAAGATCTTTCTTTTTGGTTTATCTTTTTGATTTGGGGATAACAATGGAAGTGGTTTGTATGGAAAAGTCTGGTGTGGGTTCCACAGTGTTGGGATGTGCACCATGGTCAGTAGGAGCAGTGGGCTTAGTAACATATGTTCTAAAACCGGTTACTTTGTTTTCTAAAACATTTTCATTTACCATATTTTCTTGGCCTTTGGCCATCATGCAAGTAAAAGTTTCGTTTGAAAGACTGTTACTTTGTAGTGCTTTACCTTGTTCAAAACTTTCTTGTCTTAAAACATTTTAAGGTAGAAGCTTAACAACCTTCGATAGATGAGAAAAGGATTGCTAGTTCCTCTCTTGATTACCCTCAAATTTGCTACCAAACCTAGAAACAGTTTCTTGGATAGCTTATGATTTGAATTTCTCAAAGTAGCATACCCAAGACACTCTGTTTTTAGGAGTATCTCACTAAAAGCAGTGGTGTTAGAAGAGAGGCAAACCAAGAGATTATGGAAAACAAATTTCAGTTCAAGTGGGAACTTTGATTTAAAAATGTTGCTCCCACCATCTAACATTCATAGCCCTTTTCTATGAACTCAACATGTAAGTCATTTTTGGGGTAAGTTTCCATACCTGTCATATCCTCTAATCGGAACACAGTGGATATGGATCCTGTAGTGATTTCCACATGTTCTTTATTAATGGTGGAGGTGATGAGAAAGGGCTTTTTGTTTTACAAAGACAACTTTGCATTTGCCCAAATTTTTCTGAGTGTGGAGAGATACATGGGTGCGTTGGTGGTGAGGATGTAGAGATATTTTGATGAATTGATGATATCAATGATAGAATGAAAGTTTGTATTCTTATATGCTTTGCAAGATATGACAAGTAATTGCACGAGGTTTTTATTTCGAGAGCCATGATGAACTATTGTTCAAATATTTTCAAAATCTTGAGAGAAATTCTTTTGATTGAAAGCAGAGTTTGATAGAAGCAAATTCAGAGTTTTTCTCTTCAGAAATGATTTTGAATTTTTCAATAATGGGGGATAGAAGTAAACTCTATTTCTCATGGGTTTTTATAGGGTTAATGGAACAGAGATGCCAGCGTGGACAACAGTTAGCTTTTTGTCCACGTGATCAGTTGCTATTTGTCATAGCAAACCTCTATTCATAAAATGGGTCCTATTGGAGAAACCCTCTGATGAAGATATCAAAGATCTGAACAACACTATTAGTGTTTTGAAACATATATGCGACTTTTGGTCAACAGTTTTAAAAAAAACTTTAAAACTCTGTTTGAAACTTTTATTGGGTTAAACAGAGTTTTAGATGGAAAGAATGGCTCTGTTTGACTTTTAAAGTCAAACAGTGGTTTTTTAAAAAGTGATTCTTTTGCCTTAAAAAGTAGTTATCACACTTGAATAGACTTTTGAACCATTTAAACAGTTGTTTGACTCTTTTGTAAAAAGCTTTTGTTTTAGGTGATTTTGTCAATCTTTTCTTGATATTTAAACAAAAATTTTGGTTTTTCTGATTTTTAAGACACTAACTAAATAAAAGATAGAAATAATTTGGATTTTTTAAAACAATTATCTTTCTATTATTTGGATAGGAGATAGATGCACATGTAACCTCTATTAGCACTTTTAAATTACCAACAACGCTTCCCTACAAATGATGGTGAATGGGCCAATCTTGAAGACGATCAAAAGTATTATTTGTCTTGGATTTGGTGTTATCAACCACTACAGTGGCTTATTGGGATTAATCTTTGGTCATAAGAAGTTTTGCACAATCTCTAACAAATGTTTTTGACTTTCTGCAAGTGCCTGCACACTTGGGTGATAGGAAGTTGACCATTCCCAACAAGATGTTTATATCCATGTGGATGCATGTTTACCCTGGGCTTTTGAGGCTGTGGAACAGGTTCTACATACCAGTAAGGAACCCTACTGCAAGGTTTGTCCTGACCTATTTGCATGATGTTGTTGTGACTTTTGTGGGTGAGCAGTGTGGTCTGAATCAACTCTTTTGGAAAGAAATTGGGTATTCCCGTTACCATGCACATCTTCCCCTTTGAAGCTCGTTTTCTTTCTTGACCAGTTTTTGTTAAAATTATGTAATCTAAGAAATGAGCACTGTTGAGTTAAATGGTTGGTTTTACCACAAATGGTGCACCCAAGAGTGGATTCATAGATATTATTGCTTTGATTGATATTAAGGGCTTTTAACTTGAAAAATTCTTTTACCTGGTGATTTGTTTCACCACAAAATTCATGCAACATGTTTGGAATCTTGTCTTTCCTTTTACCTTTGTTTCTCTGTTTAGAAACAGATGATTTAACTTCTGTTTTAGAGTTGGTGATAGGAATAAGTTTTATCTTTGATGGCTTAAGACCATCAGGGTTTGCAAAGTCAATTGGTTTGAATTTTTCAAGATTATCACATTCGTCTAACCAAATTGGTTTAAAAACATATATGGGTTTCTAGGACTGAATGGAACTTTATGGCTTTTCAAGAATGACATCATCGCCACTGGTTTTCGTAATCTTGATTTCTTTTTCCAGTCGACTTGGTTGATTTGTCATCAACAAATTCAGGGCACATGGAAGTGTAGGTTTTTTGGTCAGGTTTTGCAATGCCAGCAACAAACTTCTCATTGCTTTTTATTTGTTTTTCTAACATCTTTTCATAACTAGAGGAGTGAATTTCAAATTTTGTCCTTTATCTTTATACCCTTTTCAGGCGGTGTCCTTTATCTTTAAAAATACCGAGTTTTGTACTTTATGTTTTCAAATTGTGCACGTTATGTCCTTTGAGCCTAACTCAGTTAGTTTTAACGTTAAATAAGATCGTGCTTGTCACATGAGGTTACTTTTGTAATTTTTCCTATTTAATTAAAATATATGTAACAACTAGAATATAAATAAGCCCAAAACTCTCTTCATCTGTCAAGCCCTTTCTCTCACTAAACTCTCTTCCTCTTCTCTCTCTCTCTCACAGGAAACTCCACCAAGGCACCAATCCTCCATTAAAAGATCTGCAATTACAAGCCCAAGCCCAAAACCTTACCAATCGCCCACCTAATCACATGTTAGCGGTCACCTCATTCAAATATGGTTAAAGGGGAACGGTGGTGGCTAGAAGGTGGGTGAATGACAGACATATCTTTTGGACATTATTTGTTCTGGCAACATACTCCAACTTGTTCTTGCGGTTGTTTGGTGGTGGAGATTGGATGTGTGGTGGCGGTGGTGTGGCAGGGTGGATGTGTGGTAGTGGTGGTGGTTGCGACAGGTAGGTTTCAAGATCCAACAAACCCGGCTAGCCGGCTCACATACGCTTCGATTGACGA
This sequence comes from Scalesia atractyloides, assembly GCA_947069175.1. Lineage (NCBI taxonomy): Eukaryota > Viridiplantae > Streptophyta > Magnoliopsida > Asterales > Asteraceae > Scalesia > Scalesia atractyloides. The sequence goes on along the minus strand of CAMTDV010000027.1, from coordinate 32,986,935 downwards.
TTGATCTAGAACAAATTATTCACAAATACTTTTCGTCGTTGAATTCGAAAAATCTATTATCGGAATTTAATGAAATGAATCCTATTTCAGGGTTTAATACAACGACTATTTGTGAGTAGCCACATCCAATTTTGGGCTGAGATAATTGAGCTGGGTTTGAATTAGGATTTTGAAATTGGGGGTTTGTGGGTTTTTAAATTGGGGAGAGGGTGTGAGTTGTGTTGTGTTGTTCGGCTGTGGCGGTGAACTGGTGGTGGTGGTGGTCGAGTGGTGGTGCCTTGTTGTAAGGGGTGGGTGGTGGTGATAGTAATGAGTGGTGGTAGCAGTAGGTAGTGGAAGGTGGGAGGGGTGGTTGAGAGGGAGAAAAGATGAGAAAGAGCGTTTTTGTTTTTTATTATATATATAGTAATATTAATATTAATTTTTAAATCTATTTTTGTTTTATTTATTAACTTATTTTTATAAATAATTGGTAAAAGACTGAATTGTCCTTGAGTGATCAGATTTAACATACAAAATTAACAGAGTTACACTCAAAGGACATAACGTGCAAGATTTTAAAACATAAATTACAAAACTTATCAATTTTAACGATAAAGGACACCGCCTGAAAAGATGTATAAAGATAAGGACAAAATTTGAAATTCACTCTAATTAGAGCAAGACTCCACCTATTTCTCACAAGTGATTTGGGTGGACTCAAAATCATTTTTACAGCCTTGATATTTTTCTATCATTGACTGGAGCTGGTCTTTGATTATGGATGCGTCATGTTTTAAGGTGCTGATCTCTTGATCCTTTTCAGCTAGTGTATTTTTAAAATCACTTTTTAGTTTTTCTAAGATAATTTCACTAAGTTGAACCTTTTTCCCGTATGTTTTCATTTCCCTCCTTGATGTTAACAAAGCTATAATGCACTTGTCTAAACACAATTCTTTTAGAACTTGAGATGATACATTGGAAACAACAACCTTCAGATGATCAGCATTGATGAGGTTAGTGGTATCTTTGGGATAGGTTTTGGTTCCTTCTACATCACCCCCTTCACAAACCAATGTTTGTCTTGGGCTCTTAGCAGTTTTACCAACCGAGCTTTCACCAGGAGAGGTTTCGTTTCTTGAGATTCTTCATCTGACGTATGATCCAAAGCTATAAAACTGAAGTTTTCATGTTCATCACTATCATTTGCTATTAAAGCAAAGTTTTCAACAATTAAATTTTCAGGCAAACTGTTCCAATCAACAGTCTTGTGTAAAGAAGCTTTGTTGATTTGGCTCAACTACTGCATGAGCAGGAATAGTTTTGGATGCTGGAACATGTGATATGGGCATTTGGACATACTGAACTTGAGGAAGTGGTGCTTGGATATATTGCACAGGTGTAGGACTTGTAAAATGGGCTGTGTTTTAAACACTTGATGTAGGGGTATTTTGATAAAAGTGTCTTTGCTTTGGATATGTAATGACAGGCGCAAAGCTTGTACTCCTACATTCCCTAGCAAAATGACCTAGCTGGTTACATTTAAAACACTTTATCTTGGATTTGTCCACGTAAATTTAATATTTGACGTGAATGTCAAAGTCTCACGTAAATTTAATCCAAATACTACTAATAGCTAGTGGTAAGTGGGTATCGAACACAGGGAGTTTGTGGAATATGTGCTATTTTAAGTTTATACTAAATTGACTAATTAATATAAATGCAAGAAAATGAATTCAGGATTTTTGATGATTTGGTTTTGAAATTAAATAAATTGCAATTCAACTATTGGTTGTTAAAACAGATTAGAAGCAAGTAATCATCCTAAGTTTCCGGTTTCAATTAACACTTGTGTTTTTAAATCCAACTAGAAAGAATCACATAGACATGACTCGTGTATGACTATTTGTTCGTGATGAAAGGGAACTAAGTACTCAGATTACAAAGATGCGAGATTGTTACCCGATGACCAATTAACCAATATCCAACCCTAAACCCTCCCGTGATATCTCGATTGTCAACGACACCAAGAACGTACGATTAAGATTAAGATCAAAACATCAATCAACAGTTTACATACAAATATTCAAACACTATAATAAACTACAAACATTGCAAGTCTATTATTCTTGAAATTAAGGATAAAAACACAATTGTTTCAAGCAAACCTTCCACCTAGGATGATCACAATGAGTTAAGCCACTCATGGTCTTGCAAATTATCACACCTTCAATTGTTTTGTTCATAGGAATCATAAACACCAAACAAAATGTTAGAAATTGTTCTTGAACCAAGTGGGACACTCAAAATCGCCTCTAGCCTCTACATAAACGTCCCCAATGATTGATATCTCAAAAGACCCTTCAAAACCGACTTAAAAATGGTAGTTACAGTTTTCTCGCAGGTCAACACCGTAAGCTACGGTGCCCACCGTAGCTTATGGTGGTCAGCATTTCCTTACGGCATCAAGCTTCTCGCTTACGGTGCACAAGAAGGATCAAACACCACCGTAAGCTACGGTGCCAACCGTAACTTACGGTGGTCAACGACTTTCCACTGTTATTCTCTTATCAACTCTCCATGTCTCCACCTTCTTTCGGCCAAGCGCAAGTTCCCATCAAAGCACGTAAAAATCACTTATTTATGCTCTTCGGTACCTGCAAAGCCATACATGCCGTAGTTATCAAATCCTAATTATTAACCAAATTAAGTGCGGAATATTGATCGATTTAAAGCACTTGAGGGTTCTCCAATAGACCACCTGTCACATCCCCACACTTAACCGTTGCTTGCCCCAAGCAACACATCAAACACATTTCCAAGCTTAAAAGTGATCGAAGTGTAAACCAAACACAAACATGTCGTCCAATTGTCAATTCACCATCATACCAAATGACACACCCCTCACAATAACTCTCCTCTCGGTGACAAAAAGGTACTAGCAAGATTGTGCTAGATCACTCAATGCGAGTGCGTGATTGTGCGACAATAAGCTTATGTAATAATCAAATCTCCACCTACAAAATGCCTAACATGCTTACGAATCAAAAGGACTTCCGGGTTGTAACGAGGCTATGTGTAAGCATCTTTATGTTCCCATTTTGGCTTTGTTAAACCGTTATGTCCGTATTGTTTGTGTGCGTATTGAGTTTGTGTATCAACTCACAATCAGATAATCGTAGATTTTTGTTGCAGTTAACAAAATCTAAATTCGAGTGGGGATAGTCATGTTTCTGCGTTGACCAAAATCGAATCAAACCAAAGATATTTACTCCACTGATTTGGATGTCCAGCTTTTAGTTTCTGCTGGTTGTTTCAATAGAGTAATTACAATTTGGTGGTATATTCAAAATCAATAATCATCATTTTAGTTAAACAGTCTTTTAATCATTTAATATTTATTTGTGTGAAAAAGTCATTTAGGCAATTTGTACTCAATACAGTATAGAAAATGCTTAACATGCTTACGAATCAAAAGGACTTCATGTCGGTTTGACCATCAGACTGAGGATGGAAAGCAGTACTAAGATTGAGTTGAGTACCAAACGCTTTTTGAAATGTGGCGCAGAGTTTACTTGGGAACTTGAAAGCGACATGAAGACTAAGTATCCGCATTTGTTCGTTGCATCTTCCTAAATTTCGGGACGAAACTCCCTAAAGGAGGGGAGACTGTAACGCTTTGCATTTGTAACTTTCCATTTTTAGTAAGATTGCTTCATGTTTCTATTTTTTGGAAAGTCTAAACCTTGTAATCATATTTCTAATTATGGAAACTTGTATTCGTATCGCATTCGTATTTCATTCCCAACCTTGCAATCTAAGACTTTGATCGTAATAAAAAAATTCATACTTAATACATACTTGTCTTACATGCATATGATCATTAATTACGTGTTTAATACTTGTTATATGTTCAAATACTCATACCTACATACTCGATACTCAAAATATGCTTACATACATGTTATACACTTAAAAATATGCCAATACACCAAGTTTTAGCTTAAAATGAAGGGAAAACCAAGTTCAGGGGCCAATTTGCAAAATCTGCCAAAATAGGCCTCTGGGGGGGGGGGGGAGGGAGAGGATAAGCTAAATCCTCTCGCGGGGCGCGAGAGACCCCAATCCGCAGAAAGTTGTTTCTACTTACGGGTTGGCCCATTTTTCACACTTTTTTTACACCCAATCACCTCTAAACCTCATTTAACTCAAAACCCTATTAAACCACTATATAAGCAAGCTTCCTAACACTCATTTCCACTTTCCAAACTACTTTACACTCTCAAAACACTCCCAAATCAGTTGTAAAATCAAGAACAAGGCAGAAAACTTTAAGTACAAAAGTGAGTCCAAACTCACTTTTCTTCATCAAATCTTCCCCTACAAAGCTTGGAACACCTCTAGGATTGTTTCCACAGGTTTTCCATGGAAAACCAAGGTGGAACATCACCTTTTTGAGGTCCAAACTTTCTGTTTTTGAAGATGAACTTGTAAACTTTATTTAAACATACTTTTTTAAGACAAACTTGTGCTATTTGTGCCTCTAATCAAACCCATGGTTAGTGAGCTAAGCCAAGGTTGTTTCATACAAATTAGGAGGTGTAAATTACCTCCTAACTTCCTGTTTTGTGAAGGGTTTCAAGCCCACAAGTGTTGAGCCATCCAAGCTTACAAGATTGTGTTGGTGTAGGTGTGATTACATGAAGGCCTTGGCCATTCAACTTTTCAATCCACCCTTCATTTGATGATTTCTATAATTCTTGACCATCCGGATTGTCCTTGTGACAATCTTGTGTATTGGTGAATCTTACAAAAGAGGCTTAGGATGGTTATCCTCCTACCTCCATGCATGACTTATATGACTTACATGATATCTATGAAATACATGAACTCTATGATAAATTAGTAATATTATAACTATATATGTAAATACTTAATATAACCGAACCTTTGACAATGACCATATGGTTACTTGTCTAAAAGTAGGTTATTTTATCTTAGACCTAACCATCGTTACGATTCTATTGGGCATGACCCATAAAAACACAAACACCCTTCGGGGCTTATAGTGTCAAAAACGAGCGTTAACGTCTAGATAAATACTTTTGTTTATACATACTTTTTGCATACTTAAACTCCTAAACTCATCAAACTCCATCGTCAATCTAATACTCACACACCTACGTTTCCTTGTGTAGGATAACTCGGTGTTCTTTCCCCTAAAACAACCTAACGCTTTCACGGAAATTACTTTGCAAAACCGTGAGTACACTCGACCCCTTTTTATGCTTTTTACTATTTGGGGTGCAATATGTTAATTTACTAAACTACACTAAATAACACTTTTATTCTATGAATACACACAAACAATCCATCAAACATGCTTTAGTCTTATGCTACTTGAATTGTTACTTGGTATATTCTTATGTGATCTAAATGTCATTAACTTCGATCAAGCCTCCCTTGACATGTATAACACTATAGGAGCAATGCACTGCCCGTATACTTGTGGTCATTGTTTAGTTTTAATCTATTTTGCGGTAAACTAGAGGATTGACTTGTAGATTCACATGCCTTGTTTACATTTATCTTGTATGCTAGCTATTCATGTGGATTTGTTTAAACGGATTTTATACTTATGCTATGATATTAAACTTGTGTACTCGCCAATACTTTGCTATTGAACTATACTTTTTAACATGTTGCAGGTTGATGAAGTTGTTATGATGGAACTTAGTAGGAATGACATAGAAACACGCATAGAATACTAAGTTAATCATTATGTTATTGTTGAATTTATTTCATTGTTGTTACTTGTATTTGAATCTTTGATGTAACCTTGACAATTTTGATGCTATGAAATGAAATGGGTTGTTAAATTAAATATTGTCGCAAATAGTGTTATGATGTCTCGAGCAATCTAGTTCGTCTCACTCTGATGTTTCCGCCATCGGTTGGGGTGTGACAGATTGGTATCAGAGCCAACTTGTTTATCTAAAATCGCAACTTGTTTCTCTAAAATCGACCTTCATTCTGGTTATCATCAACTTCGAGTCCTTGAAGAAGATATACCCATTACGCGTTTCGCACACGTTATGGGCACTATGAGTTCGTGGTCATGCCATTTGGTTTGATCAACGCACCCGCCGTGTTTATGGATTTGATGAATCGCGTGTGTAAGCCCTATCTTGACCGATTCGTGATCGTCTTCATTGATGATATCCTAATCTATTCCAAGACGCGAGAGGAGCATGAGCGTCACCTGCGTCTTATCCTTCAGCTTTTGCATACTCAACGTCTCTAAGCCAAGTTCTCCAGGTGTGAATTTTTGTTATATTAGGTTCAATTTCTTGGCCATGTCATCAACGAACTTGGTATTCATGTTGACCCCGCGAAAATCGAGGCAGTGAAAATTGGATTGCCCCTAAGACTCCGTCTGAAATTCGTTCGTTTTTCGGCGCCAACTTTTCAAAAATTGTCGTGCTTCTCACTTCCTTGACTCAAAAGGATAAACCTTTTGTTTGGGGTGAACAAGAGGAGTCTTTTCAAATGCTCAAGGACATGCTTTGCAATGCTCCTATCCTAACTCTTCCAGATGGTAACGACGATTTTGTCGTGTATTGCGATGCCTCAAGACAAGGTCTTGGTTGCGTTCTTATGCAGCGATAAAAAGTTATCGCTTACGCGTCACAACAACTCAAAATTCATGAGAAAAATTATACCACGCACGACCTTGAACTTGGTGCAGTTGTTTTTGCATTAAAGATATGGCGACACTACCTTTATGGTACAAAGTGTATGGTCTTCACCGACCATAAGAGCCTCCAGCACATCTTTAATAAAAAAGAACTCAACACGCGTCAGCGTCATTGGGTGGAATTATTAAACGACTACGACTGCGATATCCTCTACCACCATGGTAAAGAGAATGTTGTGGCCGACGCACTTAGTTGGAAAACTCATGTTAAGAGTGTATGTTGCTACCAAATTTGGGAAAGCTTCAAGAGATGATTCGTGAGGCACAATACTCGATCGTTAATGAGGGTAACCTCGATAACGAGTTGAAATGTGGTGCTGAAAACGAACTTGTGACCAAACCCAACGGCATCATGTGCTATCTTGACTGTATTTGGATTCCTAACCGTGATAATCTTCGTGACCTCTTGATGAATAAAGCTCATAAATCTCAGTATTCTATTCATCCTGGCGCCAATAAGATGTTTCATGACCTCCGTGCGTCATATTGGTGGCCTGGAATGAAAAAACATATCGCCTGTTACATTTCGAAGTGCCTTACCTGCTCCAAGGTAAAGGCCGAACATCAAAGACCCTCTTGCTTACTCGAACAACCAGAAATCTCTGTTTTGAAATGGGAGAGTATTGCTATGGCTTTCATAACCAAATTCCCTCGTACATCGTCTGGTCACGATAGTATTTGGGTAATCATCGACCGTCTGGCCAAGTCTACTCATTTCCTTCCCATACGTGAAGACTACCGAGTTGAGAAATTGGCTCGTATCTACACGGTTGAAGTCATCTGTCGTCACGGTGTCCCCGTTGACATTATCTCGGACCTTGATGGTCGCTTCACTTCTCACCTTTGGCAAATATTTCAAAAGGCGCTTGGTACTCAACTCAATCTTAGTACTGCTTTCCATCCTCAGTCTGATGGTCAAACCGAGCGTACTATCCAAACTCTACAGGACATGCTTCGTTCTTACGTAATTGATTTTGGTGGCAAATAGGACATGCACTTACCTTTGGTCGAATTCTCGTACAATAACACTTACCACGCGAGTATTCAAATGGAACCATTCGAGGCATTATATGGATGCAAGTGCTGATCGCCTATTTGTTGGCACGAGATCGGGGAAGCTCAAATCACCGGTCCCGAGCTCATACAACAGACGACAGACAAGATTTTACAGATTTGGGACAACTTGCTGAAACCTAGAAGCCGACAAAAGAGCTACGTAGACAAAAGACGCAAGCCTTTGGAATTCAACGTTGTTGACCTTGTACTTCTCAAGGTATCCCCTTGGAAGGGTGTGGTTCGTTTCAGGAAAAAGGGAAAACTCGATCCTCGCTACATAGGTCCTTTCCAGATCCTCGAAAGGATTGGCAAGGTAGCCTACCGACTGGAACTACCACAATAGCTCAACGACGTTCATCCTACCTTCCACGTCTCAAACTTAAATAGATGTCTCGCCGAAGAAGGACTCCAAGTTCCGCTTGAAGATCTTCAAATCAATGAGACTTTGCACTTCGTGGAAAAACCAGTCGAAATCATGGATCGAGGTACTAAGAAACTAAGGCTCAGTCGAATTCCTATCGTGAAGGTTCGATGGGAAGGAAAACGTGGCGCAAAGTTTACTTGGGAACTTGAAAGCGACATGAAAACTAAGTATCCGCATTTGTTCGTTGCATCTTCCTAAATTTCGGGACGAAATTCCCTAAAGGAGCAACGCTTCGCATTATAACTTTCCGTTTTTAGTAAGATTGCTTCATGTTTCTATTTTTTTGGAAAGTCCAAACCTTGTAATCGTATTTCTAATTATGGAAACTTGTATTCGTATCACATTCGTATTTCATTCCCAACCTTGCAATCTGAGACTTTGATCGTAATAAAAAAATTCATACTTAATACATACTTGTCTTACATGCATATGATCATTAATTATGTGTTTACATACAAACCGATACTTGTTATATGTTCAAATACTCATACCTACATACTCGATACTCAAAATATGCTTACATACACGTTATACACTTAAAAATATGCCAAAACACCAAGTTTTAACTTAAAATGAAGGAAAAACCAAGTTCAGGGGCCAATTTGCAAAATCTTCCAACATAGGCCTCTGGCAGGTGGCGAGAGGATAAGCTAAATCCTCTCGCGGGGCGCCGGAGACCCCAATCCAAAGAAAGTTGTTTCTTGCTTACGGGTTGGCCCATTTTTCACACTTTTTTTTACACCCAATCACCTCTAAACGTCAGTTAACTCAAAACCCTATTAAACCACTATATAATCAAGCTTCCTAACACTCCTTCCACTTTCCAAACTCCTTTACACTCACAAAACACTCCCAAATCAGTTGTAAACTCAAGAACAAGGTGGAACACCTCTAGGATTGTTTCCACAGGTTTTCCATGGAAAACCAAGGTGGAACATCACCATTTTGAGTCCAAACAATCTGTTTTGGAAGATGAACTTGTAAAATTCATTTAAACATACTTTTTTAAGACAAACTTGTGCTATTTGTGCCTCTAATCAAAACCATGGTTAGTGAGCTAAGCCAAGGTTGTTTCATACAAATTAGGAGGTGTAAAATACCTCCAAACTTTCTGTTTTGTAAAGGGTTTCAAGCCCACAAGTGTTGAGCCATCCAAGTTTACAAGCTTGTGTTGGTGTAGGTGTGATTACATGAAGGCCTTGGCCATTCAACTTTTCAATCCACCCCTCATTTGATGATTTCTATAATTCTTAACCATCCGGATTGTCCTTGTGACAATCTTGTGTATTGGTGAATCTTACGAAAGAGGCTTAGGACGGTTATCCTTCTACCTCCATGCATGGCTTATATGACTTACATGATATCTATGAAATACATGAACTCTATGATAAATTAGTAACATTATAACTATGTATGTAAATACTTAATATAACCGAACTTTTGATAATGACCATATGGTTACTTGTCATAAAAGTAGGTTATTTTATCTTAGACCTAACCATCGTTACGATTCTATTGGGCATGACCCATCAATACACAAACACCCTTCGGGGCTTATAGTTTCAAAAACGAGCGTTAACGTCTAGATAAATACTTTTGTTTATACATACTTTTTTCATACTTAAATTCCTAAACTCATCAAACTCCACCGTCAATCTAATACTCACATACCTACGTTTCCTTGTGTAGGATAACTTGGTGTTCTTTCCCCTAAAACAACCTAACGCTTTCACGAAAATTACTTTGCAAAACCGTGAGTACACTCGATCCCTTTTTATGCTTTCCTCTATTTGGGGTGCAATATATTAATTTACTAAACTACACTAAATAACACTTTTATTCTATGAATACACACAAACAATCCATCAAACATGCTTTAGTCTTATGCTACTTGAATTGTTACTTGGTATATTCTTATGTGATCTAAATGTTATTAACTTCGATCAAGCCTCCCTTGACATGTATAGGAGTAACGCACCGCCCGTATACTTGTGGTCATTGTTAAGTTTTAATCTATTTTGTGGTACACTAGAGGATTGACTTGTAGATTCACATGCCTTGTTTACATTTATCTTATATGCTAGCTATTCATGTGCATTTGTTTAAACGGATTTTATACTTATGCTATGATATTAAACTTGTGTACTCGCCAATACTTTGTTGTTGAACTATACTTTTTAACATGTTGCAGGTTGATGAAGTTCTTATGATGGAACTTAGTAGGAATGGCATAGAAACACGCGTAGATACTAAGTTAATCATTATGTTATTGTTGAATTTATTTCGTTGTTGTTACTTGTATTTGAATATTTGATGCAACCTTGACAATTTTGATGCTATGAAATGAAATGGGTTGTTAAATTAAATATTGTCGCAAATAGTGTTATGATGTCTCGAGCAATCTAGTTCATCTCACTTTGATGTTTCCACCATCGGTTGGGGTGTGACATCAAATGTCCTTCCAACCGGGTGATGAGGAATCACCACCGGAGAAGGGTTATTAGTGATAACAGGTCTAAAATACGCTTCAATCCCCCTCACCACCTTTCAGTGATGTCTTCGCGGAGCACCCAATGGTACTCTTGGTCGACTCGCTTGACCTTGCCTTAGCCCTTGAGGTGCAAATTGTTGTTGATATTGGGGTTGTTGCATTTGTGGTTGCTGCATCGGCCTTTGAAATTGAGGTTGTTGATGTTGGAGTTGAACTTGTTGAAGAGGCATTGGTCGTTGAAATTGTGGCCCTTGCGGACGAATTGGTTGTACCCCTGTGGGTTGCCTAACCACTTCTTGAACTTGTTCCATTTGCTGCCTTTGTGGGTAAACCATTCCTCCTTGAGGTCCCAAATTACCTGCATCTCACGTAAATTTAAGCCAAATACTACTAATAGCTAGCGGTAAGTGGGTATCGAACACAGGGAGTTAGTGGAATATGTGCTATTTTAAGTTTATACTAAATTGACTAATTAATCTAAATGCAAAAAAATGAATTCAGGATTTTTGATGATTTGGTTTTAAAATTAAATAAATTGTAATTCAACTATTGGTTGTTAAAACAGATTAGAAGCAAGTAATCATCCTAAGTTTCTGGTTTCAATTAACACTTGTATTTTAAATCCAACTAGAAAGAATCACATAGACATGACTCGTGTATAACTATTTGTTCGTGATGAAAGGGAACTAAGTACTCGGATTACAAAGATGCGAGATTGTTACCCGATGACCAATTAACCAATATCCAACCCTAAACCCTCCCGTGATATCTCGATTGTCAACGACACCAAGAACGTACGATTAAGGTTAAAATCAAAACATCAATCAACAGTTTACAAACAACTTTTCAAACACCATAATAAACTACAAACATTGCAAGTCTATTATTCTAGAAATTAAGGATAAAAACACAATTGTTTCAAGCAAACCTTCCACCTAGGATGATCACAATGAGTTTAGCCACTCATGGTCTTGCAAATTATCACACCTTCAATTGTTTTGTTCATAGGAATCATAAACACCAAACAAAATGTTAGAAATTGTTCTTGAACCAAGTGGGACACTCAAAATTGCCTCTAGCCTCTACATAAACGTCCCCAATGATTGATATCTCAAAAGACCCTTCAAAACCGACTTAAAAATGGTAGTTACAGTTTTCTCGTAGGTCAACACCGTAAGCTACGGTGCCCACCGTAGCTTATGGTGGTCAGCATTTCCTTACGGCATCAAGCTTCTCGCTTACGGTGCACAAGAAGGATCAAACACCACCGTAAGCTACGGTGCCCACCGTAACTTACGGTGGTTAACGACTTTTCCACTCTTATTCTCTTATCAACTCTCCATGTCTCCACCTTCTTTCGGCCAAGCATAAGCTCCAATCAAAGCACGTAAAAATCACTTATTTGTGCTCTTCGGTACCTGCAAAGGCATACACGACGTAGTTATCAAATCCTAATTATTAACCAAATTAAGTGCGGAATATTGATCGATTAAAAGCACTTGAGGGTTGTCCAATAGACCACCCGTCACATGAGGTCTTTGCTTTGGATAGGTAATGACAGGTGCAGAGCTTTTACTCCTACATTTTCTAGCAAAATGACCTAGCTGGTTACATTTAAAACACTTTATCTTGAATTTGTCCAACCCAAACCTATATCTCCCATTAAGTCCTAGATAACTCCTACTAGTTTTCTTGTAATAATTGTTTGCTCTCACACATAGGAGAGCCACCTGGTGCAGAATATCCATTTCCTCAAGATCAATGGGATCAATGTGTTTAAGATAATCAAAATGTGTTTAAGATAATAAAAAACAATCGAAAAATTGTCGAGATTATGACTATCATCATGACCGTGATGGAGCGTGGGTATATTTTTAGATATATTTTAAGTATTGTTCACTCGTTTATGCAAGCTTTATATTTATAAAACACGAAATAACAATATCACTCTCTACAACACGCTCGGGCAAGTGCACCCATCGTTGGCTGGCGTAATATAGTGATGGTAAGATAGCGAGGTTATCCAAGGACACAAGAGCTATTGTCAACGTCTAATCGACCCAAACTTTGAGAAAAGGTTTGACAAGTAAATTAAAAATAAAATAAAAGAAACAAATAAACTGTAACATTCATGTAAACCGGGTATCAAAACCCGCTCCATTTAAAAATCAAGTATTCATCTAAATGTTCGTTGCGTATTTATTGTGTTAGTTATTTTAATTCTTAACTAATAAATAACTCATAATAAAAAAGATAACCAATAAATAATAATAATAAGTTATATAAAATAAGCCTTAACAAAAAAAAAATAAATAATAAATAAATAAATAAATTCAAAAGGAGTAGCCGGGTCTCGAAGCCGGGTCTCCCATGATATTACACACACCAAAACACCACTGGTACACACACACCGTATGTTTCAGATTAGAAATAAATAACACTTATAGCTGAACAAACCATTGAAACCGCATCTTCACACCATCATCCTCTGTAACCGCTGAATCAATGAAGATACGTTTTTGTCTTGGGATGACTGGTATCATAAAACGCAAATCATAATTTCATAACCGTTTCATTCAATCACGAACTGCTTCAATCATTCAGTAGATATCGAACCCATGATTTGAGGATTTTTTTTCTTTGAAACCGAAAATTCATGATTGACCACTTTCAATATAAATAGTAATGGTTCACGACGTTAGAACTCGTTCACTACCCTCGAAATCTTGTTTCTAATCCTCTGATCAAAAATCTTTTGTCGCCGGAGTGGTCACCGGAATCATCGAGATTCTAACTTCTCAGTGGGTATGAATTCTAAAACTTTCTATGTTCATATCTAATTCTATTAATGTGCAAACCAGTACAACGAACCATTAAAACATATATATCGATCAAGTTCAGTTATGGGTTAAACTAAGATTGTAGAAGATGAAGTTGTAGTGAGTATATTTATAATTTATAAACTGGATTATAACCGGGTTAGACACCCAGCCCAGTTGGTAGGGCTGGGTGCACAATGGCGCTGAGGTCGCGGGTTCGATTCATGCCTTACTCACGGTTTGTTAAGTTAATTTTTTTTAAATGATAAAGCAAATTCTGGTTTCACCTAACAAGTGTATAAGAGGAATTAAAATAGGATTTCCTTTCGGGTTAGACACGTAGCTCAGTTGGAAGAGCTGCGTGCACATGTACAAGAGGTCACGAGTTCGAATCCCGTCCACGCTGCCTATTCACCCATGCGAACCGGTCAGGTTCTGTCAGGCCTGACATGGCCCAAAAAAATTTTATTATATTATTTTTTTATTTTATTTAATTTATTAAAGTAAACACTTCTCCTATTTTAATATTCTCAATTTTAATAGGATTAAAATCCCAATAACATAAAAATAATCTTAGCACCAAATAAAGAGTATTAAATTGAAATATTAACTTTTATTTATTTATCGAATTGTTACATTATTATTTAGATTAGTTTACTTCGTCGGCTAAATCTTAAATTCGTGCGTACTCTTCATCAACCAAGGCAACGCACCCACTGTGAGTGAATTCTTACAAATTCCCATTTTTATTCATGTTTTGGGTTGTATCATGTGTCACTTCATTTATTTCGTTTATTCAAACTTGTGCTATTACCATTATATGATCTAAACGTGTGATGCAAATCATTCATTAGGCCCATCAGTTCCTCGTTGGAGACGAGTTGAGCATCGCGTGCCTCATTAGATCGGCTCCGTTTGATTGAGCCTTGATCTCATTGTTCATCATTTGGTGTGTGCGTGTGCATTAATTGATATTATGTGTTTTGTGATTAAATTTACATATACGTATACTCATATGTGGTTATGCACCTTTTTATAACCAATATAACAAATTCGTTCAAATGTTTTCATAAGATTCACTCGCCAACTTTTGTTGACCCCAAACCCTATTTTTACACATGATACAGGTGGACAGGTTGAAGCAAGGAACACATAGGAAATTGCCTTAGAAGAAAAATAAAGAAGTCATGAAAAATGTATTGGAACATGTTGTGCTTGTATGTTTATTGTAATTTCCACTTTAAAAAGAAATAATAAATATGAAACTTTATAGTAAATGTGATGAGCTTTGATGAAAACCCAATCATGCCCCGACTACCATTTCCGCTGCGGGTCAGAGTGTGATAGATTGGTAGCTTTTGACTATAGGGATATAGGATAGGTTATTAGACCCTTAGAGCCTATATTATAGTTGATTAGATTTTAATTGTTTATGTGGTTACATGCAAACTCATGATGTTTATTTGTTTCGTATTTATTACACACACAAATGCATGCAAACACTTCCACTATCATTTTGTGTGATACTTAATGAGTTATACTTGTTGTTAAACATAACATGCTTACATATACATTCATCACGCATATTTCAAATGTTCACATATTCAAATCATTCTCATATTTCCTTTATTCAAGATTTTGTGGCATTTTTCGTTTTTCAATCTCATCAAAGTGAGTTCTACGACGGGCATGTAGTAACTGGAAGGGTACAAGTACCGGTAGTCGAAACGTCCTGTCTAGGTTGGCATTCGTATAAATCCAATATAACGGACTAGTTTGCCTACCTGGGGACTAACGATGAGAGTACGAAGGACCTATTAGGCCAAAGCATGCCACACCAAACGTCGTTCGAACTAACCCTACTTTGAGTTGTCATTGTGTCCATACCAGGACACCCTCCGACCTTATACTTTGCTGTCATGTTTTACGATTTTCATTCGGGTGGCGCAAGTGTTAACATGCCAACACCAATATGAACCCTACCCGAGCCCAGTAGTCATGGGGGCCCACATGACTACCAAGGCCAAGTAAGGGGACATATGGGAGCCCAAACATGAGCAAAGCCCAAGACATCCTATGGATGTAGCAAATTTATTTTCTTCATTTGTTTTGTGAATGTTCATTTCTAAATACGACACATGACATCTAAAACGTCAAACTCATACTCTCGATACGTATTCCTTGTAGATGCCTTCTAGTCACCCTCGTAGAGGTAGGAGATCAGGAAAATTCCGCGAGCGCATGGCCGCCCAAATCGCTCAACAAATGGCCGCCGTAATCCCCAACATCGTAGTTCAAGTTTAACAAGCCCTTACCGCTAATCCCGTCAACCCAATCAACCAAGAAGATTAAAACGTTGTCAACCCTTCCCCAAATACCACTAAATGCACCTTCAAGCATTTCAAAACCTGCGATCCTCCAAAATACGAAGGGACTGAAGGTGTCACTGCTCTCCTCCATTGGTTTGAGGAGATGGAAAACACTTTTCTTAATTGCGACTGCCCCGGTGATCGCAAGGTGCGATATGCTACTGGTCGTTTGTTCGGAGTAGCACTTACATGGTGGAATACAGAGAAGGGCAAGCGAGGTGCTGAGGATGCTATGACCTTGACTTGGGAAGAGTTAAGGGAGATCATGACAAGACGTTTCTGTCCAAGAAGCGAAATCAAGAAATTAGAAGATGAGTTCTACTCTTTGAAACAAAAGGAGGGCGACCACACCACATACAACAAGAGATTCCTTGAGTTGAATCAGATGGTCCCCAACTTGTTCACTCCCCTCTACCGTTTGATAGAGCACTACATTCGAGGTCTTCCTTCAAAAATTCGAGACCCTATAATAGGTACCACACATGCAACTTTGGAAGCAACAATGGAGTTAGCTACAGAGCTCACCGAAAACCACATACGGAATAAAGACTTTAAGGAGGAGAAGAAGAAGGATAAAACATCAACCGAAACCTCAAACTCAACCCAGACCGAATCCTCTTCTCAACCAACTTCTAAGAGAAAACGAGATGGGCAAAATTTCACTGTCACCCAAGGCAATCAACCAGCTCCACAAGCCGTACCCCTCCAAGCTATCCCAATCACTTAAGTAGCACCCAACCCTATTTACCCAAATAAGAAACCTTACATTGGACCTCACCCTCAATGCAACACCTGCCTTTATCACCATCCATCTACCATACCTTGTCGACTGTGTGCTAATTGTGGGCGTTATGGTCATTTTAGCAAAACTTGTCGCACCCCTCAAAACCAAGCTTCACCCCTACCCAAAACATGATCCAATCATATCAACAACCTCAATACCCCATAGTTCCATATGTTCGAGCTTGTTTTAATTGTGGCGACCCTACCCATTTTAGAAACACATGCCCTCGATTGGTTAACATCGTAAATGCCCAAGCTCAAGCAAACCCAGTTAACCAAGCAAATCAAGAAAATCCAGCACTACCACCAGCAAGAGGAAGAGCTTACAACATCAACGCCAATCCTGTTGAAGATAATAACGGCCCAAACGAAAAACCCAACTAGCCTTCCCTCACCAAGAGTCAAGATTCAACTCCAACCGTCTAGTTCTTTCTTTACGTTCCCTGTTATAAATTGGGAATTTATGTATCCAAGAATTTTAATGCAACTTGATATTACAGTTTTGTTTAATATCTTTACTCATTGATTTAACTTTTATATCATCATACATCACGATGTATCTCGATCTCATCATTTAAAGAAGTTGGGTTGTTTCTCACTTTTACATAGACTGACCCCTTTATCATAACAAACGAGAGAGGTACTGTCGTCATTCAGTCAAGTATTCTTTCAGATTTGAGACTCACGCTTTGGCTGTTGTGTTTGTTTATGGTTTGTAGATTTTAGAATCACATATAACTAATCATAACTTACTGACAAATCCAATGAAAATTTGACAAGAATATGGTGGATACGCCGCTGGTACTTCCTATATATAAGTATTCTTGTCAAAGGATCAGAGGCATTGTCAGGCGGTTATGAGAGGTTCCGTGTAGGTTTTAGTATTGTCATAGTTGAAGTTTTTGTTTTGATATAACCTTATCTTTTCAATGCATCAATCCTCTCAAAACTCTTATTCATGAGAACATATTCAGTCAATCAACTCTGTTTATCAATGTTTCTTATTTTTATACTTTAGGCGTCAAAAAGCGATTTCTGTAGCAGGGTATTCAACCCTTACTAGGAACGTTACCGCCTCAAATAAAATTTAAACTTTCACCCTCTTCTGATTATGTAATTGTCAAATTAAAACACCCTCCCTTCGAGTCAAATATACCACTACTTAAATTTCGGGACGAAATTTCTAAAAGTAGGGGATACCGTAACATTCATGTAAACCGGGTTTCAAAACCCGCTCCGTTTAAAAATCAAGTATTCATCTAAATGTTCGTTGCGTATTTATTGTGTTAGTTATTTTAATTCATAACTAATAAATAACTCATAATAAAAAAGATAACCAATAAATAATAATAATAAGTTATATAAAATAAGCCTTAACAAAAATAAATAAATAAATAAATAAATTCAAAAGGAGTAGCCGGGTCTCGAACCCGGGTCATGATATTACACACACCAAAACACCACTGGTACACACACACCGTATGTTTCAGATTAGAAATAAATAACACTTATAGCTGAACAAACCGTTGAAACCGCATCTTCAAACCATCATCCTCTGTAACCGCTGAATCAATGAAGATACGTTTTTGTCTTGGGTTGACTGGTATCATAAAACGCAAATCATAATTTTATAACCGTTTCATTCAATCACGAACTGCTTCAATCATTCAGTAGATATCGAACCCATGATTTGAGGATTTTTTTTCTTTGAAACCGAAAATTCACGATTGACCACTTTCAATATAAATAGTAATGGTTCACAACGTTAGAACTCGTTCACTACCCTCGAAATCTTGTTTCTAATCCTCTGATCAAAAATCTTTTGTCGCCAGAGTGGTCACCGGAATCATCGAGATTCTAACTTCTCAGTGGGTACGAATTCTAAAACTTTCTATGTTCATATCTAATTCTATTAATGTGCAAACCAGTACAACGAACCATTAAAACATATATATCGATCAAGTTCAGTTATGGGTTAAACTAAGATTGTAGAAGATGAAGTTGTAGTGAGTATATTTATATTTTAAAAACTGGATTATAACCGGGTTAGACACCCAGCCCAGTTGGTAGGGCTGGGTGCACAATGGCGCTGAGGTCGCGGGTTCGATTCATGCCTTACTCACGGTTTGTTAAGTTAATTTTTTTTAAATGATAAAGCAAATTCTGGTTTCACCTAACAAGTTTATAAGAGGAATTAAAATAGGATTTCCTTTCGGGTTAGACACGTAACTCAGTTGGAAGAGCTGCGTGCACACGTACAAGAGGTCACGAGTTCGAATCCCGTCCACGCTGCCTATTCACCCATGTGAACCGGTCAGGTTCTGTCAGGCCTGATAAGGCCCAAAATTTTTTTATTGTATTATTTTTTTATTTTATTTAATTTATTAAAGTAAACAATTCTCCTATTTTAATATTCTCAATTTTAATATGATTAAAATCCCAATAACATAAAAATAATCTAAGCACCAAAAAAGAGTATTAAATTGAAATATTAAATTTTATTTATTTATCAATTTGTTACGTTATTATTTAGGTTAGTTTACTTCGTCGGCTAAATCTTAAATTCGTGCGTACTCTTCATCAACCAAGGCAACGCACCCACTGTGAGTGAATTCTTACAAATTCCCCTTTTTATTCATGTTTTGGGGTGTATCATGTGTCGATTCATTTATTTCGTTTGTTGTGATGTGTGTTTACATTTTGTCAAGTTGCGTGCAAATCATTCATTAGGCCCATCAGTTCCTCGTTGGAGACGAGTTGAGCATCGCGTGCCTCAGTAGATCGGCTCCGTTTGATTGAGCCTTGATCTAATTGTTCATCATTTGGTGTGTGCGTGTGCATTATTGATATTATGTGTTTTGTGATTAAATTTACATATACGTATGCTCATATGTGGTTACGCACCTTTTATAGCCAATATAACAAATTCGTTCAAATGTTTTCATAAGATTCACTCACCAACTTTTGTTGACCCAAAACCCTATTTTTACACATGATACAGGTGGACATGTTGAAGCAAGGAACACACAGGAAATTGCCTTAGAAGAAAAATAAAGAAGTCATGAAAAATGTATTGGAACATGTTGTGCTTGTATGTTTATTGTAATTTCTACTTTAAAAATAAATAATAAATATGAAACTTTATAGTAAATGTCATGAGCTTTGATGAAAACCCAATCATGCCCCGACTACCATTTCCGCTGCGGGTCAGGGTGTGATAGATTGGTATCAGAGCTTTTGACTATAGGGATATAGGATAGGTTATTAGACCCTTAGAGCCTATGTTGATCCAAAATATCATCCATAGATGACTTTGCCTCCCAATTAACAACATAAAGTAAGAGTTTAACTTTCAGTTGTATTATAAGTTGGGGGAAGAAGTCTTTCAAAAAAAAAAAATAGGAAAAATATTAGATTAATTTAATTATATCTTTATATTTTTCTATAAACTAGTGGGATTCAAAATTAGGATCATAAACAATTACTGACCAATGGAATCGGGTACCCGTAAACACACAAATTAACAATTTAATGAATCATGATCGAACTCGGTAATATGAAATGAAGTTCGAACGAATTTGACCAACACACAAACTAAATAAGATTTTGATTATATTTGTAGGAATCGATTACAAACGAGTTCGTTCAACACAGAAAACAAACACATCAAACTATTTATACCCAAAATACAAAACAGATATAGTATTCACGCACACAAGCGAATATCCCCAGGTACTTGCATCAAACAAGTCCTCGCACACATGCGGGAACTAAGCAGTACTCGCAAAATGCACTAAAATGTGCATGCATACTACTAGTACTCACACAATACAAAAGCAAGCCAATATATCTGATTTTGACATCTAAGGCTTAATGTCTTCAGAATACAAAATCACCCACACTAGCACCACCACCAGCATACCTCTTGTTCTTCTAAGCAAAACAAACAGTCTGAACATAGGTTTGGCAAGTATTTCCCGAATCTTTCCAAGATATACTATATGCATGCTAGTACCATATATAGCGTAGTGTACAATTTGCCATGTTGGATTTAAGACATATTATGTATATGCTATGTAGACCAAACTTGTATGCTCATCAACCCTTTTGTGTTGACGGATATTTTAATACATGTTGCATGGAATGGTGTGATGACGCTTAAGAAATCAACTTAGGGTGAACTAGAAACGCACCCAATATTTCGTTTACATATTTTTCTTTCATGTTTGTCACGTTATACCAAGTTGTTCCTTTCGAAATAATGTATCTTTCAAGTTATGAATGGAATGAAATTTTAATTATTAAATTATAGTCATAAATAGTACATATGATGTTGCTTCGATGTTTCCGCCATCGGTTGGGGTGTGACAAAGGAACATTAATGGAAAAGATTAATGAAGTGTAATTGAAGATCTAAGAAGATGAAATGATAGAGGATGGAATTACGAAGACGTGCGCGAAAACAGCAAAGGAAAGGGAGTTGACACAATAAAGTTATGAACCAAACAAGTTTTTTGGAAAAGTCTCTCTCCCGCGCGTCGTGGGAGAGAGAAGGGGATCCCCCATGACACGCGGGTGAGTGAAAAATCGGGAATAATTAGGTTTTCACCTAATTAAGCTTGGATAACAAGTTAATTCACAATTATTCGCCCCAGGATGACTCAGAGGCTGCAAAAGGGTGATTTTAGGGTTCCAACATCGATTCCTTCCAATTTCTTCATGCAAGATCATTCCGAATCAAGATCTGAAGCTAAAGCCCTTGTTACTTCCCCCGGATGAATGATTGCTAGGTTTTGCACAATTACTCTATTTTTCTGATTCTTGTAACTTATACATCTTGATACTTATGCTGATTTTGGTAAATGTTGTTTATATTTGAACTATTTTTCTATTATTATGCGTATTGGCAATTTCTTGCATCGTTAGCGGGTTAGTAATCTGGTGGGTAGTTGGTACATATTAATGAACTGTTAGGTTGCATATATTAAAAATTGTTCCTAATTGTTAATTAAACTCATTAATCCTGAGGCCATGTCTATGTGGTGTTAAAATCAGTTAAACAAAGTTTTATTTTGAACTTGCAATTGGGATTCTAGATGGAGGTTACTTTTTCTTAATCTGATAATAGTTTCTCAATCAAGTTTTATGTTTCTTTGAAATCAACAAACCCCTAATCTAAGTTGCTAGTGATTAAATAGATAAATTGCTAAACACTGACCACAAATTCCTTGTGGATATAACCTTACTTAACTATACTATTCAAGGTATATAAGTTAAAAATAATTTTTTTTATTAGCCCACGACAACTACATCAAAATGGCGTCGTTCCGGGGAATTCGTGCGCTTAGTGTAAGTTTGGAGTAGTTGTTTTGTCTTTTTTTTAAAACCCATAAAAATCTAAAAATAATTCTTTTCGTTTATTTCTTGTTTAGTTTAGTACTACATGTTGTTTCTTGTTTTCTTGTGTGCCGGTGATCTCTTCGTTACATGCATACCAAGTTTTCAAGAAGATCATCACCGCTTCTTTTTTATCCGGGGATTGAAAGAACTGTCAAAGAAACAAGTGTTCTTCTCCGTTCAGCAGTCAAAGCATATGCACAATCTTCAAGTATGAATCCACCAGAGAACCAAGAAAACCCAAACCAACAGCCACCGCAATAAAACCTATTACCAGACACGCCACCTCCACCTTTCCAAAATCAACCTAACCAGCAACAACAACCAAATCAACAAAATCAACCACCATTACCACCACCACCACCACAACATGGGTTTTATCAGGGAAATCAAGATGGTGGACATGGGTATCAACATCCACCTAGAGTAAATGCGGCACCAATTATACCTCCTCATAGGCAAAGGGGGCTCAGACTACATGACCCACACATTAAGGGAATGGATAGCCATTTCAGACCTCACATAGCCTTTCAAGAAGATCATCACCGTTCCGGGGAATTTTCTGGTGAGGTGGGGACTAGTAACTACAAGAGATTACTCGGGATTAATCGGTTTGGGTGTTTTTCATATGTAATTTTTAGTTTTACGTATACATATACACATTTTTATAGGTACATATCTGAAGTAGTTAGGTTTTAACTCTTACTCAACTCATTTTTAAGTAAACAAGATTAATTATTGGGATTCACATGGTTTAGTTGGATACTGCCCGGAATTTAGAAGTTTTGGACGGAATATGTAGGTTTTTTGCCAGAATCTGGCCGGAATTGCCGATTTTTGGCATGCCGACTAGGCGCGACTAGAGCCGACTAGTGATGAATAGATTGATTAACGAAAAATTACTCAGATACTAGCCGACTAACGATTAATCGCCGACTAGTCGCCGCCTAGTCGCGATTTTTACAACACTGCCTATAGCACATGGGGGTAGGTCATTCGAGGCTAAGCCTCATATTCTGAACGTGCTACCCACCTTTCATGGGAAAGGTAACTCAGAGCCTTATACACATATTGGAGATTTGGAGGCAGTCTGTGGGATAATTGGTGGTCATGGGTTTACACCAAATCAGGTAAAGTTCGTATTGTTTTAGTTCTCTTTGAAGGATGCTGCACACAGTCGTTTACATCCTTGCCTTATGCAAGCATTAGTAATTGGGAGGAGTTACAGCAACAGTTTCTAGACAAATATTACACTCCTTAGAGGACTAGTGTAGCTAGAGCAGTAATCAGGGATTTCCAACAGTTACCTGGTGAGTTATTTTATGAGGCTTGGAAGAGGTTTAACTAGTTGCTGAGAAATTGTCCCCATCATGGTATTCAACGTTGGGAGTTAATTAGTGTTTTCCATGATGGATTGTCGAATGACGATATCAGGGATATCAAGGTTACTATAGGGGGTACTTTTCTTAGGAATCATGTTGTGGACTTGGACTATCTAAAGATAGTAGCTGCAGACTCTAAAAAGCAGGCAAAATCAGATAGGAAAAAGAAGCATGCAGTGGTTAAGCTAGCCTATACAGGTGTCACAAGTGCCATGGTAGCTTACTTAGAGTGAGAGGAAGAGGTGCAAGACTGGTAGTTGGTTGGTTTTAAAGGTCTTGGAGGACTGGATATTTTGCATGCAACTCAGACTTTCCCTGTTTGTGATTCATGTGGGGAATTGGGTCATACGTTTGAAGATTGTCTAGGCCAGTCCATTGGAGCTGAGGAAGAGGTTAACTAGGTTTATGGTAATCAACAGAGATATTATATGAATTTAAACACATATCATCCAAGTTTAAGGAATAAGCTTTTGGATATGGTCATAGTGCTAATCGGTTAAATCCTATTTTTTAGGTACCTAATCAAGAATGTTAGCCATATCAGAATAGACAGCCTGGTTAAAATGACTAAAATTACAATAAGAGGAGCTATCAACAAAGTTCAAACCAAGGAAGATCAAGCAGTCTAGCTGAAAGGGTCTAATAATAAACTCATGGAAATTCTCAAGCAAACTAGGAAGGATGAAGAGGTACAAGCCATATCTCATCAATCCTGGGAGAAGCAAGTGGCTCAGTTAGCAGCAGAGGTGGCTCAGGGAAGAAGAGACCCAAGAAAGCTTCCTAGTGATACCACTAAAAATTCTCAACATGAGAGTAGTAGTTCGTCCGATGCAAGTGTTAGTTTGGTAAATATTGCTCTTGAATTTGATATTGTTGATACATGCTTAATCTTTCTCTCTTAAGTAGTGGTAGGTGTAAGAGAGGAGATTGATGGAGGAGAAGAAAGTGATCTAGGGGCACCACTCATTCTAATTCGAGTGGGGAAGCTGAAGATCCACAGAGCTCTATTAGTTTTCCAAAGGTCTTAAATGCATGATGCCAAAACTCTCAAAGTTTTGCTTACGGTATGTAATGGTCTCGTGTACCGTGTATAAAACACCACACTAGTGTATGATTAAAATCATAATGTTGACTTATTGTTTTCGGCCATGGTTGGAACCTATATTCGAGTGCTAGGTGTTCAGTATGTATTCAAGTCTTATTGATCTAATGTCCCCAAAGAAACGTGAGGTTAAAGCCTAGGTATCTCCACAGCAACCTATCTGTTATCAGAGCCAGGTTTGATACCTAATTCGCTAAAGCTTATAGCTCTAATACCGATCTGTCACACCCCTTATTAAAACCATCACATCAGAGCTGGGCGTGAACTAAACTGGTATCTTCATTGCACAGCGAAAGTAAACGTCAGTGCTAAGACTTCTAGACATGGAACGCTCGCTAGGTACCCGATTACCCATGGGTTCCACTATTCCAACCGTGCCATACTTGACATCATAACCTGAGAAAGAACATGCGAAAAGTCAACATAAAGTTGGCGAGTTCATAGTTTGTTGTTTTTGTTTCAAATGAATCATAAAACTTTTGAAAGTCTTGCATTCGAAAAACCGGTTTGTGGGATCTTAATATCCCAACACATTTGAAATGTCATATCTGACTAACAGTATTGAAATGTCTTACGTGTTGTTCGTAAACCGTTGCATACAACTGTTATGTTTGTAAACCGTTGATAAAATGTTTTCAATCGTATCTATAAACCGGTATTGAAATGTTTTCCGCTGTATTTTTAAACCGGTGTTGTAATGTTTTCTTGTTATCTTTATAAACCAGTATTGAAATTCGTAGTATGTAGGATGCCTATGGAATCTAAGAATCAGTCAGTGTGTAGCTAATACACTGGCCTATGTGCCATAAGTAAGTAACCAACCCAAGACAACTCTGACATCATTGAGATCACAAAAGTACTCCTAACCGTTTAACTTCCCATGAGTGGAGCGTGTCTCAAACTCGATAGATCTATACCTTTTGCACCTTGGTAAACTATGTGATTAATGGTTACTATTGTCCTCATCCTACTTACGCACAGTGATCTGTTATCATATAATCCCATAGCTACATACCAATTATAAATCTGTTACTCGTGTTATTGGGACTCGCCCATGTTATCTGTGTTATTGGGTCTCACCCATGTTTTCTTGTCATTAGGCCTAGCCCGTGTTTTCTTGTCAATGAGCCTAGCCCATGTTTTTCATATCATTGGGCCTAGCCCATGTTATAAATAAAATTGGGGCCTAGCCCCTAGTTGTGACTAAGACAATCCCGTCACTAGTCATAAAACTCATGCATGTTTCGAAATGCCTTGTATTGCTGTAAAAACCAGTAAATTTAGTCTAAACCATGCTTAAAATATCGTGTTTATTGTAATCTGTATGTAATAGATTTAGAAAAATGTGATTTTCGATATTCGAAACATTGTATACTTTTGCAAAACCTGCATGTCTTTCCACCCCCGAAAAGAATTATAAAAATGTAAAACGGTAAAAAGTGGGGGTTATGAACTCACCTTGATATCCTTGTGCAAAGCTAGCTTAATGTCATTTCCATGATGTTGTCTCCACAACTTGACTTGCTAGCATGCAATCTAAGGCATTCCTAAAACGGAATAACTTATAAGTTTCTATAAATAACGTAGCTAAACTACGTGTCACCGAGCTCTACCGAATCGTTAATCATACGATTCTATGAAATGTTATTGTCTTAACTCGGTTAACCAATATTTGGTATTCTTAGAAACGATTTAGTTTTCGAGCGACTTGAAATATATGTTTATATAAAACATAACTATATTTCATGAAATCGTATTAGTCGCATACTTTGACGGATCGTAGCACGACTCTTCGTAGTTTTCGTAAGATATGATGTATATATACATGTATATATATACCCGTATAGATAATACATTTTGTATTCACGCAATAGTCTGGCGTATCGTTTATGATAAATAAATAACGATGTAATCGTACGCTTGTTATAGTCTTGCGGTATCGTGTCGTACTTCGTTTTGGTGTTTGAATCGAATATAACCAATATATATTATTGTTATAAAATCCTTCGAAAGTATTCGTAAGTGTTCGCGTCGACGTTTGAAATAAATATAACTATATTTATTTTATCAAAGTATTTAAAGTCTCGACATTCGAATATATATAATCATATTCGTTTTATATGATTTCCGAATTCTGTCTTTTGAAATAATACGCACATTGTATTCAACTTATAAAAGTGTTCGAAATCTTGGCGTTTCAAAATAAATATAAGCATTATATTTATTCTATATAAAAATATTTGAATGAGTTATCAATTTTTCAAATTTAAATATCCGAATTTCCGACGTTTGAGGTAATTTGAAATAATTACATTTACTTCATAATGAATTGCCGAATGTTTGTTATCTTGAATTTACGCTTAATAATTACATTTACTTCATAATGAATTGCCGAATGTTTCTTATCTTGAATTTACGCTTATTATACGTTATCGGGCTTGATTGTTATAGATTACAATAGCGTCGGCAAAATAAATATATCTATATTTATTTTAAAATAAATGCTTTGAGTCGGACGTTTTTGTCTTTGAAATACAACACATTTTGTATTGCGTATTTTTGACGAAAATCAGGCACAGTTTCCTCTGTTTTTGGACGATCCCGACAACACAAGTTGTCGATTTATTTGTCAAAACGCAATCAATCAACGTACGCAATATATAATACTTTTCCGTCCTGTTTCAATATAATATTTCGCCAATTATAATTTCCGATTTAAATATTTAATGATGTCGGTTCGATTTTTAACCAATAGTTTTACGCGAGTATTGTACGTCGTTTTGTTTGTTATATTTTTAAACTTTGGCGATATGTAATCGTTAGTGGTTCGGTCTTGAGCTTGGTTTCGCGATATATAATATTAACGTTTATAAACTAATATAAATAAATTTTCGCGTCGTAATTAAATTTTTACCGAGTCTTGATTGACCCATTGACTGACAATTGACCAGGATTGACCAGTTGACCGAGTTGACTCGCTTTGACCATGTTGACCGAGTTGACTCAGTGTTGACCGTTTTTTGACCCGAACTGAAACTGAACCGAGTCGCGCGAAAAGTGATCCGAGTGAACGGAGTGAGCCGTAACTCGAACCGAGACACGCATCCGAACCTGAAACAAACATTTAAACTGAATCGAAATTGATTTAAACCGAAACAGTCAACACTAAACCGATCCACGATCCAAAACAACCCAAACATCGCCACCACCATTACCGCCGCCATCGGCCAGCCACAACGCCGCCGACTGCGGCTGCTTGCTGCCGTCGCTGCTACTGCCGTCGTCGGCTGTCGCCGAGCGACGGTTCTGTCTGTCGTCGACGGTCGCTGCCATCTAGCCGGAACCACCACCGCCACTGCACTCCAACTCAACCTGAAACAACAAACATCGTCGAAAAAAAATGGATCTAGAAAGATA